>CM049384.1:10996853-11376853 GCA_026937815.1 Etheostoma perlongum | reverse complement strand
TGCTTTTCTACCAAGTAACACAACCGATTATGCATTGATATAACTTGTAGTCAAACTTTTCTACAAAATTCCTCATGTGTGTATGAACCTGGTGAAATCAGTTTCTGCACAAGTTACAGTCATTACATTGACCACCATTTTAGAATGTAAGAACGCCAGTGTTTACTAATTCAAGACATATGTTAGACTTTGGTGTGTGCTATGTGTCCAACTCCAGAATTCGTTGCCCTTTTTTCTTACACTATTTTTTTCCCCCCAATCTTTGCCTGTAGTCAGCGAAGAAGGAAAACTCGTCAGAAGGAACAGGGGATACAGGCAGTTCAAAGAAAGTCGATGCAGAGGGCAGCAGTGATGAGGATGAAGGGGCCCTGGTCATTGACGAGAAGAATGAGAGGGGAAGAACTAAACGAAAAGCAGAGGAGTCCACAGAGGTGAGCTTTGAGTCTGTCAGTCGTACACAGTCCACTTATAGAGCTTTCTAGTCAATTTGTAGTTGAGCTTTCTGTCTCTGTGACCCGTCCTTAAACCTTTTTTGCTAGGCGTCACCCAAGCGGCCGAAGGACACAGAGGCAGAAGGTGATTCTAAAGTAGACAGCAACAAGTCTAATGTGGAGGCCAAGCTCAACGATGTGACTGGACCCAAGGTAACTGCGCCCTCCTCACAGAGCGAGTCAAAAGTAGAGGCCCAGGAAAAGGCTCCAGCAGGAGGCCAGCTGACAGCAGATAAGGTGAAACACTTGCATTATTCAGCAGTAATGTTAAGTATAGATACTTAAGGACCATGCAAAAAAATAAATGATAAAATTGTATGTTTATGTTGCATGTCCGAGACACTAAATGTTATAAGTCCTTTAATTGCTCTCCCCTGTTCTCCCTGCAGCCTGTGACAGACAGCGCTTAATGTCAATTCTCAGAAGAAAACCAAGAACCTTTGATGCTTTCCTCTCTGGAATTTAAGCATCAACACGACCATTTGCAGGATGCCAGCTATCAGCTGTTTAATTAATAGGAGGATTTTAAAAACCTAAGTGTTTGTATTGAGAGACAAACAAATCCTCATTTGCCATTTTTGGGATATCATATATCCCAGAAACAAAACGTCTGCTAATCGGATTTCAAACAATTTAACTGGGCACTTTAATGCTCATTTCTAAATGAGATTTTGGTGTGTAAATATTTTTTATTTCTAAGTGCAATTACATAATTACGAAGACTGAATGCTAGGTGTCAAAAAAATTGAACACTGAATAAATATATATATATATATATATATATATATATATATATATATATATATATATATATATGAGTGAATATATAAAAATGAGTGAATTAAAAAAAAAAGATTAAAACCACAAAAAAGATGAATACTCCCATTTGATGGTTTTAAAACGTAAATATTGTACAGGAATATAAAAAAATGTTTCACCCACGCTCTGTTTTAGTTCAGAAATGACTTCCATTTTTTTCATCTAGCTTATTAGCCTAATCTTAAATCATATATTCAGTTATTGGATACATGAGATATTGCACTTTCAGAATTATAAAAAAAAAAAAAAAGCCCTTGCCCCATTCATCATTGTATTGTTCACTGTATGACGTTTTAATGCAACACAGGTTTTGATGCTTTGGTGTCGTGAATGCTTCATTGCAAGTGACCAAATGATGGGATTCATTTTGCTAGATTGAATATGTAAAGCCCATTTGAGAACAACTATTGTAGGATTAAAACCGTTGGTTTGTAAACCCCTCTGTAACTTTCTTAAGCTGGTGATTGATAATTATTGAAAGCAGAAAGACATTCCTGAATGTTGTTGCGTCAGAGCTCGGTCTTGAAACTTTGGAGGTGGAGCTGTGGTGTTTGCTGGGGATAAAAGTTACCTGTCACCACCTTTTTCTGGGGAAATGATCTGGAAAACACTTTAAAAATCCATCAACTCAAATATCAATTTCATGTTATGTACAATTTCTTAAGCTCACATTAATACTGCCATTGCTTGATACTTGAGATGTAATTGGGTAGTACACTTAATTGCATACTGTAATTTGTTGTTCCAAATGTGTTCCTTTTTCAAATGTATTACTGACTGATCTACTCAAATTGTGATCTTCTTTTTTCTTCAAAAAATTAAAAGAATCTACAGTGAACCATCTGACCTTTTGGTTACCAACCCTCTTAACTGGATTATGAGTCTATTTAACTTTGGTCTTATTATTTTGGCTGTGAAATCAAGTTGTGTTGTTTTGAAGATGTGTTTTATTTCAACATTTGTTTAGACATGTTCAAAATGTGGTGTTTGTTATTTTCCACTGTAGGTAACTTAAGGTTCAAGTGTCTTCATAATGCTGGAGCTACTCACCATGTTACTTGGATGTTGTCATTGCTTTAGTGTTCTTTCCAGTATTTTAAGGGTAATCTCAGCTTTAAATACATATAGGTGAAAATAACCCTCACTGCTGTTCCTAAATATAGGTTATACCCACCTATAACAAACTGCGGATTTTAAACTATAAAATGTTCAAAGTCAATTCTAATTATTAATTCCAAGGGTATAATTTGGCATTAAGGTGTAATTCCTTGTTAAGTGTTCTCTTTTTCTTTCGGGAGCTGCCATTCATCTGCTGCTTAGTTTACTGTTGTAGTTGCCAGGCCATTTAATAAACATGTTGATACAAAAATGTGTTTCTGTCATCTTTATATTCAGTAAATCCTGCTTGTTTGTTATATATCCACTTCCTCAGTCTGGAACCATCACATCTTAATCATTGAGTTTTCTATTGAATGGGACTGACTTCATTTTAAATCATCGAGTCCTGCAGTACATCCTGAACTAGGTACTAGTGTTGAAACTCTACTTACTTTTCAACCCAACTGAACCTAATTCATTTTAACATATTTTTCTTTCTGTTAAAAATAGAAACTAACAATGGCACCTTTTTGTAAAAAAAAAAAAAAACTTTCTCCCAAGTGAGCCTTGCAGCACAGTTTAGGGCTTTAGTTCTGATATCTGAACTAGATTTAGTGTTGTGTAACATGTTTTGACAGCTTTGTATTTGTTATGGTGGTTGGTGAGTAGGAGTTCTTTAATAAAGTTTTTTCGGTGAAGGCAAAGATTTGAATCCACTTTTTTTTGTCATATTTAGAACATCCATGAGGTACTGGTATTAAACGTTCTCTGTGCGAGCTGGTACATCGGGTTGACAAGATTAATGACCGCTTCAGAGTTCTTATGTGTTCGATTGCAGGATTTCAGAAAATGTAGCCTCTAGTCTTGTGGTGTATGGGTTCTATGAATATGATCTATGTGGTAAACTTATTGAGTTCTGTAAATAGTTTCCCTCAACACATTTTAAAATAAAACAAGATATCACAAATTGCAAATGAGCATAAGATTTTTCTTATTAATCAAAATATATTTCAATTTTATTTATCATAACAAAAACAGTAAAGGTAAAAAGATTTTTTTTTACAACATTTAATTGTGTAGTTATGTTTTGTTGTTTTTAGATAGAAACCATGGGTTTTGTAAACCCCTATTACTATTAAATTTGTTATAAAAATGCATCTCTGCGTTTTTACAAAATACAGCTATGTCACCTTTAGCATTTTGTGTTCATATACTTTTGCAAATGACACATCTTGGTTGCATTTTAAAAGAAAATGGTTATTATTAAATTATGCTGTCAAACAGTGATAATTCTCGTCAACACAGTAGGCAATTGTCAATTCATCACAGATTATAGAATGAGTAAGAATGACTTTTGAAAACCTTTATTTACTGAATATGCTGTAGTATTGTATTTATAAGTCAGACTTTGTTACAGTATATCATAAATTCATACCAGGCCAAATGATGATTGTGATTTAGTCTGTTTTGCATTGCCTACAAAGTATTTTAATACTATATTATTATATCACTTGGAAATGTATGTACATACAGTACATACAGTAAGCTATAGTATACTGTAATACATGTAAGGATATAACATTTAACCACAATTTACTATTCTGAAACAGACATTGAATACATATTAAGAGGATTTTTTTAGAAAAAGAAAATTGCAATGATTTGACCTTTTTCCCTTCATTGCAACGCTGCTTGTTGAATTGAGAATACATGTAAAGCTTGTAAACACATTCTTCATTGATTATGTGATATACACAAATAAACAATAACATTTTTGCTGATATAAGGTGGATGTATGCTGAGGAAGGAACATGTGATTTAGTGTTTTTTTGCACATTGGCAACATTGTGAAAAACTGAGCCATAACAACTGTATAATTTCAATTAACTCCAATTCCAAAATATACTCACCCTTGGAGAGATTTTACTTTGTTTGTATCCATATTATTTAGTTTTGACTCAGTGAGATGCAGAGTTCCAATAACCTACACTGAAGTACACTGTTATCTTTATTTCAGTGACCATAAGTACAGTATGTCCAACTGCAGATGCGTTATTTGTCTACTGCGCATGTGTACAGTCAGGTCTTACCCTCCTGTCCACTAGGAGGCGCTACCTGCTGATGATAGTTGGTGTCAGTGCTGCTACATGTGACATTGACACAACAGAGCAACAGAGGGTAAGCTCTTTCTGCATGTTAGCTATAATTGTTTTTGTTAAAACAGTACAACGCATTGATAAGATAGATAGCAGTCTCATTTAATGGTTAAAAAAATGTGTTTTAAGTGTGTAAGAAATAATAATAGTGGCGTATGTTTAGTTGCTGTAACACAACGTTAATGATATCTTGTCAGTAAGGTAACATTAGCATAGCTTGTATTGAGAGTGTTTCAGTGGAAACTGGGCACCTTTTAAGCCCGTTTACCTTGGTCAATGTTTTCTTTTGTCCCTGCAGCACAATGAGGCTGACCGCTCTCCTGTCTATGGCAGCCAGGGTGGTTATACCCAAAGATTACCGCTTTGGTACCAACAGACCGTGGACGCCTGCTGCTAAGAGGCTGAACCCTCCGGGGAAGAAGAGGAGAAAGGTGTTTGTGGAGCCGATAGCACCAGAGGACTGGTCTGTGCTTAGAGGGGACACGGTGGGTAACTTTAGTCAAATCCCAATACTTAATTGCACGTCAGTAACAAGTCCTTATAATTCAATATTCAATGTATGTGAATTTGCCAGTCCTGTTGTGATTATACAAGGTCAAAACTTAAATGTGTTTGCCTGCTACTTTTAAGTCTTTAGATGGTCAAGTCTCATGTAAGTTCAGTACGAGTCAAAGTCTCAAGTCCTGACTTGTAACTTCTTTTCTGAAGTCTCACTTCAGTCCCAGTATCAAGTCTACAGTTCTGAGAACCTTTGTAACTATAACAGGACAGGACATCAGTTATAATGCAGACATCAGAATAACATACATCTATAAAGAATTCTATAAAGATTCTGTAAAGAAGTTAAGTTCTTCAATGTATTTATATTTAAACTATTTTTATTTTTTAGAAGAATGAGCACAAGAAGTTCAATTCCAAACTCACATTCATGTACTTACATTAGTTACATTTTAAATGCAGAGCCATCTTTAATGTTACATTTTAGGGAGGAATTACAATTTTTACTTAAGATGCATAGATTTCTTCTGGCATTGATAACACAACTGATGCAAGTAATATTGTAACTAGAAAGATTAAAGTAATTCCAGTAAATAATGCATGGAGGGATTGCTTCAAGAGAATGTTGTGGGTGACACTCTTAAACATTGTTGGCAAAACTTGAATTGACAAAATTAACTGGTACTACCAAGTCTTAGTATCTAAGTCTATCTAAGTATCTGCGTTTCATTCATTTCTCAGGTTGAGATTCTCAAAGGGAAGGACAAAGGGAAGCATGGAAAAGTGATCCAAGTCTTCAGACACAGAAACTGGGTTATGCTGGAGGGCCTGAACACAGTGAGGATCTTCTATCATTTGTTTCCCAGAGGAAACGAGAAGCTGTTTAGTTTATTGCAGTATTATTGGTGGTGCTTATGAGAAGATAAGAAGTTGGCTCTTGCTGTTCTCTCTACACAGAGTGTTCATGCTTTATTATTCGTTTAAGCAATTTTGGATACAGAAATGGGTTGTGAATCATCTTCTTTCACCAAAAAAATAAATTAACAATAACATTTTCATGTTAATTACTATTGTTGCAGTGTCATATACTGTGAATTTATTTTTTTGCTCCACCAGATGGAGACAGCTGTCTTGGAGAAACAATCTGACAAAGTGCACCATAAAAATCCATTTGTCTTAGCATTACAGGTATATTGGAAAAACTGGGGATTACCGGGGGACCTACATTGCCAGTGAAGCTCCCATCCTGCTCCACGACGTTGCACTCATTGACCCTTCAGACAGGTACAGTAAACCTCGCTAGAACCAAGAAAAAATGTATGCCTATGCAAGTACACACCCACCTCAAGACATTACCAATAGCTGAACCACAGATTAGCAGTCAAAATGAGTTGTAATCCTTTTTCTAGATGGTCTTGCATTATTCTTATCTGGAGTCCTAAGTAGCATGTGCTGAAGTTGTGCTAAAGAGCTCCAGTTCCTGGTGTTATGCTGAATGAATTGTAATAAAAGTGTTACCAGCAGATAAAAAGTGACAAGGTAACATTTTATCTTTAAAAAATGTCTGTTTGGGAGACTATCAACCTTTTTGCCATGTAAGAAAAGAATCTGTGTAAACAAATTTTAACAAATGTTATTGTTTATCTGTGGAGTTTTGAATGACGTCATTGTGCATCTGTAACGGTTGTGCTGTAGTTCCTGCATGTTATTTCTTGACGCTATCATCAAGATAAGTGCTGAATAATAACCTCTCTACACTACTTTCAGATATTAAAAAATAGTCTAATGTTATGTACTGTATTGGTTTCATAACAAATTAATAATGACATGCTGATATTGATCTTCCAGGAAGCCAACTGATGTGGAGTGGAAATTCACAGAGGAGGGTGAGAGAGTCCGAGTGTCTCTCAGGACTGGTAGAATCATCCCAAAACCCATTGTAGAGACGAGATGGCATTGTACCACAGCAGTGGAAAGGGTGTGTGGGTGGGTGGGGGAGGTACTCTCTAAAGTCTGGAGTGTGCTTGAAAACGAGCTAGTTTGTACTACTCATATAAAGACACACAGGGCAAAAAGGTGCCTGCTCAAATTCATGCCTTCTTATTCTTATGCTTTTCAAGTTGAATAGATTTTTGCATGTGACTGTTTTTTTTTTCTTTCTGCTATTACAGATGGTCCGAAAGATACCAGTCCAGAAGACACTTTGGAAAAGACCTACACACCGTCTCTTAAAACCCTGGAGGAGGAAGTCATGGAGAAACTGGGCATCCAGGAGAATAGAAGGCCCCGAAGGTCCTACTGGTACTAACCAGAGAATTCAGAGACACTCAGGCCCCATTGTGCTATCCAGTTTTTACAGGAACTCTGAACAAATTTGGTGAAAGTCAAGAATAACTATGAGGATGACATGAGTAAGGCTTATGGACTGTAAAATACTGGTGCAACATACACGTTATTATTAAGGAAATGACAGCTTTGTAAAAATATGAGGTGAAATGGCCCTGAATAGGTACAGTTTCAATTGTTCTCTATTTATAGCAGAGTTCAAATTATGTTTCTTTCTTTGTAATTGTGAATAAATGTCTAACGTTAACTAGTCTGGCTCAACAGATGTACATTGCTCGGAAAAAAGCCTGAAATCGTGCCAGATGTTACTCACCTCACACTATTTCCTCTATCGGTGCTTAGCACCACCCAGCACGGCTGTGATTGGTTTAAAGAAATTCAAACGAGCCAGAGCATTTTTTTACTCTATCCCAGAATAGATAGGCCATGTAGCCAGACCATACTCCAGCTGTATGGAGATAGGTCTGGCAATGCAAGACCATATAAACACATTTTTAATGTATAACTGCTTGTATTTTGGAGGTTCACTCAATACAAACAACAATAGTATTAAACCACAATGTTTCCCAACTTGAAGGTTTGGCTTTGATATATCAGCATCAACATGCAGCAAAGGAGAGAAAATCCAATGTTGCAAAGTTTCCCCACACCAGGCAAATACTTCAAATATGGAGCAGGAATGAAACAGTATTAATGCTAAGAAAGCTGACAATTTTGAGTAATTTTGTATCAAAAAGCCATCATTAGAACAGCCATGACTGTTAGTTTACAGTAGCTTCTGTCTCACATCAGGACATTAAATTGTAGAATGCCTTATACAGTAGAGTCTGCGTGATTGGAACGTTAACCTTATTCTTAGTATTGGCAAGGTTGCTAATGGTAATAGTTGCAGCCTGTTGTGATCATTCATAAGGCTGAAAATAGTCCTATTATTTTACACTAGCCCAGACAAAACTCAAAGCCTTTAGACAAATGTGTCTCTCTTTCCTACGTGTCTGGGAAACTGAGCAGGAGGAAATGGCTTGGGAGGAGACTACTTTCAACAAAGTTCTCTCTCACCTCATTTGACTGGCACTGCATGTTATTCCTGTGACGTGTTACAGTTATTACATGTTTCGACCATGATCTCACATAGGAAGACATTTGGTTATGTATTTATGATCAAGTTCATCTGTATGGTGTTAATTTACTAAGAAAGCAAAGTTCAAAGCTTAATAATTTGTCATACTTTAAGCCACATCTTGCATAGTTTGGTGCAAAACTCTCCTATAAGTGACATACAGTGGGGGGAAATAAGTATTTGACCCCTTGCTGATTTTGCAGGTTTGCCCACTTACAAAGAATGCAACGATCTATAATTTTAATCATATGTACATTCTAACAGTGAAAGACAGAATCCCAAAGAAAATTCCTGAAAATAACATATGAATTTATAAAAATTGATAACCATCTGATGAGGAAAAACAAGTACAGTGGGTACGGAAAGTATTCAGACCCCTTTAAATTTTTCACTCTTTGTTTCATTGCAGCCTTTTTCCAAAAATCAAAAAAGTTAATTTTATTTCTCAGTAATGTACACTCAGCAACCCATCTTGACAGAAAAAAAACAGAAATTTAGAAATTTTTGCATATTTATTAAAAAACAAAAACTGAAATATCACATGGTCATAAGTATTCAGACCCTTTGTTCAGTATTTAGTAGAAGCACCCTTTTGATCTAATACAGCCATGAGTCGTTTTGGGAAAGATGCAACAAGTTTCTCACATCTGGATTTGGGTATCCTCTGCCATTCCTCCTTGCAGATCCTCTCCAGTTCTGTCAGGTTGGATGGTAAACGTTGGTGGACAGTCATTTTCAGGTCTCTCCAGAGATGCTCAATTGGGTTTAAGTCAGGGCTCTGGCTGGGCCATTCAAGAACAGCCACAGAGTTGTTGTGAAGCCACTCCTTCGTTATTTTAGCGGTGTGCTTAGGGTCATTGTCTTGTTGGAAGGTAAACCTTCGGCCCAGTCTGAGGTCCAGAGCACTCTGGAAAAGGTTTTCGTCCAGGATATCCCTGTACTTGGCCGCATTCATCTTTCCCTCGATTGCAACCAGTCGTCCTGTCCCTGCAGCTGAAAAACACCCCCACAGCATGATGCTGCCACCACCATGCTTCACTGTTGAGACTGTATTGGACAGGTGATGAGCAGTGCCTGGTTTTCTCCACACATACCGCTTAGAATTAAGGCCAAAAAGTTCTATCTTGGTCTCATCAGACCAGAGGATTTTATTTATCACCATCTTGGAGTCCTTCAGGTGTTTTTTAGCAAACTCCATGCGGGCTTTCATGTGTCTTGCACTGAGGAGAGGCTTCCTTCGGGCCACTCTGCCATAAAGCCCCGACTGGTGGATTGCTGCAGTGATGGTTGACTTACTACAACTTTCTCCCATCTCCCGACTGCATCTCTGGAGCTTAGCCACAGTGACCATTGGGTTCTTCTTTGCCTCTCTCACCAAGGCTCTTCTCCCCCGATAGCTCAGTTTGGCCGGACGGCCAGCTCTAGGAAGGGTTCTGGTCGTCCCAAACGTCTTCCATTTGAGGATTATGGAGGCCACTGTGCTCTTAGGAACCTTAAGTGCAGCAGACATTTTTTTGTAACCTTGACCAGATCTGTGCCTTGCCACAATTCTGTCTCTGAGCTCTTCAGGCAGTTCCTTTGACCTCATGATTGTCATTTGCTCTGACATGCACTGTGAGCTGTAAGGTCTTATATAGACAGGTGTGTGGCTTTCCTAATCAAGTCCAATCAGTATAATCAAACACAGCTGGACTCCAATGAAGGTGTAGAACCATCTCAAGGATGATCAGAAGAAATAGACAGCACCTGAGTTACATATGAGGGTCACGGCAAAGGGTCTGAATACTTATGACCATGTGATATTTCAGTTTTTGTTTTTTAATAAATATGCAAAAATTTCTAAATTTCTGTTTTTTTCTGTCAAGATGGGTTGCTGAGTGTACATTACTGAGAAATAAAATGAACTTTTTTGATTTTTGGAAAAAGGCTGCAATGAAACAAAGAGTGAAAAATTTAAAGGGGTCTGAATACTTTCCGTACCCACTGTATATGACCCCCTGCCAAACAGCAAGTATTCTGGCTCCTACAAGTCTTTCTTTAAGACACAGCCCCAATCCCAACCAATTATCTACATCAAATACACCTGCCTCACCTCGTTACCTGTATAAAAGACACCTGTCAACACCCAAACAACCAGCATCCAACATCACCACCATGGGCAAGACCAAAGAGCTCTCTACGGACATCAGGGACAAGATTATAGATCTGCACAAGGTTGGGATGGGCTACAAGAGAATCGGAAAGCAACTTGGAGAGAAAAGATCAACTGTCGGTGCAGTTATCAGGAAATGGAAGAAGCACCACACCACCGCCAACCTCCCTCGGTCTGGGCCTCCACACAAGATCTCGCCTCGTGGGGTGTCCCTGATCATGCGAACGGTGAGGAATCATCCCAAAACCACAAGGGGGGAACTGATGAATCAACTGAAGGAAGCTGGGACCACAGTTACAAAAGAAACGGTTGGTAACACACTACGCCGTCATGGATTGAAATCCTGCAGCGCACGCAAGGTCCCCCTGCTCAAGAAGAAACATTTACAGGCCCGCATGAAGTTCGCCATTCACCACCTGGACGACTCAGAAGAGGCCTGGAAGAAGGTGATGTGGTCAGATGAGACCAAAATAGAACTTTTTGACCTCAACTCGTCGTGTTTGGAGGGCAAAGAACACCGAGTACAACCCAAAGAACTGACAGAGAAATTCATTTTTATAAGTCTTTTATTTCATATTTCTCTGTAGTAGTGTCTTAAAATATTATAACTTTCATGCTTATTATATATTCATATCTTGCTTGTCGTATGTTCCTACATGCTTATTATATTTTATCATCTTATATGCACATTTAACCAACTGTTTCTTTTAAAGCTGTTAGCACCACCGAGCAATAAGTCTCCACTGTTGTAAATCTTAGAGATAGCAAGTGTCCTAGCTTTGAGGTCAGTCAAAGTACACGTCGCCCTGCGACCTGCCTTCTGCCCACCTTTTCAGTGTAGGCATAAACCAAACACCAGATGTCTTTTAGTATCAACAACTGTGAATCTTTGTGTGTGTGTGTTTCAATAAAGAGACTATGCCTCTTAGAATCTGTTGAAGTTCCCCCGAGAGTGATGCTGGTTATAGGTTGCTCTCGCGCGGTGCTTCCCTCTTGCAACAGTCTATCGACTGCATATTTGCCGTCTGCGTCTCGTTTCTTTGCTTGGCCATGTTTATTTAGTAAGGTAAAGTGTTATGAACCTGACAGAACACCATCCCCACCGTCAAGCATGGTGGTGGCAACATCATGCTTTGAGGGTGCTTTTCAGCCAAGGGGGACGGGATAACTCCATCGTATTGAGGGGAGGATGGACGGGGCCATGTATCGTGGAATTCTGGACCAACATCTCCTTCCCTCAGTGATGGAGCCGAAGATGGGTCGAGGATGGGTGTTTCAGCACGACAACGACCCTAAGCACACCGCCAAAGCAACAAAAGAGTGGCTGAAGAAGCACATCAAGGTTCTGGAGTGGCCTAGCCAGTCTCCAGACCTGAATCCAATTGAAAATCTTTGGAGGGAGCTTAAAATTCGAGGTGCCAGGCGACAACCTCGGAACCTGAACGATTTGGAGGCTGTCTGCAGGGAGGAGTGGGCCAACATCCCTGCCGAAATGTGCACAAACCTTGTCACCAACTCTAAAAACCGTGCTGGCCAATAATGGCTTTTCTACAAAATATTAACATGCTGTTTGTCCAGGGGGTCAAATACTTGTTTTTCCTCATCAGATGGTTATCAATTTTAATAAATTCATATGATGTGATTTTCTGAAATTTTCTTTGGGATTCTGTCTTTCACTGTTAGAATGTACATATGATTAAAATCATAGATCGTTGCATTCTTTGTAAGTGGGCAAACCTGCAAAATCAGCCAGGGGTCAAATACTTATTTCCCCCACTGTATTGAGCTGGGCCATTCTCACAAAATCAATCCTAGTAGTAACCCAGTCAAAGAAAGTTATTTTCAATGCATTTCAGAATTAAATCTGATGCCTTTTTCCTTTAGACACATCCCGCATGTGCATGGTAGTGAAAAGTAAAGGAGAATTATTGTCAAGAATTATTGAAAGTAAGCAATTATATGTTTAAAATACATGCTGTACAAGTATATCTGTAGTTACATAAAACTTAAAGAAGAAGAAGGCTTGGAAACAACATTTAAACCATCATGTATAGAGTTGAAATGTACTGAAATTAAAGTGAGGAGTACCTCAGTAGTTTTTTTAAAGTCTTGGCTAAATTGTGTTGTCTTTAAATATGTTTACATGATCTTAAAATATCCCTTTATTGCTATGAATATCCAGTTTTATCTGTTTCTATCAAAATGAAGCCCATTCTTTAAGCTTCCCTCAGCTGCACATTCATCTGTGATTTATGAGGTAGGTGGCGAAATCTTTTTTCCCTCGCTGGTTAACCACAAGTGCTGATTTACCGGAAGACCAGGCTTGCCGGATCTCCAGCTGTAGAAGCAACTAACTTTGTTGCCAGGCAGTGACAAAAAAAATGATGTCACAAATAATCTAATTGCGTTAGAGTATCACAGTGGCAACCCATACCCTCATTTCTGGTCAGTGCAGTTACTTTGCGCAGTTACATCATGCATAAAGCATGGCAAGACGTTGGTTTGGCTGGTGGATGAGTGCAGCAGTTTCTAAGACTAGTCCCTCCTAAACCAGTTGGCCTCTCTGCATCTAAGAGGGAAAAAGCAGCCAGTCAGCAGAAATAGGGTTTTGAGGTTTTGCTTTTATGGGAGGAAAAATGGCTGGTCATCTTTTCTGTCATTGCATGTGTGTTGTATGGATTTCAGTCTGGGATTAGAGCAAAGTAAAGTGTAATGTCGGTGAGGTGGCACCTTTGTATTGCTTCTTTATTCTTTCCATTTACACAGACAAAGCACATATTTTTAACTGTCTCAAGTTGTGCAGGGGTAGAATGAGTTTTGCGAATGCCTGTTGTTATTTCTTCTTTGTGGTGAGTTGACAGTAATTCTGGTAACCCAGTTAAAAGAAACCACGGAACATGACGCAAGCAGAATTAGGAATAAATAAAAATAAACAGCAGGCTGTGCTCTGTATTTTAGCTGAGTCATGTTTGCTTCACAGCCACGTAAACTAATGAATCCCACCTGGTGGTGTAGGTTGCATGTGTCAGAGTCGCTAACGGAGTCGCTTTCTGCAAACATCTTTAAGAATTTTTGTTGTTTAGTGTCTCCTGAGGCGTGCAACCTCTGATATATATATATATATATATATATATATATATATAGCAATTGTAAGTTGCTTTGGATAAAAGTGTCAGCTTTTGTAATTATTACATGTAATGTAATAATGGAAAGTTATTATAATCTCCATGCAGAAGGATTCATGGTTGCTTGAACATCTCCAGAACATCTGAAGACACTTTAAAACTAAATTTGAGTGTTGCTCTTGACTCACTTGATGATCTAAGCTCCGCTACAATATAATGATAGTGTCTAATTATAGGCTGGTTGTTTGAAGGCTGCTGGAAAATGTACCGTTAGCTTGTATGCAGGTCTGAGGCATGGCTTGCATGCACGTGTAACTGTGTTTGGTCTAATTTAGTCTCTTTCAGTGGATTCTTGTATATGGCCTCAATATGTTATGGTTAGCAGCTGAAAAGGAAGGTAGAACACTGCTTTTACTTTTCCTGTCAGACTTCAATTCCCTTGTCCAGGCTTGATTTATTGGTTTTATGTTCACTTAATTAGCAGACCTGTAGGTCACAGCTAAAATATTGTGCATAGCTCAAGGTATTGTATAAGACTATATGTCTAAGAATTATGGCACACACATCTGTGTGTAATCAAAATCCTCTATAAAAAGTATTTTAATATTATCAACATGTGCTTAAAGATGCAAAGGTATGGAGTAATATTAGTATATAATAGTGGCCTGTGACACTGTTGTTTTATTATCTTTTATATTATTGTTATTATTATTATTAGCAATGTATAGAAGCATTTGATTCTTGTAGCCGGTCTAGGTTGTGGTAACAAAAACCCCTGGGCTTGTTGAACTGAACAAGACTATGTTTTAGCTGCTGTTCTATTAGCTTCTTTTATTCAATGCAATCACTCATTCAGTATTTTTTTTCATCAGTCTTTTTGTTAAAATGTAATGTGTTTCTGGGTTAGTTTAAGTTACTTTAAGTTTCCCCAAACCTTTTTTTGTAGTTGTCATCTCTGCTGTTTAAAACCTTCCACAGCATTCGGTCCTTTGTCCTGCTGTTATTACAGACATGTCTGAGCTATCTGCAGACTGGACATGGACGCACTTCTTTTGTCGAGCTGTGATGTTGAGTCCCAAAGGTCTGGGACTTCTGGGAAATGTTCAATAAAGGCCACCAGAAATATTGAGTAAACAAAAATATTGGATTGTTTTTCAAAAAAGGACTGTCCCACATCACATGCTGTTTAGAAGAGCTAAGTTTGAAAGCTGGTTGATTTTGAGTTAGAATTGTTATAAATGTTAATAAGATTTGGAATGAGGTTTCACTTTGGCTCTCTAATGCTGGCAAATTAAACATTTCATTAATCAGATTGTATTTCCCTCAGTGGTTACCTGTAGTTCCATCAGAATCTTCAAATTCAATGAAAACATTATTTAAAAAACAATCAGCTCTGCAACCACTAATATCCTACTTTTTAAACTTTCATTTATTTTATTTATTTGTTTTTTACCATGGTTTGTGTGTGTGTGTGTGTGTCACAATGTGCCTTATATTGATGTAGGATTTGTGATCTGTCTTGTTGCTTTGTTAGATGTTGTCATGTTTTTACTGTTGGATTTAAATTGTGCCCTGCCTAGGGACTGCAGATGTAAAATAGCCTAAGGCTAATAACTCTGGTACAATATATCAAATGTCAACATTTATGTTAAAAATTGTACATGGTCCCTGAAAAATAAAAATAAAAAAAAGAAAAGATATATTCTCACATTGATGCTGAAGTTCAAGTTCATTGTAGACCTTGCAGTTGAGAAAACAATCTTCCCATTAGGTGCATTTAGTAGCTGCTCTGGAGCTTTCCATGTTATTGCAATATCTTCATCAGCAAGTTATTCTCTTGTTTTGCCTACTCTACTCTTAGGTCAAAGGTCAAATGTGAGGAACAGCTGTGAAGAAAGCCTCCCCTGGATTGACTCTTTCTATCATTGAAGATTCTGTTTTAAGGATGGCGTTTGTTTTCTTTATACCATCCTACTGCTAAAGACGAAAGACAGCAGAGAGGTTGATGTCTCACAGTGAGCATAACTGCTGACTGTGACATTCAGTCAGTCATAGCTGGAACATAAAGCACACCTCTGGTCTTTGTTTGCTCTCTGAGTTTGACATTTCCTTCCCAGACACTGTTGCTGGTATCTAGGTGTCAGATTCCTCAGGTGCGAAGCACCAAGCGCTGCTACAAAGCACCATTCACCCTGTCTGCCGAGGGCACAGGGACACACTTACCTTGTCCTCATTGGTCTATTGCATGTCTATGTTATATACAGTATGAACAGATGGCAAGATACGGTAGTCAGCTTAGAGGATCCCTGAAAATATGCTGTTTGTAACTCATAATTGGCACACAGCACGGCTATAAATCTTTCACGTTACTGACTGAGATGAGACTAGTCAATGCTGCACTGCTCTAGCCACACTGATGACATGACCAAAGCTAGATTATTGAATGGGCAGAGCGGGCAACTGCTTCAGAGCCCCAACTGAAAGGGTAAAGGTGTCAATATGCTTTGAACAAAGTGCCCGTCTGAACAGCATGATTGCTGCAACAGTAGCCAAGGTTTTAATTTCTCTCTCAACCTCTTTTTTTATTCTTCAAACTACCCATGTTACGTTTGTTGTTTGTGTAAAACGAATGCAACACCATGGATGCATTACAGGAGAGACTGAAAGTGTGCATCATTACCCCCAATGTAGTCTCGTATTGCCAGACCCATCTTCACAGCGCTGGGTTGTTTGAATTTCTTTAAACCAATTACTATCGTCTTGGGTAGCGCTAAGCGCCAGACTCAGCAACGACGCAGCAAAATGGTCTCGGGAAGAAACTTGTTTTGGTGGAACATTTGCACTCTGCAAAAGAAAACGCCACATACAATATTAAATGAAGTTAACTGTTCACACAATACAGTAACGTGAGCTATATAAATTAGCTGGATTACACAGTGTTTTGCAGTTTGTAATTTGTTCATAGCGAATCCCCACTACTCGGCTCCACGCTACCCTCTGAAACTCCAGGCTTTTTGTCCGGCCACCAACTTTGGCCATTTTAAACAAATATAAACTTTTAGAATGTACTAAATACATGTGTCTACTTTAAGATGATAGGGTGCATAATACACAAAGGAAATATTGGGTGTGGTCAAATGCTCAGGGACCACATGTAGATTTATCCGGCTGTAAAACCACTGATTATTGGTGATTTACATGTGTATGAGTTTTGATGTTTTTTTGGCTCTTCTATTGTTTGTTTTGAATTGGAGTGTTTGCCTGCCATTTAAAATTAGGGGCTGGTGTGTATTTAGTGCCCTTGGTATAAATAGGAACCAATCTTTGGTACCTTTTTGATCAGTGAAAGTCCAAGTCATATTTACAGTTAAACATTTGGTTCCATTCATATCCTTGATATTTTAGTTAGGTTTCCAGACAAATCATTGCTTGTATGTATTTTGTGTAGTGTGTGTGTGGTCAAAAACTGTGATGCAATAATTGGCTCTTACAGCATGTATTGCTCTTCAACAGGATTTACATTTTTTCTTTTTTTAAATGAGCTTGCTTGATTATTCACCAATAATCAACAAAAACGGCCTAAATTATAGTGGTGCAGTGTTTGTATTAACATAAAACTTCAATTTTAATGCTATTTGGAAGTACATGGTGCGTGGTGCATGCTTTTTTCTAAACGAGCTGCAGTTAATGTGACATAGGCATACTGAGTTAATGGGTCACAAATCAAATGCTGGTGTAGGCCTACAACACGCCCTGCAGATTGAAGTTTTAAACTGACAGACTGAGCAGATGCTGTTGTGGTCTGTCACACAGGGAATAATCCTCAGCAGGATGTCGCTAACTGAAACTGCTGGCTACATGCAACATTCTTCAAGGTGATTTAAGAAGACCAATAGTCCACTTTGAAGTGCAGGAGGTGCTACTGTCAGCTCCCTCACTGATCTTGCAGCACAGTATAGTGACTGTGCTGCAATATCAGTACCTGCAGCAGCAGCTGTCTATTGCTGCTGCGCTCAATGCATTTGTCGTTTCCCTGCAGGAAAAAAACTCATCTCACTTCATTTCATAGCCTATTACATCGGTTATTTTAGACGCCATCCCTCCCAATCCCCTTTGACAGACACACACCATCTCCATCCAGATTGTTGGGCGGAAAAGTGGGCAGTGATTAAATGTGATTTTATATCTGGCGTCACTTTCTCTTAACTCCCTCGTTTCTCATCGAGCCTCAGAGTCGTTCGGACCGCAATCCAAACTCCCCTCATACCTGCGCACAGCATCCAGAGCGGCTTTCCAGGGCAGTCGCACTGCAGCAAGCAGAGTGGAGCTGACGAAAAATACTTTTTACAGCCGAGAAGTCAATCCATCCCGCATCAGCTGAAATGCTGCTGAGAAGAAGCCGGTAGGTATTTTTTTGTTTGGGCTATAATGTTAATGATACGCAGATGATGCGGTCTAACTTCTTTTAAATGTATAATGGCATTTAAATGATGGTGTCATTTAAGAAAATGACCAGTTTGTTACCAGTTAATGGCTTTGCAGTTGCTGTCCTCATGGGAGGTCCTGAAATTGTGGCTTTAGTTCATTCTCTGCAGAAAATGTCATTTTGTCATTTTATGGAGCTGACGCACTTACTTAAGTATAACTTTCTTCTAATTGGCTTTTTGTTTTGTTTTTTTGCAAATCACGAACCCCTCAGTGTGTTTTAATAGACCATAGCTGGTGGACATGTTTCTCAATGGCTTTTGCCTCTTCAACCTCCTCGTCAGTCCCCATGGTTATTAAATAATCGTGAGGCGTTGTGATGATTTGTTGCACAGGTGAGTATGCTTCCAACGTTCATGAAAAAACTGCGACAGCATTGACTTACTGTCCTCTGCATTTATAGAAAGCATAAAGCAAAACATCTGCTAAACCTATTCATTTATTTAATTTAAAAGTTATTTTCTCTGGGAGTAAAGCGTGAATGTTACTGATTTTAAACTCTGAAATGATGTTCATATGTGCCCTACAGGAGACAGAATAAAAAGCCAGCTTTTTGGCTTAAGTGCACATCTATCCTCTTCTGTTCATTGTCTCCACCTGAGGGTTCAGGTAGACTTCATTAATGGACAGAGATATAGTAAAAGAGATATAACAGGACTTTTAAGGATTCCTTTTACTTTTATGTGGTGGTCCAGTTGCTCTCTGCATAATAGACAGTGGAGCAAGTCAAACTAAAAGCACAGGTTTGGTTTCTTGTAATTTCTGATCAAAATGTAGGCATTGATCAACTAAATATTTATAAAATTCAATTTGAATTAGGTGGTCTTGTGTTAAACATCAGGTTAAAGAAGCAGATTCTCAGTAAAGTGTCTCTTGATTCTATGATGTAAATGTTGTCATAACCTCAGCACTCATATTGACACAGAATGTCTGAAGAGAAGATTTAGAGAAGTATTTATTTTATAAATTGGCTGTGAAGGTGTACCACTAGTTGCATTGAAGCAAAGAACAAGAAAACCCACTACTGTAGGTAACAGGTATAATGCTAATAAAGCTGGTGACCAAACAGCCAACATGGAGACCAACATGGAGTGTGGATGAAGCTCTAGCTGTTCTTGTGGAGGATGACGGGCCCTGAGTTGTAGTAGACATAATTAAACATCTCTGCAGGTTTCAGAATCGCTGCCCACATCTTTTTTCAGTGACTAAATTTCTCATAATAAATGAAAAAGTGCAAACAAAATGCCAATTCAGCCGAATTATTAGGCTAGAAACAATGAGGTAGGACGACACAGTTTCTAAGGGTGTATGCAGAATAATACTTCTATTGCAATTACATAATAATAATAATAATAATAATAATAATAATAATAATAATAATAAGTCTTTGTTGAAGCAGAAGTTGAAGATACAGATTCTTTTACTCATATAATAATTTAATGTAAACTGGAGTCAGGCCATTTATTTTCTAATAGATAGTTACTTAATCATCCTAGAAATGCCCAGTCAACAATGTGAAGTAGCTAATGAGTATGTGTCCCCTTGTTTGTAGTTAAAGGTGAGGAATAGCTTCACTGATACCAAAAATAGCCAAACGCAAAATGCTGGTGTAGTTGACCTTAAAATGAAAGATTTCTGAAATGCAGTTTAGTAGTTAATTTTTTTGCCCAGATTCTACTAAATTCATGGTTTTGCATGGTTTATAATGAGCTTTCTAAGCACAGGCTGTGGTCAGTCCATGGATTTGCTGAGTCAGATCTGAGAACTGGTATTTGTAGATCTGGTATTTGTTTGATGCTTCGACTCGTTCCCAGGCACGTTGGGTGGTGAATTATGTGGTGGGTGGCTTTTCCACATTGGGCATCTGGTTGGGAGACAGACAGTGGGTTTAATGGAAATGTCTGCACAGTTTGGGAGGTGGGATGAGTCTTTTGATTGACTGCAACTCATCGGATGTGTGGAGGTGTTATGTTTGATGGTGCAGAGAGTTGGAGGAGTGCTGTTGAGTGAACAGTCCTTGTTAGGTCAGACAGGAGTATACAATGATCAGTGCTTAGGTGGCCATACAACAGCTGGAGCATTGGGTTGTTTTTAAACCCTTGTGTTTGTATTAAGAAGTTGTGATTAATTGGGTATTTCTTTTTTGATGGGCTTTTTCTGGTGCTAGGTTACCAGGTGAATGTCTTCAGCATAGATACATTCAAAGGATCATTTATGTTTCAATGATACAGAGGCCAGTTAGGCTAGGAGCAAGAAATTATCCTTGTTATTCTGTCTTCTATAAACACTTAATCTGTCCAAGTTGTTTGTTGACCAGATATCTGACCGTTACCCACATAGACATAGATATGCAGGAATTAAATAAAACATTATTATGTTATTTATAATGTTTTTTGTAAAATTGCCATAAAGGCAATTGTTTATTTTGGCCTGATTTTCAAAATTCAGGGTAGAATAACAGAAAAACATGACACTGATGTTGGTGGCATGTTTGCATAAATGATCAGTTGTCCCAACTGTTACATTATAGCCACTTCTGAAAACCTTTGATTTTAGATCTTAATAAAATGGAGGAGAATATAAAGCGTCTGTGAAATGACTGTCACATCTTAAACGTAAGAATGAAAGCATCAGAAAAAGGTCCATGGCAATATAAACTGTCCATCTATGTTTAAATTTATTTTAGTATTACATGAAGATATACAATGTTATATGTAAATTAGGTGCCTTCTTGAAGAAACTTCTACCTTTGCTTAAGTAATTTATGTTGCACTTCTTTTCAGTTGTACATTTAGTTTGAACTTCGTACCATGTAACCACAGTATTGAGTCAATAAATCTACAAGAATCTGAGAGGTTCTGAAAGGAAAGGAATAAACACTCATGTGGGAGACACAACCGTAGACAAGAGTGGATTTCTACATATTTAAAACATGCATTTTAAGAGATCAATACTTTTTTTCATAGACTCATCACTGCCAACGCCAGTCCCAGCTCAGTGCTCCACAGAGCTTACATCAGTCACACCCGCTGTCTCTGTGTGTTTGACCTGGCTAAACTGAGATCAGGAGTAATTTTCCTGCTTGTTGGGGGAATTGACCTTGATGCAGAGTACTGCAGAGGCCACCCACAAGATGTAGTGAGCAACTTTAGTAGTTACTACAGCACTGACGGGGCTGTCAGCATCTGATTTTATGTTTTACTATAATCTATTAAATTTGAGTATCAAGTTGACAAAGTTAAATATATGCTATAGGCTTAATGTGGATTTGACTATGTTTCTGCAGGAGGAGGAGACTGGATTAGTTTTGCTTGTGAATAATGCATTGGATGCAGTTTCTAGACCTGTAAATCCGTGGGTGGCATTTATTTTAAGCTTGACTTTTCTTCATTATTACTCTCATTAAAGAGTGCAGAGTTCCTGGTCACGGCGAGGAAACTCATACACAAGCACATTCTCAGCAGTAACACCATTCGAAACAGTGTGCAGTGTCTCTAAGTGGCTTTTTGTACAAAGCCTGCTCCAGAACCATTCTTAGTGGTTGAAAACGTTTTCCATCCTTTTAAAAGAAGCAAAAGAAAGGAAAGAAAAAAAGCAAGCAAGTGTGCCAGTGCCCCGTCCTTTAATTTCCTCCAAGGCCTTTTGTAAGGGAGTCGGCCTGAAGTGAAAGCACAGTGTGCAGCTGTCCTGCTGGCCCACTGCTCGCTTTTTGTGAGACTTTTTCCATCAAGAATACTAATATACTAGCTAATGATACCAGCCCTGTGGAGTCCACCCAGATGGCTGAGGAAACAGACAACACTTATACTGCCATCAAAGAAGCCATTTAATCTGACACAAGTTAGCGAGCTGTGTTTGTGCCGATGTATGTGATATACAGATGCATTATCAATGCTTGTGGCTCACTTTTGTGGTTCTAGTAATATTTATTAATTTTTCTTTATTTACTAGAACCACCACCTTTGCCACCTAGAGCACATGTATACTGTGTGTCACCGACATTCCTGTTTAGATGATTGAATGGTGTATGAGTGACACATTCTGCCATCTTATGTCTGTTTATTAAAACTTCATTTTGACTGAAGTAAAGGAGGCACACACACACACCCACACACATTCATTTGTCCCTGGAGATTGATTTTGAAGACTTGCAGGTTTATTGGGAGTGTTGTGTGGTATCAGCAACAGTTAAACAATCTGGGACTTCTTTAAGAGTTAAAGCTGTAATATGCCAAATGAGTTGATACAAAGATAATTAAGACTATCAGCTCCACACAACTCTCTCTGTATTTCTCAGTATGGTTACGTACAGAAAATTGTGTTGTCCCGTGACTGTACCGTGCAGAAACTCAAGTGAAGATAATTACCTCTTCTGAAGAGTCCATCATGTTTTTTTCAATCCTCCGTGTACTCCTTTGCCGCTAGCAATTGCGTGGAGGATTGGGGGGGGGGCTTGTGCATGATCACGGAAGGCTTGAAACATGTGGACACGCCGACAGTTTAGTTGTTATTACTTAAAATTCCTCATGGGGGCGACAGAAACTAAACACTATAGCGTCAAAGAAATGCTTACTTATATACAACTTTATACTTCTACTACTACATTTCACAAGGAAATGTACTTTTTACTCCATTACATTTATTTTACAGCTATAAGTGACCTTTCAGATTTACAAACCAAACATATGACCGATTTATAAAATCCCCTCAAAGTATATAAAGTAGTTATCTCCACATCAACCAACTACAACATTGAAGTGCTTATTACATGGTAATACATAAATGATAATGATCCAATAATATAAATAATGTAATCATTCTCACAGTGACAATGACAGTCATTCTGCAAAATGCACTTTCACTTTTGATCCATTAAAGGGGAATTCTGGTATTTTTCTTAACCTGGACCCTGTTTTCCTGAGAAATAGGATATGTGACAGAATCTTGATATATCTTTGATCAGGGCTGCCTAGTTTGACTGCAGTTCACAAGCAGTCAAGTTTAGTCAGTGACACTGTGTTAGGGGTTAGGGTTAATCTCCGGGTGCAGTGGAAACTTGCAATACCATTAGGGGCACTAGGGGAGATAGAGGAACATGATTTTTTTCAAATATAATCTGTCTCATGTAGTTCTTTCAGGATATAGTGACAGAACTGGGACAGTACACAAGCAAGAAAATCTGCAAATATTCATGTTTTAAATACTGGAACCTGTGAATTTAAAATTGTTTTTCCAATTGTTTAAAGGGAATGCAAAGTAAAATAGAATTCATAGAGCTGCTTTTAAATGGTAAATGAACATTTGCAGCTTCATAGGGGCCGCATCAGGAGGTTGTGTAAGGTCACTGTGAGCGTCCTTCCATGCCTTCTGGGTTAATAACAGGGCCATACGGGTGAAAGAGAGCTGGGAGGGTGCTGCTGGGCTGAGACGCCATGCCATTAGCTCTAGAGGTGATGAATGGCTTGTGGTTGCAAGGCTGTGCTCCAAGCTGGCCTTTGAAAATCAGAGAAGTTGCTCTTTAAGACAACACGTTTTTCAGTCTCTTGTATTTATGTGCTTAGTACTTAGTGTTTTACACAAGTTATTATGATTGTTTCCAAATGTACAATATGTACACTCAGCTGACAGTTTCTAAGTTACAGCTACAGAAAACTAATGCAGTCCAATCAACAGTCCTGCAGTAAGTCCTTTATGAAGGTGATAATATCCTGTTTTTTGGTGAAAATGTTTGCAGGAGGTATTGATTCAACTTATTAGTTTTGGAGGCTGTAGCCTTTGTTGCATTTTATTGCATTACACTCGTGGATGTTTTTGATGTTATTTCAGAAGCTGTGTCAGTTTATTCTATTTTTAGCGTGCCTTCATAACATCTTGACAAGGACAAAAAGATGCAAATTAGACTTGTAGACCAATTTTGACTTGTTCAGGTCTTTTTCTGTTGATCAATGAGAACTGTCCCTGTTGAATATAGTAATGAAATAAATAATAATGTTCAAATCCATTTATATCAGTGAGAGTAGACTAAATATAAAACACCTTAGTACAGTAAGTTTTCTCCTGATATTTTCTATCTGTACCCAGTATACACGACTAAAACATCTCAAAAACTATTGGATGGATTGCCATGACAACCATGTTCCCCTTAGTGCTAAACTGAGATGTTAACATGGTTACATTAGTATTTAACTTAAAGCGCTTCTGTTACATACAGCCTCACAGATCCCCCAAGACTGTAGACGGTTAGTCTTTTTTATTTATAATATCTACTCCCAAAGAAAGATTTTAGAGTGAACTTATTTTCTTTCCTTTATAAATAATATTGTTCCTCTCACCTTAAGATCTAAATCCTTCCTTTTTTATATGTGATTTATGTTTTATGGCTCTTTTTTGACATAAACCCACATACAGTAAAGCTTTTGTTTCTATATTTGTTTACAGCATGAAATGTAGTGGTTCAACATATTGGTGGTACAACAATATTCCATAAGCATCAAATGCAAATAATAATGCTAAAATTCAGAGCATTACAGTGTAACCATGGGTCTGTCTCTTCTCCCTCACTCAACTGTGTATACAGTATATACAGTATTTACAAAGCTAAAACCGCAGTAAGTAGATGCTGTAGATAGCACAAAGGTCTGCTAGTTTTGACCATTAATATTACAATAAATCAGTTTGGTGAGATCAGTGGAGCTGAATCAACACAATACATGACTTTCAGGGTCAGAAATCACTCGCTCTGCCTATTAAAGGTTAAACATGTGAGATTGGAAACTGGTAAGGAGAAAAAAAGGATATTATATATATTTTTTCTTTCCCTGAGTTTACAACAGGAATGCTTTTTTAATCTTCATGTGTGTCATATTTTATATAATAATAATTATAATAATAATCTTGTGTTTCCTCTTTATCTCCACAGACATGTCCAAATACTTCCACTTCTCATTGAAGTCTGCCGCCTCACTCTGGCATTCCCCACACAAACTCCATCTGCATTTGGTACGTCTACGTATTTTCCCATTATCTCTTACTTTCAGGATTCATTCACATTCAGTTGTAAGCAAAGGCAAAGATATAGGCCATGATTCACTATTCTCAGCAAATTTACAGAGCTGCTCACTTCTTCACGCTCTATTTGTTTTCTTTAGAAAATGTCCGGCAGCTCCAGGTGAACATCCCTCACTCAGGTCCTGTTTCCGCCCCACTGGGCAGCTCCATCTCCATCCCCTGCTTGGTGTCTCTGTCCTCTTCCTCCCCTGTTGCACCGCGGGTGAAGTGGACTGTGGTGTCCGGTGGCGTAGAGACGCAGATCTTGGTGGCACGGGGTCAAAGGGTGAAGGTCAACGAGGTGTACCGAGACCGCGCTGCCTGGCTCAACTACACTTCCTCCCCTGATGATCTGTCACTGTGGCTGGGAGATTTACGCTCCAGTGACTCGGGTCATTACCGCTGCGAGGTGCAGCAGGGCTTGGGAGGACGCCAGTGACCTTGTACAACTCAAAGTCAAAGGTAACAAAATGAAAGACATGGATCATCACCGAAGCTTAGGAAATAATTACATGTACTGTATATACAAGTAATATAGGATACAACATGCAGTGTAGTAACAAGGAATAGATTTGCTTGCTTTGTGATTGTCCTGTTACAAAACATCTGAATAACTGTATTAGATTGATGGTCAAATTTTACATAAATCAACACTTTATGGCCACATACTGTTGTTCAAAAAGCATTTTTGTATAATCTGAATATACATATGTGCTAATGTGTGTTTGTGTAGGTGTTGTATTCCACTACAGAGATGCATTGGGCCGCTATGCGTTTTCTTTCGATCAGGCCCAGAGGGCTTGTGAGGTCATTGGGGCACAAATCGCGACTCCTGACCAGCTGCTGGCGGCTTATTATGACGGCTACGAGCAGTGTGATGCAGGCTGGCTGGCAGACCAGTCTGTCAGGTATCTCAATGCCTCTGTATTCCCTTGTTCCAACATAAAACTTAAACACTAATGCTTTGATGACTGCACTTCTTTGTTTAATGAAAATATTCCAAACATTTTATTAACATTTACCCAAAATTCAGCCTAAAGTGTAGATTATTTGGTATCTTTGGAAAGTACATTATCTCCACTAGAATTTAAAGCCACTTTTTAGTTCAAGGGGTTAATCTTACGTGAGAAATGCTCATTGTTTCCATTCTTGCAGGTACCCAATCCAAGTGCCCCGTGAAGGTTGTTATGGAGACATGGATGGTCAACCAGGAGTGAGAAACTATGGGACAATGGATCCAGATAATCTATTTGATGTTTACTGTTATGTGGAGGAAGCTGATGGTATGAATAATAATACTAAAATTAAAGCCCGACCCATACTAGATAGATTCAGATTCTAAGTGCTAAAATAATTAAACAACAATATATCAGCCATTATTTGTTTAGACAGAGTGTTAGCAATGTGAAAATGTAATATTTTGTGTTTGTAGGGGAGCTGTTTTATGACACCATCCCACAGCAGTTGTCATTTGACAAAGCGCAATCATACTGCAGAGCTAGAGGAGCAGAGCTGGCTACAACAGCACAGCTGTACTTGGCATGGAGTGAAGGTCTAGATCGTTGCAGCCCTGGTTGGCTGTCTGATGGTAGTGTGCGCTACCCCATCACTGCCCCAAGAGAGCGCTGTGGAGGGCCTCAGCCAGGCGTCAAAACGCTTTATCGCTTTAGCAACCAAACTGGCTTCCCAGAGCCATCCAGCCTTCATGACATGTATTGTTTCAAAGGTGAATATTTTGCTTCTTAAGTATTTTGCTGCATTAAATAATATTAAATGTACATTTATTGGATACGCATGCAAACTGTTTACTCAAAAGAAACATGTTTTTTATAATTCCAAAATCTTGTTTTTAATCACTTATCTGTCCTCTACAGATAGTAATACTGCCACCGACTCTCCCACTGAATTTGTGGCCACAGAGCCAGAGGACATTGGACAAGATGTTGTTATTCTTATGGAAACCGATCAAGAGCTGCAACTGAAGCAACATTCAGAACAGGTGGAGCTCAAAGCTCAAAGGGTATTTGAATCTTTTCCCCTTTTCTCCAGCTCTTCCACTGAGGCAAATGACACACACCCAACAGTTAGATCAGACACAACCGAGTCTCCTCTCCACACCACACCTACAGTGAATGTCCTCCAGGCATTGAATGAAACTTCATCTACCACAGAAATGAGCTCCCAGCATCCTACAGCACTTATGAACAGCACTATAAGCACCAGAGACACCTACAATGCCCTAAAACACATCAGATTCCCAACGTAACTTGAACTTCACCTTTCACCAGTCTGAGCCTGAAAGCAGCACAGGGTTTCCTGAACCATTATATGACCCTCACACACATAACCAAACCGTTGCAGATACTCATCCTGAACTGAATACAGAGAGGCCAAAGGATTCCCAAGAAATACAAAAGACCAACTTGCATTTTGACAGATCGCAAGGCAATTATAATGAAAAAAAACAGCAATCATGCCCAAGAGGAGAGCTCCTGGGAGGTGACCTCAATGACCCTTGACCCCGTAGTTCAAGTGAAGATAGAGGAGGCAGCAGCAGTAGAAGATTCTGTGCAGGGCTTACTCTCAACTCAGGCCTCAAAAGATGAAGGAGAACTTCTTTTACAACCAGCAAAAACTACAAAATCTTCCATTAAGGAGCTGACCTTATTGTGGCCGATTCTGGATGGGTCTGGAGATTTTTCTCAAGGTATGTCAAGCATAGATTTGACTTTCTAAGTCTTACAAAACAACAAACATCAATATCTCCAATGAATCGTTTAACATTTGAGAATGAGATGAGAAGATTCTTAATACCACTCTTGTGTCTGTAGTATGGTAAATATGGAGCAACAAAAGGCAGGCGGTTAGCTTATTAACACAAAGACTAAAAACAGTGGGAAACAGCTGGGCTGATTTGGTCAACGGTAACTAAATCATTCTACCAGTACCTCTATAACTCACATATTAACATGTTTCATGTTCAGTTGTGGTGTTACGGGATTTATGGAGTGGACTATTTCTGGACTTGGAGCAGCAAGTTCCCCGAGTCTTGTCATGGCATACAAACCCCTGTAACACCTCCATTTTCAACCCAGATTAAATGTTTTTATTAGTGAGTTTTAGAGGTGCTGTAAGGCAGATTTTTACAGAGCCTGACTAGCTGTTTCTAGCTGTCTTTGTGCTAAGCTAAGCTAACTGGCTGCTGGCTGTAGATTCATATTGACAGATATGACAGTGGTATCAAACTTCTCATCTTAGTCTAGGCACAGAAGCAAATAAGGGTATTTCCAAAAATGTCAAACTCTTCCCTTAATAGATGGATTTACAGCTCTGAAAATGCATTATGCTTTTTTTCTAGAAAGGGAACTTGACATTGAAGCAGCTGGCTTCATCTCCACATCAGATTCTTCAACTTCCAGCTTTACCACTCTCCCGTCACATCCTGCTTCTGCTAGCAGTGCTCCTACTGAGCCTCAGACTGCAATCCCTGATCTAACCTTCTCATCTGGGTCACAGCATTCTGACAAACTGGGCTTGGATATCCTTACCACAGCACCACAGTTGTGGGAGTCCTCCATTTCTAGACAAGAAGGAAGTACAAGTTTAGAATTTGAAGAAACAGTCACTTTGGAAAGTGAAGAAAAACTTGTATCTGGAGTAAGTTTAGCTACCACTGAGTCTCCAGAGGAGTTGAACACTCCTCAGTTGCCTACTGATTCCTCCAAAGCACGGTTTCACACATCCGATTACCGACTGTATTTGGATACTGTGACCACTGGGTATGAAGAGGCAAGTGGACATGAACTTGCTACAGTTACTGCAACCCTTGTAGAAGATGTTAAAGTTTCCCCAACCATTAAAGGGGATGTTAAAGTTAGCCAAATCATTGAAGAGGAAAATAAAATTACCCCAATCCTTGAAAAAGAAGTTAACGTTACCCCAACCCTTGCCCTTAAAGAAGAAGCTAGCGATACCCCAACCCTTGGAGAAGAAGTTAGTGTTACCCCAACCCTTGAAGAAGAAGCTAGCAGTATTTTAACCCTTGAAGAAGAAGTTAGCGTTACCACAAACCTTGAAGAAGAATTTAACGTTACCCCAACCCTAGAAGAAGAAGCTAGCGTTGCCCCAACCCTTGAAGAAGTTAAGATTACCCCAACACTTAAAGAAGTTAACATTACACCAACCCTTGACAAAGAAGTTAACGTTACCCCAACCCTTAAAGAAGAAGCTAGTGTTGCTCCAACCCTTGAAGAAGAAGTTAAGATTACCCCAACACTTAAAGAAGTTAACATTACCCCAACCCTTGACGAAGAAATTACCCCAACCCTTAAAGAAGAAGCTAGTGTTGCTCCAATCCTTGAAGAAGAAGTTAACTTTACCCCAACCCTTGAAGATGATAGGTTTGCCCAAACCTTTGAGAAGGACTTTAATGTCTTTCATCTTGATTCACAAACATCTAACTGGGATCTTCTGACCACCACAACTGGACCCCAGGAGTCTCTGAATGATCTTGAGTACAGCAGAAAACATCCCTCCATCACCTCCACAGCAGTTCCTAAGTCTTCCTCAGGTACAAAACCCACTGCTGCTACCACAAAGACGCTCACCACCCCCATCACAACCACCATGCACTGGTCCAAACGCACATGGAGCCCAACCACCTCAGCACCCAATGTTATTCCCAAGACAGCTGAGCCCCGGAAGGTGACAACCTTCATACCACCTGTGGATCAAGGTCTGGTGGATGTTGAGTTTAGTCTCACCCAGCCGCCCACCCTGCTTATCTTGCCCAATGAGAGGGCAGCTGTAGGCGGTACAGGGAAAATTTCAGGTAATGTTAAAGCCACTCTCATCAGCCTAACCGTCAACCTCTTGCTACTCGACGCAATGATGCACTAAAATCCCTGATCTGTCCTCAACCCACCTTTGTTCCATTTTCTGTAAAACACCTCCCCTCCTTTTTCAAATGACTTCCCACGTTTGTTTCACTTGTTGTCTCAGAAAGCCCACTCACCCTTCTGACTTCTCCCGCTTCACCTTAAAAAGCTCCTCACTTCTCTCCTTGTGACCCACCTCCCCTTGGAGATACTCACACCGGGACAGCTCCCGTTTGACATCTGTCAACAGCCCACTCTTGTTGTGCATGATGTTTTCTTCCTCATCCAAAGATTGACTTCTGTGAAGTACTGTAATATACTGGTATGATATGAGTGAATGTTTCAGTGCTTCTTCTACAGTGATTTTTTGCTAGACTGATGGTGACCGTGTTGGTAAACCTTTTCTTAGTATCTTGATCAGTGGATTTTATTTGCAAAAAATACATCTCTGCACCAAGCAAACGTAGATTATTCTCTTCACAACAACTTTCTTCTTGCTAACTCTCTCACAGTGTCTTTTGCATTATTCTGAAATAACTTGATAAAGGAACTTGATCTTTCAGTGGAATGTAACGTTGATCATCGCAACAGCAGTAATGTTTTATATTTAATCCATAACTTCACAAAAACTGTTTCCTCAGATTTTTAGACTTCTACAGTTTTGCTGTTTTAGACAGTGTAGTACCAGAAGCACAGAGGGTTTCATGTATATAAGCACAAATATTGTTCAGTGTTGATTTGTTGTCAGTGGTATCATTTAGCGGTACTTTTTAATCTCCTTTATGGGTAATTAATGTTAAATACTCAAGTCATGTCTTATTATTTAATCATGAGTTGTTCATTGTTGTGTTTTTAGGTATAAGAATGATAAAACTATCTAGTCAATGTTTGTTTGTTTTTGTTCGTAGAACTTAAAATGATGCACTAACAAACTAGAGTGGCACTTCAATGTGGCTCCATCCATCTTTACAGATGCCATCGGTGTTGCTGCATCACAAAATAGACTTCTCATTTCCGGCAATTCTGTCTTAGCAGTTCCTTTACATGTTTTAATTAGACATATTTGTGGTGATAATTGAAACTGTCTGCAACAGATTCACTCAGCACATTTGCATTAAAATTGGTATCTAGAGATAATCTTCAAATTAACAATTAAAGAACAGAAGTCAGAAGAGGCAATATTTTCAAAAAGATAAAAATTTGAAATTGCGGGATATACACTAGCAGTTGATATAGCAAGTTTGGGTGATTTACAATGTATTTTCATTTAATGAAGGTCAAATATCTGTTCTGTATTCTACATTTATTCACATTTAAATCCAAGACTAACCAGCTCCAGTCTATCTTAGGTAGGTACAATTTACTTTTCTAGTGTTAGATAGATATTATGTAAATGTTTTTTACTATCAGCATTCTACTAATCATTCTGATGAAAAAAATGAAAAGCGTCCTCATAAATATTCATGTATTGAGAAGATAGAGCCATTCAAATGTACAAAAGCTTGCATCAGTAAAGTAATATTGCTTTATTTTATTTACATTTAATATCAGCTTCAGCACCTCCATTAAACTTTAATTTGGTGAGCAGTGATGATTATATATTGGACTATTCATGGTGAGAAAGACTGGAAACTCAGCAGTTTAAGACAGTGGGAAAGCCACCACTCATTTACTAATCAAGTACTAACGTCACATAATCATTTACAAGCAATTTATTGTCTTGTTGCGTTTGAGGAAAATACACAAACACAGGGAAATCTTGCAGACATTTTGCAGAAAAGACTGAGAAGTCAATATCCGTGTTGCTGTGCAACATACATGGGTGACAGCACAATGTTTCATTTCAAGTAAAAGCAAAACTGAATGATGGTTTTACTGTGAGTACATATGATTCTCATTTGACTTGTGTAAAACAGTTATTACCTTACACACACATACACACACACACACACACACACACACTGACCCACAGAGAAGTATGTGAGTGTGCAGTATAATGACAGACACTGTAGAGCTCTTGTTTATAGGGTGCCAAAGGAGGCAAACAAACTAAATCCACTTGTAAAATATTTAATTTCAATTTGGACATGCATGCCCTCCATTTTGCCTACTTTTACAAATTTAGAAAATTGAAAAAAGAAACTCCAACCCCTCTTTCTCTTCAAGACTTTAAACAACTATAGACTATTTATGTAACAACTACGTTTTGACAGGGACACTTTGCCTGAAGCCAACAGATATTTTTCTTGTGAAGTGTAATCAGGAGTTTGACTACATGAAGTCATGGTAACAAAAGCCAATTTTCCAAATAGGACATCAACAAAAGGAACATGTTTTATGGTAACTATATGAAGGGACTAATTAACAGATTTATCTTATATTTTTCCCCAAATCTCTTCATTACCTCCACTAAATAATCTGCAAATTGCAATTGCGTGTTTTTCTTTAAAGGTGCCCTGCCACACGTATTTCATTACTTTGTGGTAATGTCTACCATGGACTCTGTAACATTTTTTTGGTTACCTTGTTTCAAGCCATTCTAGTGTGGTATAGAAAGCCTGCAGGAAGACTCAGCTCGATTTGTGCCAGATCTCATTAATATTCAATGAGCTAAGCTGCTTGACTCTGATTGGCTAACAGCTAGCCATTAAGAGCCTGGCTATCAGCATCCCTGACCCAGCGAGCTCATGAATACTAATGAGCTCAGGCAACATGACGTCAGGCTGATCAGCTTTTGTAATTGGCCTGATTTCTCCGCCTATTTTTTTTCAGTGGCTAGAGCTGACAGAGGACGTAGCAGTTCATTTTCACATTTACAACATAACACAAACACATATGGACCTAACAAGTAAAAACGGTTTTGTGTGGCAGGGCACCTTTAACATTGTTTAAAAGTTGTAAATAATGGTCACGTGCAAGCATTTTTAAAAGCATAGAAGAGGAGATGCAAGTGTGAAACAAATGTACAGAGGTTATTTTAATTTATGTGAATTACAGGGTGAGAGTGAGTTGAATTTATGAGAAAAATTATTTGAACGCATAGTATCATCATCAGAGAATTTTTCACAGGAAGGATCCAACACCAGTGTCTTTATCAGTATGCACTATTATGTATTTGAATGTCCCATAACATGTTTGACATACTGTAATATCTAATGACCAAAACAGACAGTATGCTTTGGTAGAGAGTAAACTATCAAAACAGATCACAACAAGATCTGCTGATTATCATGTGTAACTGTGTCCTTGCATTTTGAATTGTAAGTCTTTTTTATGACCAAGTAACCATGTAACAAGAGTGATTGTATTTGGCATCATTCAGGCTCCACCCATTATCAGTTGAAAGGTTTATTATTAATAAAGAGTGCAAGCAGAAGAACACAAAAAGAAGCTCTCAGATGCCAGAGATGTGCCAAAGAAGACAGAAGAGGACCTGAAGAGTTTGACCTCATATGACACTCTGAAGTCTGTTCTCTGCTGCCATCTGTTGGCTCAGTTGGGTGCTGGTGCTTCAACGCGTCGTTTTAATGGCCAGTAGAATGCCACCATTATTATATTTGTACATATAGTATATCTATCTCTGTAAATGTGTATAATTCACTGGTATGCATGCACAGTTGCAATTAGTGCATAATCAAACTTTAACCTTTATTTCTAAAATCTTTTGATTTATCAAATCCATGTTTTTCATGATATTTATACACAAAATAATACAAACAAACATGTAAATTAATAATACTATAATATAATCAATAATTAAATTAACAAAATAACAAAACATGCAGACTGCAAGCTGTGCTCTCATGTAGTTTCAGCAGCAGAACCTGAAGTGGCCCTCTGTTTTGTTTCAGATGCATGTTTGGATGACCCCTGTCTCAATGGAGGCACCTGTACTGACCAAGATGGCAAGATTAAATGTCTTTGTTTGCCAACATACGGAGGAGACTTCTGTCACACTGGTAAGCTCTCTGTCTTTTTCCACTGGAAATTGTTTCGGTCATGTCTGTCACACAAGTTGGGTAGCTGATATCTGTTTCAAAGTAAATAAAGGGGCCTTCCCACAATTATATCTGCAACATAAAACCTATGAAGGCATTTCAAAGACTCTTTGGTTGTCCTGTCACCTCCGTGATCTTTTTAGACTTGGAGCAATGCGAACCGGGTTGGGATAAGTTCCACGGTTTCTGCTACCGACACTTCAGTCAGCGTCTGAGCTGGGAGGTCGCAGAGCAGCACTGTCGCATGCTGGGAGCTCATCTGGTGTCTGTCATAACCCCTGAGGAACAGAGTTACATCAACAGTAGGTCATAGGTTCAACAGGATAGTTTGTCCTATGTGAGTGATTTATTTACTTATTGTATCCTGAGGACTGTTTATAATAGACTTATTGTGCTCCCAAGACAACTACAAAGAATACCAGTGGACCGGTTTGAATGATAAGACCATTGAGGATGATTTCCGCTGGTCTGATGGCAACCCGCTGGTGAGGAATATAAGAAACCATGAGTGTGACTGAGCTCATACAGATTTACTCAGTTTAAACACAAGTTCACTCATGTTTCTTCTCCCCATGCATGTAGCTGTATGAGAACTGGTACAGAGGGCAGCCAGACAGCTATTTTTTGTCTGGAGAAGATTGTGTAGTGATGGTGTGGCACGATGATGGACGCTGGAGTGATGTACCCTGCAACTATCACCTTGCATACACCTGCAAAAAAGGCACCTGTAAGTAATATGATTAAAACATTTACAGCTCATTGTGAATGCTTTCACCTCCCACATGTGGTTGTTTTAGGCTGTTACACCATCATAAATCAGCCGCAATGAAGACCTAACTTGTGTCATCCCTTTAAACAGCCTCATGTGGTCCTCCACCCAAGGTCCAAAACGCCTCCATCTTTGGAAAAGCTCGACAAAGATACGAGACCAACACAGTTGTACGTTATTACTGCGCCAATGGTTTCCAACAGAAACTAAATCCTCTGATCAGATGTCTGTCTACAGGAAGGTGGGAGAGGCCCAGGGTCCTGTGCATCCCTGGTAAGATAAAATATTGTCATAACCCTGACAAACAAATCTATAATATATATATATATATATATATATATATATATATACTAAATTGTAACTGAAAGTAGAGTGTTCTTCCTGCTCTCAGATATAAAGTGATATGGTAAGTGACTGTGAGGCTGTTGTATGCTGTCACATAGGGCAAGTCTTTTCATTTTACTGATGAGGCTCTACTTTTGTCCAAAATAACTGGAATGTCAGTCAGTGAGCAACATCTTTTCACTGAATGATATTTCACTTCATTACTATGTACATGTTTATTTTGGATCAATCCCACACACACCGTAGTCCTGCTGTTAAAACTCAGTCAAGCATTTTACATTTTTTTGTTCACTGATATATCAGTGAACCATTTCTAAAGATTTACATCTTCAGGAGGAACAAATAGGCTTGGTGTGGATGTCATAGACAGGGTAGGGAAGTCTGAAACCAGTAAGAGACAGACAATCATTGAGGTTTGTTGACAAAAACAGAAATAAGGAATAACTCTTGAATGTTGTTTTTGAATGACCTTCCAGAGGCCGGAGGTTCATTTCAACACCCTGAAGTGACGTCACTGACCAGCAGCAACTCTGCTGCCATTGAAGATGAGTTTGAAGCCACTAAAAAGACACCACAGTATTGGGACATCAAGTTTTGAAAGTCAGCCATGCTTTCCTTCCTTGTCTTTCTATCCTAAATTCTGCTGTTGTAACATAACAAGGTGCCAAGAATCAAATCATTTTTACCAATGAACACTTAAACAGGACAACATGAACCACAGCAAAATGCTAAAAGACACAAACTGAAGCTTTGTTTCAGCCAAGAAGCCTGAATGCACAGCCAGGCTTGATTTTCTTTTAATGGAGTTAAACATTCCTACTTTTTGATGACCTTTAGAATATTTTCTACTGTATTTTGTTTTATCGTTCTGACTAGCAGAGCGTAAAATAGGTTAAAGTAAAAAGAAAGAGGAAATACAGTAAATTCCTAATTATTGTCTATTATTGTCAAATCTATGGAAAGAACTGTTCTATTTGTGGTTTTTGTTATACCAGGAACCTTTTTGTAAAATGGTGCTAATGTCTTTAAAAACCTTTGTCTCGAACCAAGATTTTTGTTTCCCCTGCTTTGTCAAAGAATCGTATGACTCCAAAGCTTAACAAATAGTCAATAAGTACTTTACATATATCATTTTCACACCTGTTATTATTGCTGTCCACATTCATCTGAGGGAAACCTTTTATTTCCAGCAGACGCAGTTTTGTTCGTCAGCTTTATGTTGTAATAAAGTTTTGTAGAACAGAGCAAAGAATAAATCGTTCTCTAATGTTACCTTTACCGTTGTATGTGGGCTTCATTTTATGTTTAAGTAGACATCCAGCACTCACAGTGACAACACAAAAAAACTTTTTTATTTTATTTTACTGATGCACAGAAAAGTGTAATGTTTGGTCTATGTGGAAAGAATTGTAATATCACTTTTATGAATTGCGTGGCATTTCAAGAGAGAAATGGTGACAGATGAAGGTTTTGGTGAATTCCTTGAGGATGTGAGTGATTACAGTAAACTCTTGTTGTAAAATCAATTGGATAGATAAACTGCCCCTCTCCTCATGCAGGAACACCTGGGACCTTTATTTTGTTCTTAGTTTTATTTCTGAGTACGCCTCGGGATCCCCCAGTCGGAGCTGGTTGATGTGGCTCGGGAAAGGGAAGTTTGGGGTCCCCTACTGGAGCTGCTGCCCCCGCAACCCGACTCCCGGATAAGCGGATGAAGATAGATGGATGGATATGGAAAATAATGAATGAAGTTGCCATCTAATAATTTTTTTCTAACTGCATTATCTATTTAAAGATTACTACAGCAACAACAACAACAACAACAACAACACAATTTGGGTGCTTTTCCCAAAGACAGTTCCCTAGAGCCCTTTGCGCCAATTTTCCCAATTCCTAGTTGGTCAGGTGACCAACGTGTGTTTGTGAGCACGTGTCACGGTTTCATCACTCAAGCAAAAAAAAAAAAGATTAAAAATTGAGGAAGCTTGGGAGAAAAACAAAAGTAAAAGATGTAAGTTCATGTTTATGAATGTGTGTTTGTAGCAGATAAAGTTATGAAGTGTACATCCGAAAAAACCTCCAGTGAAAAAGAAGAGAGCCGGTGTAAAATGAGCACATTTGTTTGTGCTAACGTGCGTAGCTACCTCCTGCAGGTGAGCTAGCTTTCCAAAATGGTGCTGTTGTCTCACCATAAATCATTTATTTTATCACAAAACAAGATGTTAAATATGCATGAAGTAATATTTAACAGGGGCCTCGTTGTCACTGCATGTAAGTTACCGGTAACTATGTTATTCTGTTTCAAACCAGAAGTTTTGTTAATACCGGATTCTGAATGTGATAAAAGCAGCAGCTATATTACTCTGCCACCAGATGGCATCATTGTTCCATGAGGTGATGGAACTGCAGAACACTCATGGCAAAATGTCAAGGAATAATAAAGTGTTTGATATTACAGCCGAGTCCACAAATATTATGATCACTACCATGTTAACAGTAGAAAGGCTGAAACCAACCAAGACTTGTTGCTAAGTGAGATACACAATAGCAAAAACCTTGTCAGTAACAATTTAAAGAGGATACCTGTTTGTTATCTCTGTGTTTCAGCTTTGACTGTATACTGTACTTACTGCTGTCTGCCTACATTTATTAAGAACATCATCTCATTTTTGTATGGTATTATTTTTACCTTGTTCATTTTTTAAATTGTATTCAATTGAGTACAAATTGTTGGGGTAACACAATTTGGAAATTCTACCAAAATAAGTGACAAAATCTATTTTCTGCATGTGCCTTACCATGTGCAGCCAGATGTAAGCCTTTATTCTGAATTAATCTGTGACCCATCTTTTACTTAAATGAATAATCAATTTATCTTAGTTGATCAACTCAAAAAAAACATTTTCATAATCAATTAATCTTTTAGCAATAGGTTATTAAGCAAAAACACCTAACATCATCTGCTTTTACCTGTTGTATATTGAATATTTTATGGTTTGGGATTGTAAATCAGACGAGAGTGATTTGAAGACATTCCTTTGGGCTCTGGACCCAAATGCATTACAGTTACTATTGTTACATGTAAAAGTATTAGCATCAAAATATACTTAAAAATACTCATTATACAGAATACCCACATCTGAATTATAATTATTGCATTATTGTGTACATCACTTTAATGCTAGAGCTAGTAAGGATGCATTCAATTTTAAATACTTTGTATACTGCTGATTAGCTTGTGACCCCAAGCCCCTAACCCTTGTAGGTATTTTAATAGATACAGAAATGTATTTTTAAATTTTTAACATTTTAATGATACATAATAGCCTACTATCAAAAAATAACTAGTTAACTAGTGAAATACTCAAGTAAAATACAAGTACAGTACTTGAGTAAATGTACGTAGTTACTTTCCCCAACTGGTTTAGTGCAATATTGTAATCACTTAATAGTGAGTTCAGAATCGGTGGTAGACAGGCCAATAAACATATTAAACACACGTTTCCACCATTAGTACTCCATATGTGCACTTGTCTTTATGCAGAATGCAAACACATGTGAAGCAGTTTCACATGGAGGTAAGTGGGAAGCACTTGCAGCAATGTGTCTTTGAACAAGGCTTTCACCCCCAAACAAATCCACAGATTAGTGCTGCTCAGTGGCCAAAAATAAAGGATTATAGTTGCTTCTGGCAGCTCCCCCCGGTGTGCAGTATGTGTGCAACCTTTCTTCCGTCTGGTCCAGCTCAATTAAAAAAGACTGGTCCACATTATCGGACCAATTCAGTCGGTAAAGTTGAATTCATAGCTGGGCGGATGTTCAGAGAGGTGTTGAAGCAAGACTGCGGTTCTCAGGCCTTCAATAGCGCCACGCAGCTCGGCCTGAATGCCGTGAGTTGCTGGCCGTCCCTCAAGGTCACAGAGCCGATAACACCGTTCCAAATGGGGGTGTATTGTGGCCTGTGACCCCAAGGTCACGGGGTCAGAGCTGAGTGAACAGAGGCCAGTCGTTAAGGACTCCTCACAGAGTTCCTCTTTCTTTCAAAGGACGCGTGGCTAGCTAATTGAGGGCCCACCTCCCAAAACCCCAAGTGCGAGGTCCTTGACACCCAAAAATGGCCGCTGGTGTGAACTGCAGGGGGAAGAGGGAGGTGTAGGGAATGAAAAGGAGTGAGTTCTAATTATTTTATGTGTTGTTAGAGCTGCAACTAATGGTTTTTGCTATTATGGATTATGTTATTGGTGTTTTTTAGTGATTTATCAAATGTCAAATGAGTGTTAATCATGCATAATACATGTATTCATATTTTTTGCTATCAATTATTCTATCAGACGCTTAGTTTTGATTAATCGTTTAGTGTATGAAAAGTCATAAAATATGATGTAAAAAATGCCAATTAAAAGTTCACAGAGCCCAAAGTGTTGCCTTCACACCGCCTCTTGTTCAACTAACAGTGCAAAACCAAATATATTGAATGTAGAATGACATATAACATATCATGAGCAAATCATCACTTTGAGAAGCTGAAACTAGAGAATATTTGACATTTTATCTTAATATATAATGTAAATTATTCATTTATTATTAAAATGTTCCATTCATTTTCTGTCATGAAAATGTCTGTCTGTGTCTATCTAGATATATCTACATGATGTTTTACCGCCTAAAACAAGTAAGGGAAATTCTCTTAATTTAAAGACATCACATAAGCTGCAAACCCCACCCACATTTATGTTGCACAGTTTCTGACGTACAAACAACGTTTGAATAGAGACAAATTGCTAATAATTGGACTTCATAAGTTCTGTCAGTCCACACAATCAAAAGACAGAAGGGTGGAAGAAGTTTAAAAGATGTGCCAATTTGGCTGGGAACCTCGGCAGTAAGCGCTACCCACAACCCTTCTCCCCCATCACTGCTCAAACAACCTTTGTGGCTTTTCTTGCTCGTGTGTTTTTGGGGTCTGAGCGGCGTCCCGACTTCCTTCCTGGTCTCTATACCACTGTGTGTGTGTGTGTGTGTGTGTGTGTGTGTGTGTGTGTGTGTGTCTGTGTGTGTGAAAATTGTTTAAGATCTACACTTCTCTTTAAAACCCCACCATATCAATTTCTCACTTTACAGATTACAGAATAATCCATAATATTTTAAAATGACAACAGACATTTATATCAGGTATTCTTTTGTTGATAAAAGTTATAAATATGAACTTTACTACAAAGCCCACAGGAAGAGGATGCCTAGAAAGACTTGGTGCTTCTTTGTCAAATTAGGATAATTTTTTTTTTTTTTTTTAAAGCCAAAATAATTGTTTATTAACTTCTCTGGGAAAAGTTAATAAGTTTAATGGTTTTATTAAAGTATTAATGGTTAATAATAGTTTATTTCGTTATACATTATAATGACCTCAGACATACAGTTTTGTTTAAGTTCTTAAATATTGTCCATCTTTTACAGTACTTATATTGGTCGATTGATTGGCGGGGCTCTAGATCCATTATTTTGTAAAAAAAAAAAAAAAAAAGGTAAACCAGTTTATGATTTTTACTTTTTAAAGATTTTAACTATTTTGGTTAAAAAGGTTTGAGTTTAAAAAGCAGTATAACTGTGTGCAGCCAGGTTTGACATTTTCAATATTTCATAAAATATTGAGTTTCAGCTTAAAGGTGTTAAACTGAATTAATTAATCAGACCAATTTTCCATATGCACCAAACATTTCATTCTCCCCACCTTTTGTGCCATAAAGCTATCTCCCAAAACCAAATCCATCATTCTATTGTGGTAGTAAATACATTCTCAAATACAGGTCATTATATCCATTTCATACTCACACTGTTTTTACTACCGGCAGTGTTGTGTGTAAAAGTGAGTGATCTGCAGCAGCTGGGTGCAGCAGTATCAGTTTCTCAGCATGATAAAAAAGTGTGGGCTGCCTGCAGCTCAGCAGCTAAGCTTTCAGATCAGCTCCACTGATATAATGGCTTCTTTAATCCGAGCCAATTAGACCCATAGGGCATGGGGAGTAGCTGTTTTCACACTGCACCAATTTGCGCTGGGGGTGGGAGGACTGATTGACAGGCAGCCGTGTGAAAACATTGAGACAAATAGGTTATAATTTGAACCCATGGAGAGGCAATATGGAGGACGCAGCCTGCATGGGAGTGGGAGTGTGGGAGGTTTCTGACTTCAGAAACAATCATTCAGGAACATTTGATCAAACTAAAGAAGATAATTAAACCACTTGGACCATTAAAACACATTGACAGTTTCTCCCCAAATGTTGTACATAAACAATTAATCATATAACACAATGTTAATTTATGCTTATATTGTAAGGTCCAATTTTTTTGTAATGTGATGCCTTAAAAACAAAAGTTGTGATCACTTGGATACGTTTATGAGCTGTAATCCATATGACATAGAATTATTTTTTGTTGTTTAAATTGTTCTATAAATATTTTACAGGCATGAAGAGATACAACTGTGATCCCACAAAAAGGTGGTTGATGTTCTTTTTTATCTCTGAAATAATTTCATTACCCCTCAGATTTACCTTGACCGCAGGTTAGGAACCACTGTTGTAGTTACTATTAAAAAAATACTAAAAAGGTCTTGGTTAAGTGGATGCTAATTTCCTATTAAAGCAAAACCAGGCGGATGTTTTCTGTTCAAATACAAAGAAAAACATTTAAACATTTCTGTGAACAACATTAAAAGCAAATCCTCATACTCAACTCCATTACATCTAAAAAATTACGAAATAAAATTGCAAAATAAATCAGCTTCAGGTTGAAAATCATAGTCACAGGAGGTGATTTGACAAAGGGTTAAACATCTTGATGCTGCTGTCAGGCTCTCAGTCCAGGCAGTGGTGCAAAGCTCCAGCTGGGGGCGCGCTGAGCTGAAGTTTAATACAAAATGACTGCATGGGAATTACCTTCTTTTCAATATTCAGTATCTGTTTCAGTCAGTGTGATGGGAACGTGTGGGCAAAACTCCTCATCATCATCATCATCACTTTATTTATAAAGCGCTTTCACATCAGCAATAGCTGAACAAAGTGCTGTACATGAGCACTCCTGAGGATTATAGTTGAGTGTTTGTGTCATTCATGACTCTGTGAGGCCGTCTCGTTCTCACAGCTGTTCCTCCACACTGACCATTGATTATCGTGTGTGTGTGTGTGTGTGTGTGTGTGTGCCCCCCCCTCCCCGTGATTGTTTAAATGGTGGTACATTATCCTTAATACACATGCATTTCATGTGTGTAGTATTTTTATATTATAGTTTTGTTTTTAGCATTTATTATGCAGTAAACAGTAGAGACCTGACAGGAAATTAAGGGAGATGGAGATGGGATCCTAGCCAGACTTCACTATGTGATTACATGATCATCATCTTAAACTTTTACAACACCAGGATGCACTGTGATGTGTTGGTATTAGGGTCTCGTTGCATATCTAGACTGCTCTACAGTCTTTAGATACTAACCCGAAATACACTTTAAAATCTAACACGAGGAAACTCCCTCTTTGTATAGACTACTTTAATTCATCATTTTCAAATGGAAATGGGAAAGAAATTGCTGTTGGCAATGCTCCCTTAATAACCACCATCAGTAATGGTGTAAATAGAAGAACATACAAGTGTCCAAGTGTTTTGTACAATCAGTGGTAGAGATAGTATTCAGATATTTTACTTAAACATCAGTAGCAATACCATGATATAAAATACGCTTCTTACTTCAGTGCAAAATGTATTGAAAGTACCTAAAGTAAATGACCCCTGTGAATATTATGATAATAACTGTGGAGCTAAATGTAACTAATTTACATTGTTGTGTAGTTACATCTATAACAATGATATTTTATAAGATATTATAAGATAAGTTTAAATGTAAAACCTTAATTTTGTAAAATATTTAGTAGCTCCAGATGCCAGAGGGGAATCAAAAAGTACAATATTTGTCTCTGAAATGTAGTGGAGTAGATCTGTACCTGAAAACTGTATTCAAGCAGAGTACATAAGTTAAAGTACCTATAATATTATATAAAAAATATAGTCCAAAAACACATTTTGACAAATGTGACTTAGTGTTCAATGCTCTGGTGACATCTTGAACGCTGTTGAACGCTGTTGAACGCTGTTTGTTCATCATAATTTTCTCTCCCATCTCATTCATGCTTGCATGTCCATATTCCATGTCATTTTGAAGGACATCCCCAATTTTAAACCCTAAGTCCTTCATATCCACCAGTTAAGTAGACATGTCCATCAAATGTGAGATTGTGACACATTTTAAACCGTGACCTGACATTATACTTACCTCCTATGTCTTGTTCTTGTGCTGCTCCGAAGCATTACCATGTGAAAGCCCTCAGTTCCTGTGAACTTATTTGACCTCTGACCTCGCTTCTATGTGTCGCAGACAACAAATAGCTGCAGCTGCGATGGAGGCTTCCCACTCATTCTCACCCACAGACTCCAGTTCAGATTGAGTGAGCCATGTCTGCTTAGTGGCAACAATAAGTGAGTAAGAAGAAGTGATTATTATAAGTGGTTCTGACTTGTTTAGACCAATAATGACTTATTGAGACACATTCTTCATGCTCTCTGAACATAGTTTAAACATCTTGGAGGCTAGACCTGTGTGAGCAGACAGACATGCATGCACAGTGCGAATTAACAGCAGATTAAAAAAACCTTTTAAGACTGCAGATATTTCTGGAAAGCAGCCATAAGATATTTGATCACCTGCAGAGGGTGCTGTGTTGAATTGACATAAAATATGACAACAAATAAAACGGAAGAATGTGAGGGTGCCATTTGAACCAAGCATGTCATGTTAGACGGTTAATGCATTAGAAAACATTTTTTCTCTCTCGACTGAAATATTCTTATAGCTGATGGATATACAGTAGGTTCAGTTATTGTTCAACATTCAAATTATTTACCATTTTAATGTGATACCTGCAAATACCTCTTCATGAGTGATATTGTCAATATTTAAATGACAAATTTACACTCTACCAAGTCAGGGAATCACAAAACACCTCAAACACACACAAAAATTACACAAACACTCACACTTGTGCCAGACAAACGCATTCCTACACGCAGACCTGCACAGTCGAGACTCAGACATGCAAACGACACGTGTACATACTTTCTCACAGCACCATCCAGACACATACACACCCACAGTGTGACGCAGACAGTTTGAAGGGCCTCATCTCGCCTGCCTTTCTTTGCCTGTCTGCTCTCTCTGACCCAGCCTTTTTATATGTCTAATTAAGTATTCAGACCCTCCAGTGTGCCATGACTTACTCAGGGCTGATTTCTATGTTTTATGCCTGTGTCTTCGTCTGGACGGATCGGTTTTATATCGCAATCTTTAAGATATTGTTTTCCCATCAAGCTCGCCACCCCTGCTGTCAACGGTCTGGGAGAGTTGAGGAATGATTTACAAAATGTTCAATAGCACCCACAAGACTGTTTTTGTGGGAAACCAGTGGATGACTTTTAGATAGAGGAAGACATTTCAGACAATGGTCATTTGTGGAAAGAGGTTCAAGTGAGCATTCCCATGCATGATCTTTGTCACGCATTTATGAGCTGAACAGTATGTGGTGACAAAGAGGAAAAGTCAAGAGATTCTTTTAAAAATGGTGTGGTCAGTCTGTACTGGGTTTGCAGAGATTATGCACAATTTGAAAAGCCGTCAAGTTAAAATGTGTATCCGTCTGCTGACACGTGTGTAGAAATGCATTTCCACGGCTCACTGGGGATGGACGACACACTTCGTCCTCCTGCCTGTCCCCTCGACCCCTCCTGACTGAGTCCCGACCTATGAGCTTTCATCAAATAGGAGGCCAAGAGGTTAAACTCCGCCAACCAGCAGGTCAACGACCTCTTCATCCAGCTTTGAATTTCCCCTCTAAACTTCTCACGTGGCTTCATTTAAATAGCTGATCAAGGCAAAATTAGGTAAATTATTTAATATTGGTTTTTTTTCTGCAAACCCACTAGTTGTACTTTGATACTTTGCTGTAAGTACATTTTGCTGATGATATTTCTGTACATGTATTTTGTTTGTATCAATTGTGTTTTGAATTTAGGGCTTTGGTGAATTAGAAAGGAAGTGACTATTGACCATTTGCCCTGAGGTCAGATCTCTTAATGTCACACTTAATTTTTAACCTTTTAACGGCTAAATATGTTTGTTTTCAATAATATGTTACATGTACTGTACATGGGGCAGTTAAAGTCACATTGAAATTTTTCACGTACAATACCTATCTTTTGATACCAATACCAAAACAGTTTTAATACTTTACTTTGATAAATATTATCACGTTTTTCTATAACTCCCTGTTAAACTTTCATTTATTTTTCATTTAAGGAGAGTAAATAGTTAATACTGTTTGAGCATAAACATCTTTACAATAACTTTAGCTAAATAAAATGCCATCTAAAATTGATGAAGTTCTCATTTAAATCATATATCATAATTAAAAAGAATAAGACAGCAAAACGTCCATGTCCTCTGTCTCTTCTTTCACATCATTCAGGCTGAATGAGTTCAGATGCCTTGGAAACCACAAATAGGAAAGTCAACATTTGTAAAGATTAAGAAGTGGAGAAATTGTCACTTCTGCAAAACAGTTACAGTATTTTGTCTTTCTCATGTCATGTGATCTTTGAACATTTTGCAACGGTATTACATTTAATTAGACCATGTCTTAATTGAGATTATAAGTAAAGAAAAGCGCAAATCTGAGAAAACATTTGGTGACCAACTTTTAGTACTTGATAGATATTTTTATGCTGCACTTATACCTGTATTACAGGTGGCATAAAAAATAAACAAATGTAGTCCAAATTCCCACATACAATAACACTGTAACAGATGATATCTCCATATACCAACTGTTGGAAGTTGTTTTGCATCATTTGTATCATTCTGTCCTTTCATATCTAACTGTTTTCTTCAATCTTTAATGGACTTTTGTTTTAGAGCAGAAAGAAATGATTGACTAGTATATATAGTATAGTTGATCAACGGAAGATTATTTTATATTTAAGCATTTATTTTTCAAGCATAGGTATTCCCTGTAGTTCCAGCTTGTTGCTGTTTTTCTTATGTGACAGTCAATTGAATTCCTTTGGGTTTTGGACTGTTGGTCAGACAAAACAAGCATTTTGAAGATGGTAACTCAAAGCTTTAGGAAACTATGACCAGCTATTTTAACTGATCTTTTTAGAAGATCTTCATTCAGATCAATTGATGATAAAATATAGTCATTAGTTGCAGCCCTACATGTCTGTAGTGTGAAATTTAATCTTTTCTACACTGTCTGCTGCATTCAAGTTTTAAATCAAATTTGACCTTGACATTTCAGAGACGAAAGATGAAGCACATTTGACTGTTTGTGATTAGGCATGGGTCATTTTTTTTATGAGTCGTCATGGACAGACAGTGCAGTTTAGAAATAATTCTCCCTGCCAGTGTGAAGTGTGTTTAAAAATAAAACACATTGTGTTCAATGAAAAAAAAAAACAAGACATTTCAAAATAACACATTTTAAAGCTGTAATTGCAATACCGAGAAACCGTGGTATTTTTGCTGAAGGTTATTATAGTGTCAGAATCTTGCCTCTTTGTGACCACCTTTAAACTTTTTTTTTTTTCTTCAGTGAGAAATCTGAAGCAACTACAAATGTGTGTTTTTTTTCTCTCGGTTTTCAGGGAGTTTCATCCCAGATGTGTCTTCAGTTTCACCACAGTAACAGATAGATTTCAACAGTTGTAGACACAGTTCAACTAAGAAAGGATTCTTTCAGAGACATTTTGTCTTCATCACCTCATCATGCAGACAAGGATTTGCCATTGAACTTGAACCCAGTTCACTCACACCGCCTGTATTCATGACGGTGGCAGCCTCAAACCCTCCAGCATACCCCCACCCCCGCCCAACACCGTGCTTGTCTTTGTGAAGCTGTCTTCCTTGACTTTCCGCATCCCCCGTCTGGCCCTCTGCAACCTCTCTTCCATCTCTGCCCCCTCCCCTCACGCATAGCCATTCTTTACTTCTGGTTTGGGGGGCTCCAGGAGACGGCCCACAGGGACTCGCAATACAGAATGCTAATCAGGCCCTCTACGGAACTTCCCACGATTTTCCTCCCAGACATGAGCTTTTGTTTTGTTATTGGTTCCATTATAATCAGATGGTTCCCGTAACTTTCCTGCTGTCTGGAGGCCGGTCTGCAGCGTTGACTGCAGCAGAGCGCCTACCCTTTATATGGCCCTTCTCACATTCAGTTTGGATTTAAGTTTACAAGATCTGTAGTGGTAGATCTGTTTGCAGTAACTGTGGGATTTTGCATTTTGGATTCACTGCCAGTTAAACTGTCACCCTAAAATTAAATCTACAAGAATATAGCCTAATTTCAAATGTATTGCAATTACCGTAGTGTGAAATGATAAATGTAAATATGTTGTTTATCTTGTTGAAAATAGACTAAATCAAACTAAAAATCTGTATATAGACATTAATAAAGACAATTAACTATGTTCAGGCTAAGGGAAAGCAGTCAGGTGTGTAGAAAATGAACATTGAGATGGCTCACTAAAAGCAAAGACTGTCTTTCCTACATCAGTCAGTTTTGTTTGTTCTTTGGGATCACTTCTCTGTAAGGCCATCTTTCTATCAATAATAACAGAGATGACATTTGCCTTCTGTGATGACTGTATGCTCTTTTTTTTAGTGCCTTCTGATTCAAAAGTATCTACTTACTGGTGAGCTCTTAAATATGTTAATGGTGGTCTTTCACTTTCTTTCATTACACTGATTAGGATTCAGGCCTTCCAATTATACATATAGGCTAGGGGGATTTCAAATAAATACAATTTAAATTATAAACATTACTAAACTCACAACTTCACCAATCTGTACTCGCGTTTTATAACTTTTAGTGTAGAACAAGTACAAGTGAAGATATTTAACTAAAAACGCTAGAATGAAGAGTATTTAGTAGAAATAGGCTGATTATAATAGCAGTGGATGCTTGCAAAAGGCATGTCAGAGTTTTAAAATGGAAACAAAACTGAATTTTACATGGAAATGAAACTCCCATAGTAAAATCTTTATGTGTGTTGTATCAATTTTGGGCACCTTCCCTGCTGGACAACTTCATATACAGATGAAGATCGCAGAACTATCATTAAAATTGTCAACGTTCAAACTTGACAAGCTTTCCTAAAACATAAAATGAATGCTAACCTCCATCACTCTTGTTGTCATAATTTCTGTCCTATATTGAATTAAAGGACAGTTGTGCATTACGTACGCTTTGATAACAAAAGCTCAGAATTGTTTTTCCTCAAGGCCTTTGACCCCAGCGTGTTTTTGAGCTGAACAAAACTCGCCCTCCAGATCTTTCTAGACGCTGCATGCAGCACGGCAGCACAGGAGCAGCTGGATCCTCTGGCCTGTGCCACGCTGTCCCCAACGCAGCACATCATCCAGATGTGACTGATTCTTCTCTGCAAGTGTACAGCGCGTGTAAACATTGATCAGTGATTGTGTTTAGTGTTCATACGGGCATGTTGTTCTCTGCTGGAGCATCTCCGTCGTGCTCTATGAGGGTTTTGTGTATTAAGTTGGTGAGTACAGTTATATTACATTAAATGAAGTAGAGTACAACCACGTCTTGAATTCATGCCGGCATAAAATCCCACTAGACCAAATTCAAACATGTTCCAAAATAGTTCAATACAAATGGATCCACCTAACCAGTTTGTCACAGCTCATGCATTAGTCATTACATTTACCAAGATTATGTAATGTAAAGGGAAATCATCTTCAAGTCTGACAACTGGCGTCATAAATATCTTGAAATACATTCTCTACGCTGGTTAAAGCTGGTTGGATTTTAACAGAATTTGGGGGAATGATGCATCATTGTTCTCTTGTATTTTCACATTGGAAGGATTCTTCCCCCTCAGATTGCTCCACTTACAGGTTAAAAATTTAATATAAATCAAATGTGTGAGTGGATTAGAGTGTCTGTAAAGTATCATGCTCCAGTGTCAGACCTATTGGGAACAGCTGGGTAGGAAAGTAAGAGAGCAAGTCGTCTTTACGACTATAACTGGTGTGCCATAGAGCAAGGCAGCAAACCACCAACTGACTGTGACCGTTAAGGACTGTAGTGGATGACACGATACCCAAGAAAGAAAGTGTGTAACTGACGTCTTGTCACTGTAAGTGATAAAAAAACAACTAAAAGCAATACTTTGAAAAATGTATTTAAAATGATTAATCTACATCACTCTTAATCTAATCTAAATCTATAAATGAAGCTCCATGCAGGACAATCATCACTTATTTTCTTTGCGTCTTCTGTTGCAAAGTGGGAGTCTGTTTTTTTTCTAAATTGTTGCACTGAGTGTGGATACATTATTTAGGGGCTAAACAGGAACAGAAAAGCTCACATATGCTCGTTAGTTGTTTTTTTTTTTTTTAAATGTCTCATATTTTGTGATTTAAAATGGATTTTACCCATAACTGACAAAATGTCTTTTCTTGTGTTTATGAAACAATGCAGTTTTGTAAATTTTGAGGTAAATTGACAATCCAATCAATTTGTGAAATAATGATTGTGTCATGGTTGATTCTACATCCTTTGCTTGCCATATCATAAATAATACTTTTAGTACCTCTAACATACAAAGATTGGAAATCCACACAGTTATTTTCTCATTGTAAACATTCATACTTTTATTGATTTCAAATTAACTGCAGTAGAAACGATTGCATAGTACAGATATCAAGCACATTTACAGCAGTTTATGTGTACATCCTGCTTATACGACCCCTGAAACAGTAGTTCTTAGTGCATTCTAATATAATCATTTTTCTCACTGAATAGTATTAAAAACTGCATAAAATCTATTGCACATATTCACATTTCCCACACTACATCAAAACACAATCCTATGCATTTAAGTATTCATATTAGATTGTCAGAAGAGCTGATTTAACAAATAAAACGGTAATAAATCCAGATTTTAGTCACTGAGACTGACAATTACTGTTTATCACTGTTTCTAATCAAACCTACTAAAAATACACTTCAACAACAGCACACACATTGCACCTGTGCTCATATAGTGCATGATAGTAAAACATCACAATTCTCTCACACAAACTGAACCCGTACATTTAGCTAGTGATGTGCAGACTTAACAATACAAGTCATGTGCAAACATTAATGCAAATAGTGCAAACTTAACAAAAACCCCTACCCGTTTCTTTTGCATAGTAAAAAATAAAACAAATATATTGTGGTTTTACACAAAATGCTTCATGCAGTGATAGTTACTCTTAAAAAATCAAAAACATAAAATGTGTGATGTACATGATAGGTCCTTGAATAGAAATACAAAACACTCTAATATCTAGGTATGAGATGAAATGTGAAACATATACTGCACCTGTCTAATGGTCAAATCATCTGAACGATTGATAAACAATTCATAGTTGATGGATCAAGTCCATAAAACATTTCTGACATTGCACCAGAAGAACAATTTCCACAGATTGTCGACAATTTGATTGAAACAAAGTTTTACATGAGATAAAGATACACATTTAATTGCTAGCTGTAATAATTACATATGAATAGGATTCAAAAGATGAATGAGAAAAATGAATGTAAAATCTAGGATTTAAGATCTAAGATAAAATTCTCATCTAAAGGAGAATAAGTTGTTAAACTAATGAATAGTAAAAATTCAAAACATCACTGCAGGTCTTTTTTATCATCTTCTAAACCTTTTTAAAATGACTTTAAATCTCTAATGACTGAATTTTTGTCTTCTAAACAGCTGTGCAGAGCAGTTTTGAGAAAACACACACACACACACACACACACACACACACAGATCACTTTGTTGTACTTTACTCTCTCAGTTCCAGCCTTATGATGACCAAATGTCAGTTTGTCCACTTGTTTCCAAATCTTCTGTCTTGTTTGTTTCTGTCTTCATTCAGAAACAGATGTTCTGCTGCAGCAGCTGAAAACAGTTACTTTTGTATCCATTACCATTTTTAACACCTAACCATTTGAACTCTGCCCACTGTCCGGCTGCTTTCACAAAATCTCTGTGTTTCCTCCAGTATTTTCACGGTTAATGATGTAGTCCTGTGTGCAATGAACATCACTAGACTCAAGTCACAGTCCAAAAGAGTCTGAGAGGCAAAGATCTGATGATTCCCATCTCCAGACTGATCAGAAACCTTAAAAGAAGAGACAGAGGACGACATTAAAATCAGTCCCCAATAAGGTGAAAGATAAAACACAACCACATTTATCTACAGCCTTTTACACTTTGCACCTAGAACGCACAAGAACATGCAGCGATGCAAACAATATAATCATTGTATAATCATTGTTTTATCATATCCTGGTAAGATACAGTTTCTGCAGTATGTGGAACAATAGAACATAAAGTATGTGAATGCATTTTTTAATACTGTATTTTATTCATATTATACAGGTGAACCAGTTAGCTCAAATCCCTACAAAACATCCAGTTGCTCTGATTCTATTATTTTCAACGTTACAGTAGAGTATAGGACTGGTGACGTCTATAAATCTAGAGCCCAGGATGCCATTTTGGTTATTTAAGGCTCAAAAGTATGGCATCTTACACATTAAATTAATTATCCACCACATGCACATATCCAATACTTGTGAACAATCAGCTTTTTTGGAGAAGTCTTGTTCATACTTAGAAGCTCCTAAAGATGTTAAATTTTTGAAAGGAATGGAGCTGGATTTTAAGTAAAACATCACGTGCACAGACTCAAACTTTTGTGGGACTCAGAGCTAAGCCATACATAATTTTATCACAAAGCCTGATATTACTGTTTACTGTATCGCCTTATGAGTGGCCTTCACTGTAAGCTCCCTTTTACTGCCCATAGATGGCACACTAATAACAGAGGGAACAAACTCAACACCCACACAATCAACCCAGACAGACAAGATCAAATATGGCCCCCAACCCCCAAAAACACCAAACTACAAAACAACCATGTCTGTATTTGCCAGTCTAGACACAAGCTGCTCTTCCAATCACCATCACACCTCCTTCTCCCACTCTTCCATTATCTTTCCTTTCCTTTCCTTTCCTTTTATTTCCTTTCCTTTCCTTTCCTTTCCTTTCCTTTCCTTTCCTTTCCCCCACTATCATTGTCTGAGCCACCAAAGTGTTTTTTTCCCACGCTTTATTTTGTCTCCGTCCTGTTTGCAGCCAGGCAGGAGGAGAAGGAGGTGGGGGTAGAGTGGTGGTGGGGGTAAGAACTGATGGGGTCGCCATGGCAACCCCACATTGGCATGCCCCTGATTGGACTATGTGGTGGCTAATTATTCAGCGCATATGCTTAAAAAAAACAATAAAGTAGGACGTATTGAAATGCAGAGCCAAGCATCGCCGGGTGTGTGATTAACATATGAGCCCAGCGTTGCTTTTAATGAAAGACCCCTCAGTTTCATCGCTCTATTTAGATCTTAAATGCAGTGTTTAATTTGATGTGCATGTTAAATACATTAAGACATTTCTTTAAAAAGTAACCTTTTTTCTTCATAAATGTATTATTTTTCAACTTTTTGTCATGAACTTTTTTTTTTTTAAACTACATAAACTAATTATATCAATCTATGGGAAGATTAATAATTCTCTTATATGCCAATTTACATGAGAGGATCAACCCAAGCTCAAGATCATCATTGCCAAAACAAAAACACAAGGGCAGCATGCTAATGGCAGGCCTCTCTGAGCGCTGGCATGACAAAGTCATGAAGTGTGTGTGTGTGTGTCTCAGATGCACTAGGGTCTGCTGTATGAAAAGAAACCCGTGGGTAGGGGTTTGTACAGTATATATGTGTGTGTGGGAGGAGGGGTGGTTACGTTAACAATGGCCCGCATTGTTTACCAATCTCCCTCGTCCATTAATCTGGACGATCCGGCTCTAATTGGCGTTTTGGTTAAGCTGGTCTCCAGACCCCCGTTCCCTCCCCTGGCCTAAATAATGGCGTTACGCCACAAGTGCCGCCACACATTGGGGAGGACAATGTGCCCCTTGTCTGAGGGCCCAGGATAGGATCCCCTCCTTTTTTAGCGCCCCCTGCACCCCCCAAGATAAACCTCACACAGAAACACAAAGAAGGCCTCTCACTATTGAGATCTCACTGTCGCAACCTCGCAATTCTCATCTGTCTGCCCCCCCGTATGCAGTCTTTCTCAGTCATTCACTTACTACACTTTTTCCTCCCTGAAGTCACAGGTCCGTCCCCTGTTTCTGGCGGACGTGGTGCGAGTTGCAGGTTCACTGGTCAGGTCATAATACCACACTGAAGGAGGAGATCCTACTCACTTCTTATTTCCTGCTCAAAGTTGGCTAACTCCTGCTGTTATATAAAAATACCATAACTAAGACTATTTATCTATTTAAAGTCAAATCTCAAATTGGAGAAATTCATAAATGAGTTAAAGTTAATGATAATTCATGTGCCAACATATTTTCTTCTACAGGCCAAATAGGAAGTCCATTGCACAATTGAGAAAACAAAGTGTGATAACAAGCAGAGATTTATGAAGACCACTAAGTTGCTAATTACGGCTCCTTGTGGATATCAGGGAGCATGTAGGTGTGTTTTTTTCTTCTTCCACATCATCTAACAAAGCTTTGCACATGCCTGCAGCGTTAATGTTGTGTAAATGCTGCACACACAGAAATAATTTGCCAGGAGAGCTAAATTATAACTGTAAGAATAATTGAATTAATGTCCAAGAAGCCGAGCAGTCAAAAGAGTTTTCAGAGTGTCTTGGAAATCCACAAAATGGTCGATCGTCAGCGTCTGCAGCGTAACGACGGTCACAACGAAAGCAACGCAGGAACCGCAGCTGCCCTTATAAATGCCAGCTTGCCGACACTAAAAAGCGACTGGCTCTGCGGTTTCCTCCTAGCTCATCCCTTCCCGTATGTCTCTTGGGGGGATCTCTACAATTAACACACTGGCAGTAATTAACACTGTCTTGAGGCAACCAATGGCACGGAAAGGATCGGGGCCAACATGAAGTGGGGGAAGGTGCAGCGCTAGCTATCCACATTCCCCTTTTTTCAGCTGCCATTTTGTGCCAGTCTTAACTCCTAAGATGGTGGCAGGACTGTGACTTGCCGTGTGGGAGAAGAGGACAAACTGGCAAGGGAGGGGTCGGAGAAGCTGAGGATTATGGGATTGAGGAGGGAGTCTCTTATTTTTATTCTTCTAATCGGTACATCGCTGAACGGATACCAAGACAGAAGGAAGAGAGAGGCGGGGAGAAAGTAAGAAGCATGATGGTTAGATTGGTGCCCTACATGCAGCACAGATAGAGGAGGAATTCTCCCACTCATGGACACACACACACACACACTTACATGTCAGAGAGGAAGAACAAAGTATGTATACAGTGGGCGCGAAACAAACAACAGCCTGTGATGGTCTGTTTGTGTAAAAAACATGTTCTTAATATACGGCGCACACATACAAACACACGTGCCCATGCATGAACACACACACACACACACACAAACAACCAGCACAGCCGTTCTCATGGCATGGTCTGCCCCTGAGCATGCAAATGACGTTCATTATGCAAATGCATACAAATCAGAACCAACCATCTGAGAATCCAAGCTGGGAAAAAAAAGAAAAGAATAAAATTAAATGAATGGGGGAGACGACCATATAAAAGAAAGAAGAAACATGTTGGGATGTGTGCGTGGGGAAAGTACAGTGTAACTTAAGGTGCAAAAAGTGTTAAAATAGCCTAACTTATATTTTTTGTCCACTGCAATATAAGGTTTAAAGATATAAAAAGCTGGATAAACCTAAAATATTACACATTAAGATGGAGACATTAGCAATGTATAAAAAGATGAATGACCTGGAGGCAGAGAAGTTTTGAAAACAGTTCAATATATGATAAAATTCTTACAGCCTTATTTTCACTGATTGAGAGACTTTCCCAGATGGATAAACTTTGTGCTTTGTCACAGTACAGTGTTGATGGAGTTTGTAGCCTATTTTTTTTTATAGATCTTTAGTTCCTATAGTATTTATGCTTAACATTAAGTTATACTAAAGATGGTAGAAGATGCACACACGCCATCTTTCCTCACTGCTCCAAGGATATCATACTGTTAACTGTTTTTGTTTTGTTTGTGAGACAAAGCTCATTGAGTTCATTTAGCAGGAAAAGCAGAAAATCAGATGCAGAAGAGCATCGACCAGAGGGGAGATGCTCCAAATGATGGTAAAGTGCCTCTAATTGCCTCTCGAGATGTTCTTTGTTTTGTTTCACCTTTCTCCTCACCACTGCTTTGTAGGACATGCGCTCTAAAACCGCACAAGAGCTGCATGCAAATCATTGCCCTTTTATGGATTACCCTGAAGCTCACCAAATATAGCGGAAGGTAGTTGTGTATCTTTGCTCTGTGTAAAAAGGAGCTGATGAGGTTACAGCTTCATCATGTCAACCATGTGTAGTTCACACTTCATCTAACTATTACAACAACAAACATATCTCTGTCCTGAAAAAAAAAGATTCAAGCAAGACATATGTGCTAAAACCAAAATTTAACCAAGTAACTGGCATTGATACAAAGACAAAATAAAGGCTATTTAGAAACAGATTGAGGCCAAATACTTGCAAACAAAGTGCAAAAGACAAAGGGTGGTGTGCGTGCGTGCGTGTGTGCGTTCCATCCGTGCGTGCGTGCGTGTGTGTGTGGATCTTAAAAATAAATCAGTGATTTTTGAGAGTATTTATCTGAACATCATTTTCCAAATTCTTCTTTTTCAACTTGAAATAACTGTAGCTCATTCAAGACAATTGCTTCATTCTTCACTAATGTGTACTTGTAGTGATAATAAATTTATCAGAAAAAAACACCAAACCAACCAGGTTTCTTCACAGGAAACCTAATTTGATTTGATTTGATCAATGGAAAAAATAGAGATGGGATACAACTATGTGAAGGCCATAAATCGCTGAGGCACAATGTAAAGTACTGTAGTACTAGCAAGTAGAATAAAAAAGTGGCAGAAATGTTTGTCAATCACATATCATCATATAAGACGCTATCTGAAATCTAATTTGGCTACACAGTTTGGTCTAATCTGGTACAGCCAATCAGATTGAAAACTTGAGAATGAACTTGAAATTAAAGTCCTTGAGTGTATGCATGTCAGCAGTTTAGGTTAATAAAAGTCAGCATAGCTTAAATTTGGCCCTACAGTTGTTCTTTAACAGAAAGCTCCAGCCCTGTATGATCTCTCACTACAGAGACACAGAAGAATAAAGTAATAATGAAAGAGATTCTCATAATGTACTTTGTTCATTTGATGCATTTTCTCCTGAAGCGAGATGTTTGGAATAGGAAATTATTAATTTAATGAGATGTAATTTATGGAAACAAGGGAAGTTTAAATATAGGGTATATAAATAAAGGTCACTAGACTACTTAGCCACTAAGATTCAGTTTTCCAGGAGATAAAACTACATCTTGGATGTAAGAAATACCATAGTTTTGCCCTTTTTTTTCAATATATCTTTCAGTGGTAGTAGGTGCATATATTTACAATTAGCTCATTTGATCATTTTGCATTTCAGTGTTAATTTCGTTGCATATTGGAGAAGAAGAACAAAGAAAACCTTTATCTTTTCTATTACCAGTGGTTTGAAATGAGCCGGCATGAGGAAACATTCAGACTACTATCTTGTCACACAGCAGCACAAGCTATACACCACCACTGCAGTAATTCTGGGGTTTGTATATACAACAACCAGATTTTTATGTATGTTGTAATAATTGAAACGTTTTCTGTAATTACAATTCAAATATAGATTATTTGTGTTGCCTGCTGCACCTTAAGATCCTCTATGGGAGACCCTGCACCCCCTCCCCTCCCTTTGTTGAAATCGGCCCTTATGTAACACAGCATCATACCTTCATGTCATTGTCCTGTACTGTAGTCCATCTGAGCCCATTCCTGGTTCTATTTGTGTGTGTTTTTTAACTTAGTTGTCTTCCACCGTGCAGGCGTGTAATGGGATTCTTGTTACTTTCGGTTATGTAGCTTTATGAAGAATGTACGTCACTCATACAGCTAGATAACCAAAGATAACAGACAACCCCTCAGGCCTGCAAACACAGCTCTCCGCCAGCAACACACACACACACACCACACACACCACCTCCTAAACACCTGTAAAGACAAACAATGACAGGGAAAAATGCTTAAAGGGGTAATTCACCAAAACAAAGCTACTTTATTATGTTTTGCACATATTTCAGAGGTGGAAATAATAACAATAATAGTCATAAATCTGAAGCGTTAATGCAGATGATTTATCACATGGTGTTAAAAACGCCTCAGTGAAATGAGATGAAAAACAAGCATGACTAAAGATTCACAAGGGATACTGCTGAGAAAACACATTTTCCAAGCTATTAAGTGTCTTTTATATCACTGAAATGTGAATGGGCTCTTATAGGAATTCAAAACAACGCATTAAAGCCGACTATCCAGTGAACTAAAGACAACAACAATGAAGATATTTATAAGAAGCATCAGAATCTCGGGATGAAATAGCATTGCTGGGAATAATTTACACAAATAGTCCTATAAAGAAAATATTACAATATGGCTGAATGAAGAGGAAGGGGGATTCCCTTAAAAATTGGACACATTAACCCATTTTAGGAGCAGTTAATACTCAATTACTTTATAAAGCTAGGCTATATAAATGTATTAACATTAAACTTTCATATCCTATATATATAATATAATATACTACCGGCAAAAACCTGATAAGACTAGAAAATGTAAGTAAATCAATATATATATGGGAATTGTTGTGGATATGTTAAGTTTCAATTATTTATATTACATTATGAAGCAATGTTTTCATAGCCTTTATTAGGCATATATAAATGTATTACATGTTTATTTAAAGTATAATTTTAGAAAGATCCTTTATTTGGAGTTAAGTAGGTCATATAGACATTTTTTATTCGTGCATTATTTCCAGAATCCATAATTATCTGAAAATGTTAAACATTAACACCCCTATAGGCAAATGCATAGTGTGTTTGAGTGTCTCCAAAATGTTATTTATATTATTATACATTTTCCCATAAACTGCTTCTTTTTTTAAAGATAGCTTTTGGCGAGAGTGGAGTGACGTCACTAGCATCGCTGGCTTTTAATTAATGCAGCGAAGTGTGATGCCTAATTAACACACACACACACACACACACACACACACACACACACACACACACACGAGGGGGTGGTCTTTCTAACAGCATCGTGAAAATAGGCCACTGCTTCCATTTACAAATCAAAAAAACACAGAAAGTCTCTAAAAACGCAGATAAAGATATTTAGCCAACACACAGTTTCATGCTTAACATTTTATTTTTTACAACTGCTTTCTGAAAGGGGTCAGAGAGAGATTATACCTAGCAGGCTTTGGATTTATGCCAATAACAAAAAAAAATCCATTAGAGATCACTTTGCTGTTTTACGTCTGCAGGCCGTGACACACACTCATTTTAACACGAGCTCACGACGTCAACGTTCACATTCAACGCTGATGACTTGAACTCCCATACAGAGAGCGTATTCTCCTTTATTAATTATTCTACTACCAGTTCCACGTGAGCCTAGTTTTAACGCTTATAACATTTGTGATAACAGTCCTTCTTCCCCTGCCCATGTGCGTGTGTCTGTTAGGCTGCTTAATCACCTTACAGGTAGTATATAAATAAAGTTGAATTGAATTCTCTGGTTATTTATTTGTCCCGAACAATCCTATGAGTGTGTTTAAGTTTTTAAAACGCTAAAATTACACTTGGGAATTGCACTAGTTTTGAGTAAGAAGATCTGCTACAATGATCAGAATAACTGTCTCGTAATAATCGTTTTATATAATGACGCATGTGCATTTTGCTGTCCCTTTAACATAGCCTACGCTAAATTTTTTGCAACACTATTTTTCGTGTTATTCAGATCATTGACAGATGATAATTTTAGCTCTTTTTTTTAACAAAGCGTTCGTGAACTAAAGCAAGCAATAGCCTAAATACTGAGCACTGCTGACTATAAATGAACAGCTCAAATGAGACACAATAGCCTACTGTAAATTAATATTATTTTAAGGCTATCTGATTCATTTCCTAGATACAGGCATCGCAGAGACCAATATATCAGATTCTAATCTTTACCGGTGACACGTTTTGGAGTAACTATTTAAAACATATAGCATACTTTAATACATTAATAATGATAGAGGAAGATGGGGGAAACACATTATTACGTCCAAAGTGACCTGGTATACCGCTGACTCTCAAGTCCCTGTTTAAGGAAAACGGCAATTAGCTACTTTACAGGTTTCGTTCAAGGTATCTTGTCAGTAATACAGTGAAATATGTTCTACTTTAATAGATTCCCAGGGCCATAAAAGTTTGCTGTAAATGCTGCAAAATCTGAGCGGAGCAGTCGCCTCCAAAAAAGGATCCCGAAAGGATTTTTAAATGATTTCCAGGAGTAGGACTAATCAATTAGTTGTGCCTGTGTGTGTGTGTGTGTGTGTGTGTGTGTGTGTGTGTGTGTGTGTGTGTGTGTGTGTGTGTGTGTGTGTGTGTGTGTGTGAGACGTAGGCTATGTAGTTTCCTAATGTGGGGTTTTTGTTTGGATGGTTGCACATGCAGTATCATCCATGAATCCATTGTCAAATAAAAAGTGAGATCGTCCATAGTCACCTGGAAGTTGGGGGAAGCCCTCGTCTTCACTTCTGATGGTGCTTTCAAAAGTTTCTGGGGGGGGAGAAAGAATGACTTTAGGATATAGGAAAAACGTCCAATAAAATCTCCCAGAAAGGCATGCATTCTTTATATTGTGGATGAATAACACAGGGAACATTTCATCTCTCTCTCTTTCACTCTCTCTCTCTGGAAAATCCTTGGAAAACACCCTACAGTACGTGGGAAATCTGCCTACTAGGTCACAGCAAGCTAGGTTTGTGTTGCTTTGCACCTGCAGCTGACTCTGCAGCAGAGTGAGGCTCTAGAGATGCTGCTGCAGACAGCAGCCCCTTCGACATGTTATAGACTCGACATAGACTATAGATGTCTCACACAGTCTCTGATACATGTCTTCTAACTTCCATTTCCATTTTCGTGTCTTATTCGTGGCTTCAGAGGAATTTAACGGGCGAAGTCAATCAACGTGGGTCGTACATTATTTTGGATTAAACTGTTCGGAGTTAAGTTCAGGAGTCATGGTTAGCATACTGCTCATAATAAAGCCCCGATTCATGTCTTCATTTTGTGGAAGCACGCGATTAATTTGGCCTTTGCGCCATCCGGCCTGTTATGCGTTTCAGGGCCTCAGTGATGATGCAAAATATTAGTCCCTTGCAGGTGTAAAACCAGTTTCGTTCCCCTACACATTATTTAAATCAGTTTGATTATAGATACTCCAAACATTTAGTAAATACACATCTATTGGGCTTCCCGGTTGTCAACTACAGTTTGGCAGCAATCATGAATACACCCCCATACAAATCCTATATATTCAATGGCCTACAATAGAAAATTGTATGTAGCCTAACAAGTACAGAAATAAAACCTACAGACGTATGATAGCGATGTCTTACTACCCACTCATACAGATTAAACTGGCTTTATGTAAGAGCTCTCCTATGCTGGCAGCATATACTGTATAATCCCAGGCTGCAGGAAGCCGCACGTTGCTGGGTTAATAAAGCCTAAAATAATGACCTTTTTCTTTTTTTTTTACATGCTTCCCCTCCCTGCTTAGCCTTTTCAGTGCGTAATATGTTGACAGCAAACGGGCCTAACACAACACTGAGCTGTGAAAGGCTGCACCGCCCGAGGCCACTCTGACACCGCCACAGGCCGATGTTATACACCCGTGCATGCAATACTATCTGCAACAAAATAGATGTCTTGTAGGGTTTACCATTTGTACAGTTTGTAAACTAAACTTCCAGAAATGGTGCAACATGAACTTATGTAATGGTAATAACAACAGAACATATGGCTGATCCGGGGTCAGCATCACTGATTCAGCAGAATTCTTTATTGGTATCAAACACACTAAACGTTGCCCAGGCATAACTTAGAGTTGAAGAGGAAAAAACCCTCTCGTTTAGTGAGATATAGGAGTCATCTCTTAAAGGTCTGTTCATAATGTAGGTTAGTAGACAGAAGGATGGGGAGAGAGAGGAAACATTGAGATCCTCATTAATTGGTACAATATTAACATGAATACCAATAAAGATGACTGGAACTAATCAAAAGGCCTTCTGGGAGACAGGACATCAGATCACCTGTGACAGTAGCCAGAGGAAAACCCACTAAACTCAGTGCTAAAATTGCGGACTTGCTCACACACCTATGCTCAGATTTCAGCAAACTACATTGGACATGTACTGTAGTATCAAGTGCCAAACAAAAGTGTCTGCAGCCACAAGTGTAACCACGTCTGCGCTGCTGCCATCAGATCAGTTCAGCCTTTATCTTAAATGCTGCTGCTGCGCACCGTTCAAACAGACCGTAAACTGCCCTGAGAACAGAAAAAGCCTCACTAGAAGAAAATGTACATTTAGTCTGAATAATCTGGTCGGCCTGTAGATCCTTACTTATTTCACAACAGGGTTAGACTCATGATACAGTGTGTTGCAGCCTATACGCGTCTGTGCTCGCCATATAAACCCTCTCCTGCGCCGCTCCTGAAGGATTTTGTTAAAACTAACACACTCATATGCCACAAAATCACTCATAATACATAACAAGGTTCTTACTGTTTCCTCCTCAGATGCAGCAGGGTGGGTTGCACTGAGCTTGGGTGAGCTCCTGGTAACCAGCGGTCCCTCCGGACGTGCATGCTGGGAGCCAAATGAGCGCGTTTATGAGCAGCGTATTGAGCTTTGTGGCGACGGCGCATCGTGACGTCCCACTGGCCCCGTCCATTTTCTAATCTAACGGGTCCGCTTGTTTCTTTCCGCGCATTTTGTCGCACGGTTGTCCTCCACATCCCCAGCCCCTGTCCTCCCCTTACCAAATAGGGGAGTTGGGGCTGTCCGCCAACACGACTACATCTCCACCACCGTTGTCTCCAAATGGTTTAACATCTCATTTGTCTTCAATCATATACGCCGTCCAAGGCCCACCCCCTTGTGAATCAGTGAGGTAACACTGTTCCCACCCTCTGAGATTTTTGATATTATGCAAGACGGCCGATGTAATTATAATAAAGACCTATGGCAGCGTCTCTCACGCCCCCAACAGACGCATGCAGAAGTGCATGGTGGCACCATCATTCATTCATCCACCAAACATCATTCTAATTCCTTTAGAGGTTTTCAGTCTGTGTGTGTGTGTGCGTGTGTGTGTGTGTGTGTGTGTGTGTGTGTGTGTGTGTGTGTGTGCGTGCGTGCAAACGCTTCATCTGCAGGACTTCATCATCATACCATATCCATATAATAGCCTACCGACTTAGTTGTTTACATGCCAGTGAAGATATCACCATGTTTCTATTTCAGCCTCTTTGTAAGTCTAATGTGCTCGTTAAAGTGATCATATCTTGCTTATGATTTACCTCAACATCATGGATATCATGGTACAACTTTGGGCTATTCTGCTGTTATATTCTATCATTTTTAAAACTGATTGTAAACCTATACTGGGATTTATTTATGAACCTAGTGCAGACTTCCATATTAAAAGAAAACATATAATTGCAAGTTAAATGTGAAAAGTCATGTATTTTTGTATTTGGCTTCTCACCAGAACTGACATATCTCTAAGATGTTTGCTGTCTGCAGCTGAAACTAGAGACAGACTAGAGAGGCGCTTTGGCTTGGCTAATTATCATGATAATCACACCAGAAATCTTTTGACTCAATGAAAGACGGATCCTCTCAAACATTTTTGTATGAGGATCAGTCTTGTATGTGTACATAGCAGACAGTGCTGATCATTTGCATTTAATAAAGTTAACTCAGTCATGTTGATCTGTCTAGACCACATCAATTGTGTAGAAATGCCTTCATTCTTGTATTCCCCACACTGCAAAAATAAATTTTCTACATTTACACTTCAAAGACATACAATAAAAAAGATGTTATAAAATGTTTATAAGATGTAGCCTAACCAATGGCTTTTGGATCAGTTATCAACCATTAATAAGAGCAAATTTTGGGTGGCCAGGTTGTGAATGCCTTTAACTGATTGGGGCATCTGAACACTTACCAGCCAGTAAAAAAGGTTTTGGGTCCATTTATTAACAACATATTAAGCGTTTATTACCACCGTTTAGGAAAGCAACATTATAGGCTATTGGAGTTTTCTTTCCACAACCTGGCAACCCCTTAATGTGTTATTAATGGCATAAAACTGATAAAGAATCAGTAAATGATGTATCAACCAAATAAAGCGATTAGTTAGCCTTTAATGTATAACCACTCTATTAATGGTTGTTTATTAGTGGTAAAGTGAAACCATAATGATTCACTATTTAAAAATACTTTATACTTTACAGTGTATAAAGTCAACATTATGCTAGGCTAATTGCTACTTGTCAACACAGCAGAGTTGTAGTTCAGTTACTATATTTGAACTGCTGCACAGAAACAGAAGCTTCAAATGCTAACTTATTCATTTAAATCAAGTTAGGTTTAGTAAGGCTATATAGCCCCAAATCACAAGTTGGTCTTAAAGGGCTTTATAATCTATATCACCCATTGATTCAGACAAGGAAAACTTCCCAAAAAACTCACGAGCAACAGTGGAAGGGGTCCCTCAACATGCAAGCCTACAGAATAGACTAAAATATAAAAAGTAGAATCTACAGAATAAAGAAACAAAGATGCAGTATACAACCAAAAACTACAGGCTCAAAGAACTAGAGCTGCCAATTATCAGAGCAGAATTACTGAGAACTTGATGTCGCCCCAAAAAAATGAATCCCAAAAATACTGGAGAATATTAGTATCATATTGGATTATTAGGTTATTCTTATGTAGCCTAGTAATCATCATGGATGTGATGGAGATAATTTCAACTACTTTATATTTCTGGGTAATCTACTGTAAAACAACACATCATATTTTATGTGTAAATCATAGCCTAGACCTATATTTTGTAAGCTATAGGCCAGCAAGAGCAGTGAGGTAAACGACTTGTAACGTGCATACGGTGGAAATAATCTAGAAAAGTAGCGAGAAGGCACGATAGCCTACTTTAATAGTTGCATACCAGCTGATCAAAAAGCTGCATAGTTTTTCTTGATGGGGAGCACATTTAGAAAATAAAAGTAAAGTGGTTGATTGAAACGAGTTATGTTGCCAAGGTAACGACGGCAGCATCCAACTTTTGTCGCCACAGAACTGTTTCTGAGAGAAACGTAGGCCTATAGTCTACTATTATTTCCACTTTACTTGGTTTGTACAAAGTTATAAAGAAACAATAGCCTGTTACTTAGTGTAACGCGTTACACGGGCCGTGAGAAGCAGACAGTCTTTTGGCTGGTGGGTCACAGTCTGTCTCAGACCCTCCGACAGCAGTTTACCACCCTCCACTATCCCTCCATTGTTTCACTGCTGCCAGCCAGCCAGCCACACACCATGCACGCTGCACTGCACACAGAGACGGCGTGCATCGCGACATAATCAGCTTTTACGCACGTCGACAAACATGTTAGCAATCGATATGTACAAACACGTCACCTGTTATTACTGTAAATATGAGATGTAATTCTTTCGCCTCACCACAAGGATTCAGTGTGTAGGCTATTGTGTCTAATGCATGCAGGGACTCTAACACCCTTTCACCCCTACGTCGCGCCAATATTCAAATTGGGCTCCTTTGATTTGATTTGAATAGGAGAGTAATGAGATATGGTGGTGTATAATAAATGAAAATGGGGGTACTTCATGAGATTGAAGGCTTGCTTCATAATTACCAGAGTTATTTCAGAAATGTTGCAAGAAATTAGAGGTTTGCATATAATTTAAATTAGGCCTATATTTCTTTTTTTAAAGAAAAAGCTGAGCAATAGCTAATGTTTTTTTGCTTAGCAATAGCCTTTGACCCCAGCTTAATGTAAAGAATAGTGAAAGATGTAGAAGTGTATAGGAGAATATATTTGCTGTTAAAATACATTAGGCTATATTTAACTGGATTAGATGATATGACAGCTGAAGCTCTTCAGAGGATTGCATGAAGTCAACAAGTGGTCTATGAAGAAGGACCACCAGCATGCTCTCCCTCACTCTCAGGGGTCAGAGAACTCCTTGTTGCCAGATATGTTTGAGATCATTTACATAGCGTTCCTCCATGTGTCAGGACAGTCCAAATATAGCTTCAGCTAAACATCTTAAATGAACCTTGAACATGCACATCTCTTCCTTGTTATACTACTCTGGTCATATACAGTGAAATCTTGTTTAGTGTTGTTTATTTGTTAGTGTTTATTAAAGTATTCTATACCAAAATAAAAAAATAAAGAACTAAAGAAATTCCGTAATCAGCTTGACTTCTTGGGGTCCTAACACAGGACAATAAATACATTGAACATACAAAACAATAAAAAAAAATAATAAATAAGAGTAACAAGGTGTTACTAAAGTCTGGAAGTAGGTTTTAAAAAATCTACACTGAAAAATCTCCTGAGTGAATGGGGAAACTGATGGGACCACTCCAGGCATGTCTTGTTTTTTTAGAAGTAGAATAATAGATATTCGGCCTTATATGCATGATTTTGAAAAGTGAAAGTGCACAAAATAAGCTCTCTCTGCTATTATCCTCCGATAACCTAGTGAATTTTAATGATGATGATAAATGACAGAAAAGACCTATACGAGCCTCTTATTATTCCCGTAGCTGATATAAAAGTTGACAAGAATATATGGATGGATGGACAGACAGACAGACGGACAGATATTGTATTTACCAATAACGAAATCGAATTTGGGCTTTCATTTATCCCAACAAGTGTTTAGAAACAAGCCTAGCCTGATTTGAATGCGGAGTACCGTTCCACAGTCACAGAAACAAAGCTACAGCAGACAGAGTCGGTATGGGTCGGGATCAACAGGCTTGTTGTTTCGAGCTGGTCGACAGGATATAGGCCTCCCGGGGCTGCATGAGTTACTGAATTGAATAAAAAGTCAAAAGACACTTCTTGTAATTCTGAGACCAACACGTTGATTTAGGCACAACTTCATTGGGTAGGCTAATAGTTTAAATAAACACAAACGTTTTATGAAATAAACAGAATACATTTCTGTTTGCGCATGGCTCAAAGGTTTAGACCATTTAGCAGCCTGAGAGGTTATATTTCAGTATCTTATTTAAAAAAAATTGCATTCAGCTAAATAAACTATAACCACTGTCCTCTTTTTGTTTCTGTTAATGATGTTTATGCACGTGACCGCATTTTCAACAATCGACCTTTGGCATCAAATCTTCAATTCTAAACCCAAAAAAGTAACATATTTGCTCATTTTCAAGCTATTTTTTTCTTCTAATTTCACGTTTTTCTAAGATAACGCACTTCGGAATAGCCCGCCTAATCCGACTATTATTTTGTATTTTATTTTTAATCGTTATGATTTCTTCTCCTTTCATGAAGTTGCAGCAGAAAAAGGCAAGCACTTTATCAATTGAAATGCACTATCGTCTAAAAAGGCTGCATTCCCTTTATTCTTACTTTTTATATCTGAAATTGGTAACTATACTTCGCATTTTCAAATATGAGTTGTTTAAATATTTGGCTTTAGAGTTGTGTAATTCTTTGATTGGCTATTAATCTGGTTAATAATTTCGGATGCCTAGCAGCACAGGTGTGACTCACAAAGCTGCTTCTATCTGATTACTGTTCATTTTACTAACTAAAATATTGGTTGAAGAATATGACACTGTATCCCATTAAATATTTAGAGAAACCGCAGTCTTTGAATTAGTTTTTATTTTGTGCACAAGAGATCAGCAGTGTTTCTATCAAATGTTAAAGCAACATAAAATCAAACGTATCGATTTGAGATGAGGAATCTCAGCATGATATTTTCAAATGCAGCGCAGGCCTTCTTGGACGTGCAGCAGATGACAAATCTTTCTTGCAACGTGTTTTTTTTCTCTCCAGATTTTAATGCATTGTTATTATTGGGGGCCGGCTATAGTCTGCTCCTTTTTACTGCTGTGGTCTTGATCTTAGCCTATATCATAAGAGTTGGTAGGTAAACATGTTTAAATCCCTCAGTCCACTACTATGTGATGTAGGCTATTTGCAGTGTTTTCAGTAGAATCAGATGGTTTAATAGGCCAACGTTTTTCTGAGTGAACGTTAATTAAAAATATATATATCAGCGTCAGCGAGGTGATAATGCTGTTTTTGGAGCTGGAGTCCCTGCAGGATGCATGTTTCTCTGTTCTCCTGCTGCCATCATGAGGACATTGTGTGTATTACACCCTACCACCGTGGATTATTAAATCCTAGTTATCTGCTGCCCCTCCTGGCCAAAGAGCGTACAGTCAAGATAATAACCTTCAACTGCTTTTGTGCACCTATAATAACACACATGCTTCTTATCCCCATACATTATGAAATGTATAGGGAAATTGCATTTTTGTTTTTTAAAAATGTAACATTTTCTTGAGGAAAGGTGCTTTCCGAATAAAAGCACCTAAGTATTCTACAAACCAAGGGAAAACACTGTGACTGTATATGTTTTTAACTCCTACAAGCATGTGAAAAAACAGTAAGGTATAAAAATGATTTTGTTATTTGTTGTTTTGTCAGTAATCTTGTTTTATTCTTGTTTCATGTTATTTGATCCATATTCAAACATTCTTCTGTAGACTGAGCCAAACACGGCTGCTGCTTTATCTATGAAATTACTTGCAACTGAATTGAGAGTTCTTTCTTTGTAGGTCTAGATGTTTATGGGCACATTTATCAGTGAAAATGCATTTATGAAAAACACAAACTCCCTGCAGCAATAGAAGGGAGGCATGCTAAGGAAGAAGAATAGAAGTCCAGAATAGGAAAAGCCATGTAGGAACAAAGAGGACATTTAAAATGTGTACTGCACTGTGTCAAGCTGCCTCCCTCTGGTCAAATTACTTTTTATTGTTTCTTTAGAGTAAACAGTAAATGGTCAAAACATAGACAGTATTTAACTGACCAATACATCTCTCTACAAGTAGGCACACATTCAAGATTTTCCCTTAGAAAAGTATTCAAATAAAAGTACACGTTGGGCATAATTGTGCCTTTCAGGAAGTCATATTATTATATAATATATCATATTGAAATACTATTACTGATGGTTTAAGAAGTAAGTAGCATTTTAACGTTACAGCTGGTGAAGGTGGATCAGATTAGAAGTACTTTATATAGCCTACTGTTGGATAGATTCATCTATAGCACAGTAGCCTATCATATTTTATAAATGTATCGAGTTTTGTTGTAAAATTTAAATCTGTAAAGTAACTTAAGCTATCAGATAGATGTAAAGTAAGAAGTACAATATTTCCCTCTGCGATGCAAAAATGTAACATGCTGAGGCTCTGCCATTGGCATGGCTAAGAAATGGTTTTGTCCCAATAAGACTGACTGAGATCCAGATGGAATTTGATAAAACTACTACTAGCTTTTTCAAGTGCTTTCAAACATATCACCAGTCTTTTATTAGTGGTTGAAGTTTGCTCAGTTTTAATTGACGTTGACTAACTTGGATTCATTTATTTTTTTAAACTGTATGTATGATATACTGTACGTCATGTTATATTTTTTTTAATATAACTTGAAGATATATCTTATAGAATCAAGGCTGAATTATTTATCGTTACAGAAATTAAAAATCATCAGTACTAGAAAACATCCTCATGCGTAATAAGAGTAACATCAAGTGGCTCTAGTCTCCACAATAATACAAGATTATAAAAGAATAACGTCATGGCAGAGTGGAGTGCATGTGGGCAGCAGAGTGGGGCATTACCACAGCGACCGTAAAGCACATTTCCAGGCATGTAGATGTGACCCCTCAGGTTTGGTCACTCCTGATGATGGTAACACATTTGTCAAACAGTGAGCTTGCTTGTTATGCTGCCCTTTGTTCAGGTTGCACATGTGAACAGGATGACTCGATGATTGAGTTGGCTGCATAACTCAAACCGCTGTTTGCTGGAATATTTACTGTAAACTGGTGGAATTATAACTTGTATTTAGGTTTGTGCAATATGACGATTTAAATATGTACAGTGAGACAATATGCATTTGCCAACTATCAGGATCTCTTTTTCACATCTCTGGTTGTATTAGACTGTTGCATCAATGCAGTTTAGCACCTTGATTTGTCAAGTGTTTGTATTTACGTCCAGTACAACAGTCTTCTAATACATATTGACTACTTTGGAATTTTTATAATATTAAATATTTGTTGTTTATTTCAACTTTAATGTCATTATTAGTGTTGTTGTTGTCACATTGCAGTATTTTATTGATATAGTATATACATATAATTTATGCTAGCAGCATATAGGCTGATCTTAGTTACAGTGGCATGCTGCTAACATCCTCCTCACATAATAATTGAGAATACTATTATGGTTTTGGGAAAAAAAAATTGAACAGCATTATCAAATAAGCTTTTCACCCAGGTAGCACATCTCTTTACAAAATCTCTTTTCAGAGACACTTCTATAGACTCTTCACAGTTTACTCCCTCTCTCGGGTTGAGAGTGTCCATAATGGAAATAAGTTTTGTAATTTGAGTAATCCTTGACATTTTGTAGAGTAGTGATTTGGCTGTCTCATGTTTTATAATGAAAAAAAAACTAAATGAGAGACGTGTTCATATCCTTTGTTGATTAAGAGTCTCTGCTTTTTCATATTCTTTTACGGCTCAATTGTTTCAAACTGTTAACCTTGTAATTACTCTGCGCTACCAACAGCAGCCACCACACTAAATAGTTAAAGCTATTGAACTGTAAACCCTCAGCTGGTTTAGAACATTTAACACATGCCCACTCTGTTCTTTTGAGGAGCCGGAGGCCAATTCTTTCTGGAGTTTCTTCAGCTGAATTTCCTTTCTTTGCAGCCTGATCTCTCTGCCCTCTGTATCCTGCATTTCATTTGTTATGTCTGCCTCTGGACACTATTATGCTAGAGACTTTGAGTTAATACTTTCCGCTAGATTTGATTCAAATGACTTTTATGAACTTCTCAAAACTTGCAGGTCATCATAGGATTCTTGAAATTCTTAGCTGCTTTTCTTGGAGGCGTTTAGATCCCTTTACATGGTTTTTCTTGTTCTCTGCTGCTTAACTATTCTGCTTCACTGTTCTCCTTGTCCATAGTGATGTCCATGCTTGAGCTGGGTGTCCATGACTTATAGAATCTGTATGCCTAATGAAGTAGCTTGTGGGTTTGAATCCGACAAATCAAGCCAGCTTTTGATACTTTCTGGTTTCTATTCCAAGATGTCTTGTATGAGTCACTTTTTCAAAATGTTTTATCTCTGTCAGCCGCTTTATTCCCAGTGGTACAAAGCATTAGATCTGATACAGCATTTGTTTTTAAACTAGGACACACATTTGCCTAGAAACCCAGAGGAAAGAATAATAATTCTGGCAGCACGTTACTAAAAATGCAATGTATTCTATAAGCAATTTTTGTTTTGACTCCCTGGAGAGTCAGTGCTCATCGGTGCAATCTCAGTTACAGGTGAACTGTGTCCACTGGTTTCCCACTGGTAGCCTATAAGAGCCAACTGTCATGACAGGGATCATTTAATATATTATAACATATTTAAAATTTGCAAGTGGCCTCCTACTGTCCTCACCACCTACCCCCTGTGCATTGTTAATATACCCTGTCACCTCTGAATTGAGTAAATAGTTCAACCTAATGGCAAATGCACTTATTTGCTTGAGTTAGACAAGTAAAGTAACTGCCCTGATATGTCATGTCAGTACTGAGCTTTAGAGGTGGTACACCAAGTTATTATTTTTATTACTTTTGCACTGAGATAGGCCAGCTTTTCCCCTTGGTTTCAGTCTGTATGCTATGCTAAACTAGCTAAGTGGCTAAACAAAGTGCATTCAAACTGCATTTGTAATGTCCATTGGCCTTCATTCGTTTGCAATTTGAACTGTGAGGATAGCCCTCACCAATCTCTTTTAGTTTATATCAAGAACATACAACTTATTCTCATTTCTCTAGTATTTTATTTTTCCAAAATGTGGAACTGTTCCCTGAATACAGTGCAGGTAGCAGAAACAGCTTCATCATGCACCCAGAGACCTATACCAACCAATAATCCTGTTGTAGAATAAAATATCTGTTCTCAGGGCAATAACATTTATGTTCAATTATAAACTTTCTGTTTTAAAATGCTAAAAAACTTTTGACATTTTAAAAAAAACTCAGGGAGACAAAAGCGATAACTAAGTTATTTAGCTAAAGTATATAAGTTTCTCTTTCACACAATGCAAAACTCCTTCAAAACGCCTGTCAGTGTTTCTCATTAAAAAGAATTGGACAGATACTGCTGCAGCAAGCTAACAAGCTACACTGTCACATTGCAGAACCCATTTGAATGAAATTGGGCTTGATAATAAATTTTTCTGTCTGACAAGGACAACAGACAATTTTCAGTATCTTGTCACAAACTGCTTGTTTGTTCTGTTCAAAACAACATTAAGTTCACCCTGAAAAATAGAATCAGTTTTATTGGCCAATTATGTTAACACATACAAGAAATAAAGCTCCTGTTCTATACTTTAGAACAAATGTACAGCAAACAAATGCAGGCTGCAGCTAAACAAATAAAAGTAAATGTATAGTTAATACTGTATATAAAGGGCAAGAGCTGGACAGCAAACAATCTGTGTACAGGTAAATGTGCTGTACAATACAACAATCACACACACATCAGGGGCAACTCGGGGTTCAGTGTCTTGCCCAAGGACACTTTGACATGGGACTGCAGGGCCAGGGGTTGAACCACCAACCTTCCAAATGGCAGGCAACCGCTCTACCACTGAGCCACAGCAGCCCACGCCAGGTGAGCTCGTTCCTGTACAATATCAGCTACTGTAAAAACAGGGTTGTGCTACAAAGTGTAGCACAATTGGGGTGGCTGAAGGGGGGCAGTTTGGCAATACTTTTGTGGTAATTGGATTTCATTTATTTTTGCTTGGGAAAATATAACATTTTATTTATCAGTTGATATTATACTTACATGGTGCATTTTCCAAATAAGTTACTGTATGATGACAATATTGAACAATACCTTTGAAAGTATATTTGGCTGGGTTGAGTTCGGAATAGGGATGCACCTATAGGTCATGTCTGCATAGACATGACCTATAGGTGATTGTGTTGCTTTTTATCTAACACATATTTTGGACCTCTCAGCTTATTTAACTGTCCATGTGTCCCTTTACTCTAAGCTATATAGCTTCTTCTTTTTTTAAAAGGCGACTAGTTTAAAAAAAAAAAAATCATTTCGGCAGACTATTTTATGTCATACCATAACGTCTGATGGCATGCCACATGATAATTTAGACGATTAACGCCTGCCAACACTCAACATTTCTCTATTTAACAACCAGGTCTTAACGGTCGGTTATTCGCCACTTTACAGGGCTGTGATGGTTACAGACGTGACAAACAAATGGCCTAGCGGGTTCTCTTATGGAAAGCAGGCAGGGCACAGTGGGGTTACAGTGACATTTTCCCCACATGCAAAATCATGCAAAAGGTAAATACTGAAGCGGAGGGATACAAACACTATTGCAGAACATGGCCGTCACCTCCGTCATGTCCTCTCGCAAAGACCAGCCCACTTTTGCTACACCGAGCTCTGATTGGACGAGAGGTTCGCACGTCAGCTTCTTATTGGATTTCCAACGGGTCAATCACGGGCTAATGTCAATGACGTCGATCGTATACTGGGTACGCGGTATGCCTGGGTGGACAGTATAGTTACTTCAACATTAAATGGAATAAAATGCAACGGATTCATGTAAATAGAGACGTCGCTTCAGCGTAATTAATGAATGCTTCTTAAATAAGACATTAAGACGTTGGGAGTGCGGGTGACTGGCTTATTTTCGGCTTTTTATCAGCAATATTTCAAGGTAAGTGGAGTGATACATTTCCTTCCTGCGTCTTTTCTCCTCGAACAGATCAAACCCTGCTAGCTTTAAATATAGCAAAGTAATTAAGCTTCACTGTACTGATTCATATCACATAGAAGAATAGTTTTAATTTGAATACAAATGTCTGTTATGTGATTTAAAGTACTGCGTGCTATAACGTTAGCTCGCAAAGCCGAGTTATATGGAGAGTGTAAGGAAGGCAATGGCTATCGGTCTCGTAACTTGAAAATTGTGAAATGGCCTGTTTAGATTAGCATGTCCTTTGCTCTGTAAATTATCCCCGGTTGTGGTGTTTTAACTGAGGGTATTAGGTTTGTTAAAAATCAGGACACACGATTTGATAGCAGTCTTAGCTTCCAACCTATCAAATTGGACCCTGTGTAGGGTACCTGTCGGCCGTCAGTGGGCCTACTCAGTCTCAATCTGTCATGATGTTCGCAGCTGTTCCAGCTGCATTTTCCAGCTTCCTTCTAAGAGCCTCAATACAAAATAATATTTTCATGCAGTGGTTTAAGTTTGTGTGTAGTAGGCAAACTAATACTAATAATGCCAGATGCCAAGCAAAGACGCTGTTGGCAGGCAAAGGGCATTTGCATGGTATTATTCACTGTAAGGGTAACTGTATTCTTTAACATATAATGTACCGTAAGAGCAACCCTATTCAAATTAGGGCACTGATTATGGTTTAGCATGGGGCTATATGCATTCAGTGCACTGGAAATCGACAGTTATGAGTTTTGGTACTATCCCAGGGTAGATACCATAGATGTTTGGCAAGAAGTAGGCCAGTTTGACAGAGTGAAACACCACTTGCCATCCCTGCAGATGGACTCATGTCAACATTTAAAGGTAGGACAGTCCCGGTGATTGAGAGCATAGATGACACATTTCGTCCATCAGTTCTCAACCAGCATCATGTTTATTATAATGTGTAATATGTGTTTTGGATTTACTGCTGAATCCTTATTTTTTAGATGTCAAAGCCAAGTCCTTCATGTCCCAAAGATTCCCATTTCTCTTTTTGCCTCTCAGTAAGATCAACAACTTGGCTGCCCAAAACCTTTGCTACAGTATCAACACATTAACAGAAGTATTTTATTATTAAAACAATTGAAATAGGTGTTGACACTTGTCGTTCATGGGTTGGATGTTGAGTGGACAAAGCTATAGTGGTTGGTTGCTGAGATTAACAGTTATATCAACCAAGGGTTTCTCAAAGTCCACAGCAGCATAAGATTGCATTCAGTTCTTGAATTGTTAGCATAATTTGTGTGTATGGGAATTTTAACTTTTGTCTCCCGGGTCAAATACAAAACAGACAACAAATCAAACAATTAATGATATTTGTTGACTTTGTACAGATATATATTCTAGCAATACCATAAAAAATGTTTAATTTTGCAGTTAATGAGAGAAGAGAGACCAGATTGGATGAGAATTTTTAAAAGGATTTCAAATAGACATTTAACTACTAGGCATATAAAAACACTACGTGTACAGTAAATGCAGTGGCAAAATCTTTTATTCCAAGTTTCATTCCTGTATGTTAGTTGAAATACATAAGGTGTAATTTATTTTCTTCTCAAAAATGTATCATGGTGATAGGATTTACATTTGCATTGTATCTCCTTTTAATTGTGTCAAGTGCAAGAGGTACAAAAACCTCAGGTTTTTCATGGGAGGCCTTCATTGACCTGCCTGCTAATGTTAATTTTATAGCAAGACATGAGGGGAAATAATATATTGCAAAAGAGTTTAATGAGACATAAAAAAATAATTTATTTTTAAACTTGTCTGTGTAGGCATTATGATTTGAGTAGATGTTTTTATAGCAGTCAGTCAACTCGTAATTTGTCTCATATTTATTTTGTTGGTGGTCAACAGCTTATTATCAAGTGGAGACTTATTTTACAGCTCCAACATAAAACAAATGCCATTTACAGAACTACAAAATATGGTATGTTTCTACTGTTCTTGTTAGGTAATGGTTCAAGGAACAATTGATCAGTATGATATTCTGTGAAAAGCATTATTCATGGTAAATAGAGCTAAAATAAATAAAGTCGTCAATTAGTTGGTTGACCGAAATGTAGTCAAACAGTTTTGATAATTAGCCAAAGTCATTTTTAAAGGCAAAAATTACCATTATTTGATTCTAGCATCAACAATTTGTATCAACATTTTTTTGCAATTAAAAAAATGATTTTGAAGATGGAAATTATAATGGACATTTTCCTTATTTTCTGACACTATATACAAATCTGCCAAGAAAATCATCTGCATATTGATTGATATTAAGACAGTGGTTAGAAATCAGCTTTAATTGTGTGTAATATTGTAGGTGGGGACGTAATGATGCATCTTGAATTGGTTAAAAATCAATTTAAATGTGTAAAGATTACAACCGGATGACATAAAAAATGAATTGTGATGTAATTTTTAAACAGCCCAGGGCGTGACGCTATCTAACATTACACAGCAGGTAATGTTAGCCTGCCGTTAGTTAGTAACGTTAGCTGGCTTAAACACAGATAAAATGCTGACAGCTAAACGGTGTAAAGTGTGATGGTATTTCACTGGACAACAAGACATAACAGTCTGCAGGTAAATACACAAAGGGAGACTAGCTTGTGACTAGCTTTGAGATAATATGGCCACTGCCGCTGTAAACAGAGACCAAATGTATGCCCTCCTAAGATAATGAGGCAAACCGGGTCATTTTCCCCACTATTATACATTTCTATCTATAGTGTCTTTAAATTGACATGTCAACAGTCTTTTCTGCTCTTTTGGCTTCCCATATGTCACAGTGCGGTCTTGGTTTGGCTGCATGCAGGGCTCAGTTTTAGTCAAGCGGTGACCTCATTATATGCCGTCCAATCAGTCCTCTGGCCAGCTCCTAATTGAGCCATCAGCTCCTTAAGGGGGAAGAGGAGGGATGAACGTGTCAATTACAGTAATGAGGGGGCAGCCATGCAGAGGGCAGTCAGGGAGAGGGAGGCAAGACAGAAGCCTTGCTTTACAGTTGATGTTAATGAATGATCCATGATGGTGTCCAGCACCGCTGTGAATACCAATATATTATGTATGAAAAGCTCCATGCAGGCGCAGCACAGACCACATAATACATTATTCTTGCTTTGGAGTATTGTGTTAGTTTTGCAGGCTGTCCAAAGTAATTGCTAATCTGTATATAATGGAAAAATGATACTTTACTACGTAAATATAGTAAATGAGTAACAAGAAGCAAGTGATTGTTCTGGTGCCAGAATGAATAGTAATAGGGAAAACACTGAATTTAATGTTGAAAGAAAAATAAACTGTATTGCCTCACAGCCGACACCTGATCCACTTAATAAGGTCAGTATTGGTGCCGATACCAATCGCATCGGTGTAACCCTTGTGAAAACTAGTTGGCAAGCAGACAATAAAGTGAAAATGGATTGCTTAAAGTAAATATGATTGATACAATGGGCTAAAGTATCATATGCTACTGTTGACGTAATACGTGGCACTGATAAATGACACTGAGATTTAAACCTAATATGAAGGTTTTTATTACAACTTCTGATTAATTCTCAAGCTGAATTCTCTGAAGTTTTGAAATGTGGTTTGCGGAGGTACCATGTGCATTCCACTGGCGTTTTCAAATTTTCCATCTGGTCTAACAACAATCCCACATGAGAGCATGGACATGGAGGGTCACACAATTGCCACAGGGCTAAGTATCTGTGTAGGAAGAAGAAGAATGGAGAAGATCATGTTTTTAGAAAATGTGAACTTCTTTAGTTTCCAGTTTTCACTGCAGCAGTGAGACTGGGAAAATGTAGCTTCAGGATCCAATTGCAGTCACTGTCAAATTTTCACCTCCACAAGTGTGGTTGCCTTGTCAAACCAGTTCATATTCCTCTTGATTAAGGATATTTCACACACACCAAAACAAAAGTGAAAAATGCTCATTATTGTGTCCCTGAGCCCAAGGTGGTATAAGAAATCCTCATATTCAAGAAGCTGAAACCATTCTCATGTTTGGCGTTTTTTGCTTGAAAAATTATTATCAATTATCAAAATAGCTGCCAATTGATTTTATGTCAATCTTCAAATTAATTGCCAATTAATTGGCCATTCCTTTCAGCTCAAGGGAGTGCTTGATTTATGCACCAGAGCAGCCACCCTAAATGCAAAGCTTCAGCATCACACCTGACCAGGTTTAATTAACTGTTGAAGCTGGAATTGTGATTATATGATTAACTGTGCAACGCTACTGTAAACTTAATCATTATGATACATATCATGAAGTTTAAGTGACTAATTTTTAAATCTAGATAGAGCTGTAACAATTCCAAATTTTTCGGTACAATTAATTGTCTCAGAAATAATTTTGATTTACAATATAATTGTCTCTTTCAGGAAAATTTCCCAAAAAATGTATTTATTACTTTTTGAAACAAATTAAAGGTTTGAATGAATTCCAGCAGACATCTTTATCATAAAAAATTCTAACTGTATCCTACCTTGTCATTTTTTGTTGCTATAAACGTATATAGGGAACTAACAAATAAAATAATAATACAAATATATAGTCCAACAAATATTCACTCATATAATTACAATTTTGCATATCTAAACAAAATCAACAATTACCAGTCATACGCCTTAAGACCAAGCTAATGTTAACAATTCATTCCTGTTTAAGAAACTGTGATAATGTAAAATAAATTGACAGACAATTATGTAATAATAAATTCTGCATACAATCAATGTGTGGCAATGTATAATAATGTTATGTTGACACGACTAAGCATAAGAAACTTGTCACTGCTGTAGTATATTCTAAATATTTGTTATCTATGCCATCATACAACGTCTTGAAGCCCAAGATCTTGAAGCCCCCCCCCCACTGTAAACAGAAAGCATTGTTGTTGTTTCCGTTCTTGTAAATTTAGATAAATTACGTTTCACATGACATAATGATTTATTCATTTATAAATGCATGATCCTCATCAACTAATCTCATTGATTTATTTCTTTCACATGTCTAGTTTTGATATTTGTATATTTGAGTAACCTTTCTGTCTCTTGCAGGAGAGAAGCGCCGCCCTCCTCACCATAGCAGCGGCAGGGAAGTTTGCCACTTTCGTCCTTGTTGTACAAACAATGAACTAAGGACCTCAGCGCCTCAACATCACACATCTCTGCAGCACCCACTATTCACTCTCGCCGCCCCCGTCAGTAAAAGAAGTCGACAGCGTTACCTCACCACACCTGGGCAGAGAAATGTGTGTGTGCATGTATCCTCGGATGCATTACTGTGTCTAAATGCTTTTGGGCTAAAGTAAGAGGTAGTAGACTGCACTTACTCTCCAACCCTCTGAGAGTCTCTTATCCACTTGACTGACTACGGAATTCGTCTCCACAATTGCAAAGCATCATGGGTAGGAAAAAGATTCAGATCCAACGGATCACCGATGAAAGGAACAAACAGGTAAATCTGAACTTAGTTTGAACATTGATGTCTTTTTTGTGGCTTATTATGGATGAGGGCTGCAACCAACACGTGTTTTGATAATTGATTATTCTGATCATTAGGTCTGTTCCTAGTAAAGTTAACACCTTTTGTAAAGGGTATTTATTTTTAGGGCTTTGAATCTCCATCCTTTTTTGGTACCTTCTAAAATATGTCTGTAGCGCAGAAAACTTAACCACAAATTGGTATTAAATGTCTCATCACATTTATAATCTATTTTATTCTTTAGCTTATCATTTTGAATTTTAAAATCCAGCTGTCTTAGATATTTAAAAAAATGTTATAGTGTTGTTCATTACAGTTCAAGACATTGCCGTCATTTTATTTTGACTTCTTTTAAAATTAAAAAGTATTTTCCAGACAGTATGTTTTAAAAATTGATTTTGAATACATATAATAGTGTGCCCAGAGATTAAAAGAAACTGAGCATCAACATTTTAAAATCATGAGTAATGTGTGCACTTTAGTGATGTAAATTGAGTGATGGGGAGGTTTTGGTTATCTTTCACTACCAATCAAAGGCACCAGGCAGATTTTCATATTTTGGGGGAACTCAGCTGTTTGGAGATCATTCACAGATTTATTCTCATTCTGAAGTCTCTATTGTTGTTTTGGCATTATGCTTGTCCCATTCAATTGTACACATTTGCTGCAGTGAAAGGTCTATAATACTCTGCCAAGCGCTGCCCTCAACAGGTATTTCATTGTTGTGCTAATAGTTAGGAGTCATAAAAGGTCCACAAAAACAAGGATGCTTCATTTTTTATTATTAATGCAGAAACCTGACTACTGTGTTTCAGTGATTGTTCTGACAGCCAAAGAGCACAAAAAATACTATTTGTTGAAATTGTTACCCAGTGTGTCTGCCACTAATGTGACTGTATGTATTTTCTTCATTGCCAGGAACCTAAAAGACTATTCACTTGTCGTGAACCTTTTCTCCTAAATTGTGAACTTCAATTTGACTAGTACTTTTAGACTTTTGTGAGGATCACAGAAGTCCTATTTATTATAATATTTATCTCAATAGCAACTTGTTAACACTAAAAAAAACAGACTTGAAAGAGGGGAAAATAGAGATACTTGGATCAGTTACACATAGAAAAGGTCAAGTTGTGTACCTGAATGTTTTTAACAAAGGGTATGTAGTCACATATCCATTTTTTTTCTCTGCCTTGTTTCCCCCTTCACAACTTTCTCTCAGGTGACATTCACAAAGCGAAAGTTTGGCTTGATGAAGAAAGCCTACGAGCTGAGTGTATTGTGTGACTGCGAAATTGCTCTGATCATCTTCAACCACGCAAACAAGCTGTTCCAATATGCCAGTACTGACATGGACAAGGTCTTGCTCAAATACACAGAGTACAACGAGCCTCACGAGAGCCGTACCAATGCAGACATTATTGAGGTAAATTCATCACAACAGCAGCATTTGTTTACAAGCTAAGATTTACAGTTCAGTTGCTAAAGTTTTAGGTCATCTAAAACATTTTGTTCCTGTGTTGCAATATTTGTTATTACCTTTAAACAGAGATAAAATGCCAACTATTATTTATGGGTGTCAGTTAAAAATCAAGGAACTTATCTGGTTGATTAATAAAACTCATTAGTGCCACATTGTAGCCTTTATATAAAAACAAACACTAGAGGCAGCATGTGCTTGGTAGCACATACGGGTGTTTTCACGTAATCTGGTAAAACTGTGACCACCTATTGAACAAGAGATATCCGGGCGCAATTAAGTAGTTACCAACTAGCTTACCCTCAGGTGGTGTGGTTATGTGGCAGATACATATTTAAACATTTAGATAAGTATCGGATCTGAGTTTGTGTTGTAAATATAGGATCGAGTTTCGCGCAATAAAAACTTTACCAGTTTTTTAAGCAATTAAACTGACTCATTTTACACTACTCTCACTTTTTTTATTTACTTTTATAGACTTTGAGAAAGAAAGGCTTCAACGGTTGTGACAGTCCAGAGCCGGATGGAGAAGACTCCATCGACCAAAGTCCCCTTAATGATGACAAATACCGTAAGACCACAGAGGACCTGGATGTACTCTTCAAACGCTATGGAGTAAGTAATATAGTATAGTATACTATAATTACTGTTTGTTCCATTTCTCTATTGACTACAAACATTTGTCTGTTACCATTCAGTGTTTGGCTTGAGTGCCTACAGGAAACCGCTACTGGGGTGAAGTTTGTCTATTTCTTTCACGCTTTTTTCACTGGGTATTTTCCAGAAGACCAGAAACTTTGGATCATCATATGAGACAGCATATATGTGAACAGTTTTCTTTTGGTCAATGTCATATTTTGCCATAGTTTTTAAAGAAAGTTAAGGAGACTACATTATGTTTTAAAGTCATTCCATCTTGGCTAATACGCTTGACACACCAGAGCGTTTTGTTTCAACCTCAACATTTCCCCTTTAGGCTGCACAGTTTGTTAGTTCTTCCTGGCTTTTCTGTTTACAGCTTTTGTTTAAAGACCTGAAAGTCCACTAAACCCTTACTTTTACTATATGCTGATGATACTCTCCTGTATTTGTCCCTTAAATCAAACTGCCCCAGTGGCATTAAATTATTGCTGCACTTTATCTTAAGAACCACCTTGAACTTAATGTAGCGAATATGAAGATCCTTAATTCATTTTTATCTAAACACAAATTCTATCATGAATTTGGAGAAATTAAAGATGAATGAAGACTGAAGACTAAATGTGAAATTCTTTCGTCCCACTTTGCAGCAGTCGACAGCTCCGCCCCAGACATTCTCCATGCCAGTCACAGTCCAGGCATCTAATCAAAGCACACTGCAATTCAGTAACCCTGGCAACGCACTGGTAACTACCTCCTATGTAACATCATCATCGCTCACGGATACCCACCTTCTGTCGCCACAGCAACCGGCTCTTCAGAGAAATACGGTGTCTCCTGGGTTGCCACAGCGACCAGCTAGTGCAGGTGAGCAAGTGATACTCTGCCTAGTGTGGCAAGACTGAAGTTGTCAATAGACTTATAAATACCAGCAGAAACAGACTGTAAACCATCAAACAGCCTCTTTATTTTGCTAAGAGATATTTCTGACATGAAGAAAAACAAGGAATTAAGTAGTTTTTAAGTAGTAGTAGAATTAAGTAGTAATTTTGGCTACTGCATCAAATTAAGTTATTTTTCTACTTCTATCTACTCCCCTTCATGTTTACCTCCAAAGGATAATATTATAATGTTGTAGCTCTTGTTTTTATTTGTTATTATTTCACAGACCTGCAGTGGATATTGTATGTAGTTCCTTATCATTACATGTCAAGAGCTGATTAGCTCCTCTGGGAGTGGTGCACATTCCTCTGCACTGGACTATTCTGCAGTAGTGACATTTACTTCACTCCTCCTCCAACTTAGAATTCTTTTTTGACCTTTTAAATTATTAGTTCCTAGCTGTATCAACCAAATGTTAAGCATTGAGGATCTGTAGTTAATAGGTTTGGCTTGTAATTACATATTACCTTTACACTTGTCATTTCTAGTATGTCATATCTGGATAAAATCCAAATTAGATTTAAGAAACTTTCATTTACATATATGACTCTCTGTTGGCCAGATCACAATTCTGGTCTCAGTCCGTTTCCGTTATCCCGGCTACATGCAAACCAGGGTCGGCCCTGAAAACTAATTGTTGACCTTGTAAAAAGTTTTTGATGAACACATTGTTGCTTTGTAATTTTCACATTTTGTCAGACTTAATAGAAGTTTGTACAAAGTGAAATCTTCTAGTGTTGTTTTGGTTCTTAATTCACATCCATTTTACTCTTTTCATCCTTTTTCAATAGGAGCTCTTCTTGGAGGCGAGCTGAATAATTCAAATGGAGGATGTCCAAGTCCAGTTTGTGAGTACTACTACTACTACTACTACTACTACTACTACTACTACTACTACTACTACTACTGTAAATATGTTCAGATTCTGAGTTTGGTTTATTGTAACATTTTTGAAGACTAAGTTTCACTGTTATCTGTTCTGTATTAGAGTATTCCCAATTCCTCTCCTCTGCACCATCTGTGACTGTACCTTGAAGGGATCAGGGGATGCCACCAGTAACATGAACAGACATACAGTTGTGTTCAGAACAATAGCAATAGTGTTTTTAAAAAAAGTGAATAATGCTCAAAATCCTTAGAATAGCTTTTAATTCCATAATATCAATGCATTTGGAACACTACACTTTCAATTCCAAATCCAAACATGACCAAAATTGATCAGTTTTTTTCATTACAAACTCAAACATTTACTGTATAAAGTGTCTTGAGGGTTTGCTTTACTTTGAATCACTGCACTAATATTAAGTTGCATAACCATTATTTCTGAGAACTTCTTCACATCTGTGTTGCATGAAGTCAACCAAATTCTGGCACTTGTGAACAGGTATTCCAGCCCAGGACAATTGAACTACATTCCACAATTCCTCTGCATTACTGGGTTAAGTGTTCTATGGGATTGAGGTCCGGAGATTGGGCTGGCCACTCCATAACATCGATCTTGTTCATCTGGAAAGACTTTACTTGCTTACTGGTGTGTTTTGGGTCATTGTCTTGTTGAATGACCCATTTCAAAGGTATTTCCTCTTCAGCATGAGGCAACATGACCTCTTCAAGTATTTTGATGTATTGAAACGGATCCATGATCCCTAGTATGCAATAAATAGGCCCAACACCACAATATGAAAAACATCCCCATAACATGATTTTTGCACCACCATGCTTTACTGTCTTCAATGTTCTGTGGCTTAAATTCAGTCCATGGGGTTGTCAGACAAAGTGTCTGTGGCCCCTAGACCCAAAAAGAACTTTGCTCTCATACGTCCACAACACGTTGCACCATTTCTCCTTTGGCCAGTCAATGTGTCCTTGGGAAATTTCAACCTATTCAGTACATGTCTTATTTTCAGCAATGGGACTTTGCGTGGGCTTCTAGCTGATAGCTTTGCTTCAAATAGCCTTTTTCTGATCGTAACACTACTCAAGGGTAATTTAAATCTTCTTTGATTTTCCTTGAGCTGATTATTGGTTGAGCGTTTCTTCGATCCATTCAAATGGTAGTTAACCATTTTTTTCCCATGTCGTTCAGGCTTTGGATGCCATTTCAAGGCATTTGAATTCATTTTGGCTGAGCAGCCTATAATTTTCTGCACTTCTTTTATGTTTTCCCCTTTCCAATCAAATTTCAATCAAAGTCCGCTGTTCCTCAGAGCAATGTCTGGAACAACCCATTTTGCTGAGTATTTCAGTGTGAAATGCACTATAACCAGCATGCACAACATTTGCTTCCTTCCTTCCTTAAATATGGGCCATAACTGACACCTGTTTCTTCACAGAATCAATCACCTTACTAATTGAACACACCACTGCTATTATTTTGAACATGCTCCTTTCAATTACAGCTTCAATTACACAGAATGAGCAGCATGCATGTCATGACTGTTGGGTCTGTTGGTTTTCTATGACTCTACAACACTAGTAAATTATTTGCCATGTAGAAATATCACTTCTACCAAAAAATATGATTTATGAGGTTAGTGATATTGGACTGCTATTATTTTGAACACAACTGTACATGGGATTCCCAGCAGCTTTAAAGAACACTATTTAACAATCTGGCACGTTACTGTCAATTTATTTTAATCAGTTATTTCTTATGAATGCTTGCACAGGAAAATGTTTTTGTATGCTTAATTTTCATTTGATATTTAATATAACAAAAATGAAATGCTTTTTATTTTTCTTTTGCCTCATGTCCAATAATTACCAACACAAAAAGATTCTGAAATCGTTTTTTAGCTGTTTTTAGATTGGGTTTCACTCTGGATAAGGTGACATTAGCTTTTACAAACTGCTTTATTCTGTCACTGTTGACATGTCTTAAAATGAGTGTCTCAGAATAGAATAACCGTTTGAGAAAGAAAGCTGTGGTGGATTATTTTAACACAATTTTGAGTGCCCCTGTCTGCATTCACCTGTTTGTTATTCCTATTGATTTTTGTCCATTCGCACCTTTTTCTCCCCACAGCTAATGGATACACCAGTGCAAGGGCCTCCCCAGGCCTCCTCACCGTTTCCAACGGCAACAGTCTAGTGAAAGTAGTTCCGGCCAAGTCTCCACCCCCACCTCCAAGCCCCCAGATGGTCAACAGCCGCAAGCCAGACCTCCGAGTCATCACCTCACAGGGCGGAAAGAGCCTCATGCAGATGGTGAGCTTAACCAAGCCGAACTTGTGCTGTCTGGGTCCTTTCAGTTAACATTTTGAACCTTATACAGTGGAAAAAATGGTACTTCATGTCTTTTGTTAAGCTGCTTAGTCACAAAATTGTGAAGAAGTATGGATCTTACAGAAATTAGAAAACCAAGACAGCTGATACCTGAAACCCTGAAGATTTATTCAGGGGCATGAGAGGATAGAATCTATTTTCATTTGATCTCAGAAAATGCCTTCACTGGTCCAATGAAATGGAAAACTTGGCAGAAACATTTAGGAATTACATATTTATACTATGACAATGTTTATAGAGAAGATAAGCAGTCTGTTAGAGGCTGTTTGCCATTCTTTTTGTGTTGTTACTAAAGACCTGGGAGAAGAGATTTGTGATCTCCACTTTGCCAGAGTAAGTAATGAGACATCTCATTACTTATTCTGGCAAAGTTAGTAAAGTCTCGGATGAATCAGCCCACCCAACTGACATACTGATAAGATCTCTCATAACCTTTTTAACTAAACATGCACCCATGTTAACCTAAAGCTATAACTTATGGCTAAAACAAACATGGTCCATTTAATAGCTGTTTTTGAGCTTTTGATTTTGTCACACAATCTTCCTAAGTAGTTTGCCAACTACAAATTTCCATTTTTTTTGCACACTTTAAACCTGCAATATTTCTACATTCACAATGAATCACAGGACTTATTGTTTGTTACAGACAGAACAACTGAGAATTATCTGCAGTTCCTCTCAGCTTAATGGTTTGGTTTTACAACTTACAACTTTACCGTATTAATTCTGTCTAACCGCTCTTGACATTATTTCAGCAAAATTGCTCTGATAAACCACTGTACTCTACCTGCCGAGCACCAAACGGCAGACAGACACAATAAGTGACTAGCAGGTAAACAAAGTGAAGCATTTAGCAGCTGGAAAGCAAGATATTCCCCTCAAGAGTTTGGGCAGACCAAAACAAAGGAATACTGGGCATTACAATCATCAAGTGACTACAGGCACAACTCCAAATGAATGCTAATGTTACTCTGTGTCTGCTAGCTGTATCAAAAGGCATCTGTTTCACAAGATGTTCACAAAATCAACTTAAAAAAATCAGTTATTGCAGGTTTAACAGAAAACTGTTGTGTATCTAAAATCTTGTGTATATACAAAAGCTGCAGAACGGGTACTAAATGGACCTTGTGATCAACTTTTTCATGTGTGCTGTCCCCTGGTGATTAGAGGCAGAGTGTTGGCACCTTCTGTGATTTCAGGTCCCACACATTCAGTGTAACAATGAGCATAATTTTATTTATTTCATAGGTAACCTAAAAGTAGCTTTTTTTTGTAATTTCTCTATTTACTATTAACAAATATAGAGTTGTAACTCTCTCTGTTACCATCCTTTGCAGACAGAGGATGAGCTGGAATTGGTAAACGAGGTGATTTTTTTTCCCCACGTCATTCACTCTGTCTGCACATTATTAGCATGGTTAAATACTGTACGTGACTTTCTCATTGGTTTGGTATTGCTCCACTGACATTTCTTGGGACAGTCTTGAGCTTGTGGTTCTCATTTGACTGCATGTGGTTCAGGGCTCATGGTTCTGTTGTTAGGATCATGATCTTTGCAGTGATAATCAGAACCCCACAGTAATCATTGCTTTAGCAGAACTGTACTACTGATACTCTGAGTATTCCTGTCAGTTTTGAACCAGGCCCATTTACATCATCATATGATACCAGTTACAGTAGAGCATGGGTGTCTCTTCACTTGGCATTGTGGTGCGAAGTGCCATGGAGCATGTTCCCCCTTCACTGACACTCATTTTCACCTTCCACCAAAATATTCAATAAGAGATCTTTACAAACTAACTGGCATTACATTAAAGGCATTTCACTGAAATGTTTCCTCAGTCACATCTTTATATGTTGATCCAAAGCATCTGCAGCAAACCCTTAATTTAAAGTGTTTGTTTTAGGATTATGTGCCTCCCCATCTTTGGTTGCATTTTTTTTAAATTAAAATGTTACATGTGTTAACTGTAAAAAAGATTAACAGAAATTATTTTGCTAATTGATGAAAAGTTTCACTTATTTTCAAGCAAATGTTTTTCTGTCATGTATGAGAATACAATATTAGTTAATAGATAAATATTAATAATATACTAAATACTTAAATATTTTTGGGTTTTTGACTATTGATCAATATGTCACCATAATATGTAACCTTCAACCTGGGAAATTATAGAGGGTATTTTTCATTATTTTCTGACATTTTATAGACAACATAATAACATATGATAAACACACATTACTTATTATGAAATGTATATAAACATTTAAAAAAAATTGATTATTATACAAAATGTATGTATAACCTACTGATTGAGAAAGCTAGTTATCCTGTAAAACCTTGTTTCAGTTTAAGCTGAATTTACTCAGAGAGATGGAGGATGGCAGCTGCTTTCTGCTGCTGGTGCGAAGTGTCAGTCTCACCCCTTTTACAATTCCACTCAAAGTTGACAGGCAAGAATCTCATTTTCCAGAGGATAGCAATTCATTTTCATCACTTTCACCTTGCCGCCCCTCCTCACTATTCAGAAAGGCAGTTAATTGAATCAGGCCCCTCTCTCTGGTCTATCTCCTCTCTCTCTGTAAATTCAGCCAATGTTTCCTCCCAGGATAATCTGCATTCACAAGGTCTCACAATAATTCAGAAGAGTAATTTCAGACAAGAATTATTGCATCTTTGGCTTTTTGTATGCAGGACCTTTTTTCTCTTACAAAAGACCTCCGTTTGATTTTATCAGTGTTATAATTCAGCTGAACCAGACTCCAGAGTGTTGTGCTGCTTCAGAGATTAGTGTCTTTCTGTGCAGGTACATGATAATAAAACCTCATGGTAGCAGTTTCACAGATTAAGTAGCATGTCTGTTGCACCTGTGTTTGAGTAACACTAGATATTTTGTCATCCAAGTGACTGACTTAATGTACAAACACTGAGCAAGCAGCAGCTTAGTTCCCTGTTCCTAAAAATAAATGATTGAAACATAAAAAGCATGGAAAGCAAGTAAAATACTGTAAGGCCTATAGTGACATCCACTGGAGAAACCTGAGATGAGCTGTACATTGAGTTAAAATGACATTTTTTCTTTTGTGCATTTAAAAGTACCTGAGCATGTGTGTATTTCAGGCCTGTGTGTAATAACAGCAGCGTGTAAATTGTAATTTCCCCACTGGGGATTAATAAACAGTATAAATAAATCATTATTAAAACAACTTAAATTAAGTCAAACAGGATCTGGGTCACATTGGTTGAAGATAACTTCCACTGCCTGATTTAATCTGCATGGATGACTCAACATTTAGAATTTATAAAACACAACTTTGTACAGTATAATGGATGGTATTAGAGCTTAAATTGTTAGTCAATGAATCAATATGTCATTCTTCAAAAAATTAATCTATAAAAACAATTATAAATTAAATATTCACTGATTTTTGATTTTTAAATGGAAATATTTGTTGGTTTTCTTATTCCTTTGTGATACTAAACTGAATACCTAACAGAAGGAATTTTATCAAGTCAGTCTAGATTTTGGGATCTTGTCTTTTCCTATTTTCCAATGTTTTATTGATCAAGTGATTAATTTGTTAATTGAGAAAATACTGGGCAGATTAATTGATAAAGAAAATAATTGTTGGTTGCATCCCTAAATAGTATTGTATGATGAGAGACATACACATTTCTTTTGAAATGATTCTAAACCATTCAGAATAACTAAAAATGATTTGTTTAAATATACAGTAGCTACATAAGTAGTCAACATGACACTTTCTCAGTATAACGCATCGTTAATTGTGCTTTAATGACTTATTAATGAATTAAAGTCTTGTTAAAAAATAAACCCATGGGGCGCCCTGGTTGCCTAAGTGTTGAATATGTAAACTACAATGTCCCTGGTCACTCTCCTGTATTTCCTGTCATCTCTGACTGTTGCTATCTTATAAAAGCATTAATAGAATAACATGAATAACAAATTCTTTAAAAAAACTGACTATATATGATAAATTGCCTTTAATGTAATAGGTCTGTTTACGGCACACACAAAACAGTGATACTGTTTTTGATGCATGATATCAAGAACCTCCTGATAGTAAATCCACTTGACTTTGAGATTTACTTGACTCTGTACACCATAATGAAACCAGCCATACACACATTTCCATTTCCAGCATGTCAGAATTTAAATCGAAATAAGTCTTTTAGCTTGAGGCCAAATGTAAAAATTGTTTGCGCTGTGAATAATATGTTGGTGTCTTCTACTGGCAGAATGCCCAGCGGCTGGCAGCAGGAACCCAGGTGGCACAAAGTCTGACCACACCAGTGGTCTCTGTGGCCACACCGAGCCTCCTGACACAGGGGCTGCCCTTCTCCGCCATGCCCACTGCTTACAATGCAGGTGAACTAAACATATGGGACTGATAATATCCTTTTTAGTTAAGGGAGAAAGCAACAAGTGGCTTTAAAGAAGTCCTAGATAAGAGTCAAAGTACATTTAAAAACCCACAGAATTAAAAATGTATCCCAATAAATTAAATTAAATTTAGAAAATGTGAGCTTTACGTTTTTACTTTTGTATCCTTTGTCCTGTCTCAGAGTACCAGCTGACCAGTGCAGATATCACTGCTTTACACGCTCTGGCGTCACCTGGCGGCTTGTTGCCAACCAGTGTGTCCACATGGCAACAGCAGCAGGCTGTTTCCCAGCAGCAGCAACAGCAGGCACAGCAACAACAGCAACAACAACAGCAGCAGCAGCAACAACAGCAGCAGCAACAGCAGCAACAACAAGCAGCAGCAGCAGCAACACCAACAACAACTTAGTCTTGCATCGCTTAGCAACTTGGTGTAAGTCTTTTCCTAATTTCCTCATCTGCGATGTGTCATTCTTTTAAATCTGGTTTCCTAATAGCTCCTCCGTCACTCACATCCAGTGTTAGTGGTGGTGTTGGTGTTGGTGGTGGTGATGATGATGATGATGGCGGAGGCGGCTGACATTTGTGTTGTAAACGCTCTGTGTACTGACAACCTTCTTAACACTGAAATACTTTACTGCTGACTTTCCCAGTCAGTTTGCATGATATCCATACCATGATGTTTATATGCAAGCAATTCACATTCCTTTTTAGTGAATTGATCTCTCACCTGCATCTTACCATCTCAGCCTCTTCATAACAGTAATCTGAATATCTGGTATTCAGTGTTTCTGGAGTTCACGCACTTCAGCAGTATGAAACAATTTCACCGTCTCAAAGTTCCTTTTATTAAAAACATGACTAACATTTGTAACTGCAGAATTGATTGCGTATTAGAATCTCAACAGCTTTTATTATTGGCAGTTGTTGTTAGAAACACCTTACATTTACTCTGTTCCATGTACTCAGTTCCATGTACTTAAGTAATGTTTTAAAATTATCCAATAATAATAATTATAAAATTATCCAACAGCAAGTGATAAGAAAGCCTACTAGCCTATCATAGCACCACAAATGGAAGAGAGGTGTGGCCTGACCCCTTTCACGACCAAGGGGGTAGAAGATAAAACGTCTTTGTCTCCTTCAGAAGACATCCCTGTCCCAACATCCAGACCTTGTTTGCTTTTCTACAGTCATACTGTATTATGCACTGCCTACTTTGGACATCTCAGTCTACAAGAATTCCACATTGAATCTGAAAAAAACATGTGACCTGTTTACATGTAATAAATTGCAACTAATAGTCACTCAATACTTGAGATATTTTTTTACTCTTACTCAAGTAGTTTGAGTAAATTTACTCTAGTGCCTTTTTTGTTTACGTAATCCACCATTGATTATTTGCTTAACCATAATCATTTTGAACCTGGCAACCCAAAAGTGGTACACATTATTGTCTTTTATTTGATCTATAAAAAAATAGTACATTATGTATTAACCTAGGGCTGGGCGATATGGCTAATAATAAAAATGTCCGATCTTTTCACACCAAACCCAATTTTCGATTTTAATCGATTTTATTTTATTTTTTTCAAATACAAGCTAACAAAGAATTTGCTCAAAACAAATGTACTCTTTATTTTGAGACGAGACAACAGGCCCTACCATTGTAAACAGTGAAAATGTAGCTTAACATTAAACAGAGTTACAGTGTCTTGATATGCATGGGTGTTTGGGAGAAACACATACACACTTGTTACTGTCCTAGTCAGGAGCCTTTCTGTAAACACAACTTTGTTTGGTCCTTCAAAGACTTTCATTATGACATTTAGTCTCAAATTAAGGATTAAAAATGAACTTTTCTTTAAAGAAGTAAAAGATTCTGCCGGTGGTGTACGATAATTTTGCTTGAATTTAATGTAATTTGCTCTGTGGATACGGTATGCAGATTTTTCCTAGAAATGAGACGCATAGAAAAATAACAAGTATGAAGTACGTGATTTGAGGAAATTCTTATTAAAGTTGAGATTTTTGCAAACACCCTTGGCAGATGTTTTTCACTTTTTTGTCTTTTTATATAAGATTGTATGACAAGATTTAATGAAGAAGACTGAGAAGCCTCTGTATTAGATCAGATGACTTGTTAAAAATGATAGCAGTTGCAGTGTGACGAGAGCTGCATGAGCTGAACGCTGCAGGGTTCGAGTTGTGTCTTTGGTAGCATGAACACCAGATTCTTGAAGTGTGTTCTCTCCTCTTGTCCACAGCATGTGGGGCCTGGACAAACAGAGCAGTGAGCTGTCTAGCCAGGTGTCCAGTCTGGCTGCCAATCTGAGGTGAACAGCCACTACTAGTGTGTGCGTGTGTGAATTCTCATGACCTTGTTTGTAGTCCACTTTGCATTTGAAGGGCTTCTTTCTAAAACAAAACGCATACAGTAAATGTGCAGCCATATACTGTACATACAGGAGAATTTACATTTACATATCAAGAAATATTTAATTTTCTTTTCTGCATCCAAATCATTTAATTATAAAAAAGTAGCACTGCAGCAATGTTTAATATATATTATAAGCTTTAAGATTTTTTTTCTACTTGTGTGCACAATTCATTTTTAACCTCAGCTTCGAGGAAATCAAACTATTTTCCTCATATTTTTCCTGTCCAATTTACAGCCCTGAAACACCCACATATACGGTGGCCTCTAAGGACCAAACGCATGCAAAGGTGAATGCCCTATACTCAAAATCATAAAATGCTACAACTGCAAGAAGACCAATCCAAATTTACAAACGATGCGATTATCAACCTATCAAGCTTCAGTATTTTTGCTGTAATTTACCTCCTCTGTGTTCCTTCTCTTGCTGCACATTTCTGTTGTTTCAGTATTTGCAGCCTTTGAGGCACAGCTAACTTTTATTAAAAAACTACATACACATTTACTATGAAAAGTACCTTCCTGAAGACAAAAAAACTGTTAAAGTTGATGTTTTTGCATTCACTCTTGTATGCATTTTTGTCCTTAAGGGCCACCGTGCAAAATCTGTCCAATATTCAGAACATGTCCCTTTCCTAATAATTCTTGTGTAAATGCTCCAATAACTGTTTGTATATCAGAAAAGAAGATTATCATGTCTGGATTTTTATGTTTTGCTGGAACAAAAAAATCAGCAGGTTAGGGTGTTTCTGGTGCTAAGACATTATTAACATTATTGCTGTTGAAGAAACTTTGCTCGCAATAATGTTTCATACTTTCACACGCCTTCTAATCCACCTCTTTCCCTTAGTTTGGGCTCCAACTTTTTGTTTTCTCCCCACAGTGTTGGCTCTCCGTCCAACCTGCTCTTGGGTAGAGATGAGTGGTTGGGCCGGTACTGTATCACACTTCCTTTTTCCTGTGTGTCTGTGTGCTTTTGGCTGGCTCCCCCTAAGCATGTCTGGTGCTGCCTGCAGTCAAACAGGAAATAAGACAAAGTTCCGGCTTCCACCATGTTCTCTAACCCAATATAATTTTCTGTTTATCATCTGTAGTTTCTTCACATCATAGCTGACTCACTGCAAACCACCCTGTCACACGAATCATTTCATGCTCCCTGGCCTGTTGTTGCTGTGTTGATCTTTTGGGAGCAGTGGGGGGGGGTACTTCTGCTTTGAAGGCTCAGAATTGAGTGTGGCTTTTCCCTGTTGGTGATGTGCCTTTTTAATTTGGGTATTTGTCTTTACGTGACCTTCCAGTTCTCATACGCCTTTTATTAAGAAGCTAATCATTGTGTGTTTTTTTTCTTGCCTTTCCTCTTTGTTCTATCCCTTCTTTTCTCTCTCTCTCTGTCTCTGTCTCTGTGTGTGTGTGTGTGACCCTGTTCTCAGGTCTGTGACCCATATACCTCAGGGTGCCATGCTGACAGTCAACACAAACACCAGCGTGAACATCAAGTCGGAACCCGTATCGCCCGGCCGGGATCGCAGCACCCCTTGTCCTCCATCTTCCACCACGCCGTCCTCGACTACAGGGGGAGCCATCCTGACCGCACCGCCACAGTATCCTGGCTCCCTGCTGTGCCTGGAGCCCCCAACTGGCCGCTCGCCTGCAGACAGCGTCAGCAGCAACGCCAGCTCATTTGAAGGCAGCGATCGTGATGACATTGGTGCAGCTGGTGGAGGAGGTACAGGTGGAGGGGGCAGCGGTGGTGGCAGCGCAGCTGGTGCTACAGGAAGTGCTGGTCCCGGTAGCCGCCCTGACTTCAGCCCCTCGGCTGAACATCTCAGGGCGTCGAACGAACCAGAGCAAGAGGGAGGTAACATCAAGCGCATGAGATTGGACACCTGGGTCACATAGAAGCGCCTGCCACTCCTCTTTGCACCCACAGTGAAGTTTTGTTGACACTTAAACACCCACAACACACACCCACACTCACCCTTAAACCTCCACTGCCATGTGACACTATCATCACACATCTGCCTCTGTCCAAAATCATACAACTCAGCAGCTTCACCCAGATTTCTAAGGCTTTGCCAAAAAAAAAAAATATACTAATCCGTTGGGGATCATGCTCTGAGTGAGGAGAGTATGACTTAGTGCTCAGATGGATATTTTGTCCTGTTTAGATCCTTGAATAGAGGGACCGTAGATTTTTAAAACCTTCTTGCTTGAATGGACTCACATAGTAATTTCTAGTAGAAATAAGGTGGTGAACTTTTTTTGCAATCTCACAAAACCATAAAAAAAACTTTTACATGGTTTCACCTTCATGTATTTACATTGAGCTCTGCTACATTGTTCAGGATGGGATTGGTGACTTGATGACTGATTGATTGACATTATGGGACTTGTCTCACCACTTCTTGCTATTTGAAATCCAACGTCACTTGGATTGTGTGCTGTCCATTCTTCCATTAGTCATTTCCAAACTGCTTTTGGATAAAACCTAATCTGGACAAGTTTGAGGATGGAGCATCTATCTGGCACTGAGCAAACAGCCTCAAACATTCTTCTAGGTAAAGACACTTCACCATGAGTGGTTCTTTCTGCTGCCACGTTTCCCAACCTCGTACACCCAGGCAGGCCCGAACCCTCAGGTGAAGCCAAACATCTTGCCAGAGTGCTAATATCAATCTTTCTTCAACAACAAAAATTGCCAAATGCCTCTTGCACACAGTGCAGGGACTATGACGAATTATCACGGTCACGGAAATGAGAACTAGAAACTGTTGATGCTTTTCAGGCTTTGAATTCGCCACCACTTTCCTCAGACGGGGTGCTCCTCCCGTCCTCTCACCTCCTCTGGAATTTGGACGAAAATTGTTGCAACAGAAATCCGGCCAACTACTCTGCTTACTACCAGGAGTAGATGCCATCCAGTTAAATACAAAAGTATTTAGTTCTTTATCTGTTGGTATTTAAAAAAGAAAATTGTTTTGAAGGTCCGTTCGTTGTCCAGAAGTAGAAATTCTGACTTTGTATAAAAATCACTCCTTATACAAAAGCTTTGATGTCCTCTTTAGCTCTCTCTAGCTCTCCTTAGCTCTTTGCCGTGTTTCAAAAAGTGAAAGGAAAAAGACATTTTCTATATTTCTACCGCTTCAGTTGGCGACAAAGTAAAATAGCTTTTCGGCTTCAACCACGTGTATGTACATATGACTATATTTGCATAGACTTTGCTAGGTATCCCTAAAAACAAGCAATGTGTTGATTCTCAGTGGATCTGTTTGCATATATGAGTGTGAATTTAATATTACAGTGCAGGGGTTTCGCCACACTAGGTAGTGCTGGTGGATCGGACTTGTTTTAGTAAACCTATTTTTTTGCTAGTGTTAATGGTGTGTGCACTTTGTCTCTCACAGAGGCCTGCTTGGTTGTGGTGTCATCGTATTCTCCTACCACATATTTAAAAACCCACAATCAAATTAACATTGTCCATGACCACCTGAACATAAACTGATTAGGACACTGCCATTCACTTAAAGTGTAGTTAAGAGATAAAACACCCTTCTTTGATGCATATTTTGACATTAAGTAGACACAGATTACACCTTTTTTTTGAAAATAAGTTGAAAGATTGGCTACCATGTGCTGTGTTTCTTGTTCAATTTTATATGTTTTATAGTATGAATTTGTTTAGTTGAAACCATTTCAAGTTTGTGCATATGAGTGTGTGGACACAAGTTGTTTATAGCTTTCAAATAGGAAGTTTCTTCAGTGATTGCTTGACATTTTTTCCCTTGTGACAATGCTCAAAGTGCAGACTGTTGTCAGCTGTTTGACTGTCTATTATCTTCTTAAACAATCCTATACTTTTAATTTGGTGTAGGTGAAGTGGACACGGCAGCTTTCATGAATTGATGCCGTTTGGTGCGATTATTCACAGCCCCCAGCAGAGTGTGAAGTCAGTGTTTAACACGGACACTGTGGCGTTGTGGTAAGTGTCCAGAAAAATGTTTTCTTTGATCAGGTTAATTTTGGGTAGCTATTCACTCTGCTAATGTCAGGTTAGTAGTATTGTTTTTTTTCTTTGTCATAAATTTACTGTCCAGCACTTTCAATGAACTCATGTTGAAGAAAATTTGACATTTTGGGAAAACTCGCTTATTCGCTTTCTTACCGAGATTTGGATGAGAAGATCAGTACTCACTCATGTTTGTGCGGTATATTTGAAGCTACAGCCAGTTATCTCAGCAGGAAAAGGCAAACAGCTAGCCTGGCTCTTGCCTACCAGCACTTCTGAAACTCACCTAATGCTGCCTTCAGGTGATTACAAACATTTGAACAATTTTCATCAAAATGTAGCATACATTTAACACCAAAAATTGAGAATGTTTTGTCTCAACACTCAATGCAGACCTGAGGTTTTGTCTATATTTTAGTACTTGCCACATTTGGCTATAATGCTACACCAAATACCTTTTCCACCTCAGCCCAATATTGACCATTTTTTTTACTTAGGATCTTTAAAATCCAATATTAACACTAATACAATTAATTCAGCTTTGTATCTGCATCACAGGCAACGAATCGCTGCAAATACAGAACACAGCAACTGTAGCTAATTCAAGCTTCTAAATGATGTGACTACAAAGCTCACTGCAGTTCGGACACCATCTTAGAATAATGCATGAACACTCCCGAGTCTGAATAAGGCACAAAGATCAAGCAAGATTTAAGGTGTTAATTTGTGAGACTGGTGCTAGTGTGCTTCTTTTTTATCTCTTTTGGAGGCAGCCATGCTAGCTGTTTCCCTCTTCCGTCTTTATGCAAAGCTGCACTAACCCGCTGGAGCTTCATATTTAACAAACAGGGTGATATCAAACTTCTTATCTAACTCCCTGCAAAAAAAATAAATAAGTGCATTTCCCAAAATGTCCAATATTACTTTAAAGATCCAACTGAGAAGTGGTACCATCCTTCAGGCAGAGCTAATGAGTGATTTCTATTTTTACAACTAATTTCAATAGAACTTTGTTTTAGTGGGCGCTAATGGTTGATTGAAATATGACACCACGCTTCCTGCCAGGTTTTGTTTATGTAAAAAAAGGTTATTTGTCCAATCTAGCAGTTAGTCACAAGACAATCTATATGAGAAATGAAATCCTGCACCCATGTTACTCGTTGTGTACAATGTTTTTTAGAATCTCACTATTTTTGGATTATTTTGTGCTGGTGACAGTTCCATTGTCTATTATTATGATATTATTATGGAGCTTTTTTTATTGCTATTTTGTGTAGGATAGTTTTTATTTTCTCTTCCTCATCATAAACATAGTACTGGTTTCCTTTTTTAAAAACAACTTGCTGAAAATTGCACGATCGGTTATTGTGGTATTAGCAAATGCAATGAAGGAAATACCAGTTAAATGCTGCAATTTTAATTAAGATATAGAATATATTTATAAAAATGGGCAACAACTGAAATTAGTTATTCATGAAATTTGAAAAAAATGTAAATGCATGGGATACAGGTAACAAAATGTATGTTACGTACAATAATGGACATGCATCAACATTACAGCTCAGAATAATGTAGCATATGAAATACTAAAGATGAAATTTATAGGTAATATATTGTGTTGAGCTAGTCTGCTTTTCTTTTTTGTTGTAAAGAAAATATTTCTTTTTGTTGTTTTTTTGAGAATGATATACAATTTGTGTATATTTTCATATACAAAGTATGCACTGATATGTTATTGAAATTCTATACCGCTTTTACAAAAAGTGTTTGTTGTACCAAAGTATCCAAGTCCCTTGAAACCTTATTACCCTTTTGCGTATGTTTTACCGTATTTTATATATTAAATAGACAAACTGAGTGAAATGAATTTGAGTTTGTGGTTTTATTTTTCTGTATACTGTGTATCAAAGACGTGCCTCTAAAATAATTCATAAAGACTAAAATCCTCAATCAAGGAACATTTGGTGTAAATTAAATCTCTAGAAATCTTTCTAAATTCACTGAAAATGTAAATCAGTCCATTTCAGAGGTAAATTTAGATAATCTCTCATGACCTGTGAGGTGAGCAGCTTTGTAAGTGAGGCAACAACAGTGACTGAAATTTAACAATTTTGACTGTGTGTTCAGTTTTCATTTCTAACTATTCTGTCTTCACCTTGCTCCATCACATCCAAACACTGGATGCCTCAAACCAAAACTCTTCACCACAAAAACCTGATTAGCTTTTTATTAGATTGTTCAAAGATGGCAGATTAATTAGTAAACACACACTTTACACAAAACTTCTTCAGACACCATCTTTCTTTTTAATTTACATAATAGCTTACTACTGGATTTCTTTCTCACTGTTACTGCTGATGCAAACAGAACATTTCCAACTGCTGATTCAACTGGTGAATTACATGGTGGCATTTATTGTGACGCACACAGCCACAGTAAATGCAATATGAATGTCATCGATTATCAAAAACTGTCCCTTTTGGGAGTATTTTTGATTGGATCATCATTAATTTGATTATAAAAACAGCTCCTCAAGGGAGAGTTTGTTGTTTTAATAAACCATACTTGCTGTTACCCATGTAATCACAGGCGTTGCCAAATCAACCAGAACTTAAATATGAAGGATAACTTTATAGGACACCAAAACAATGAGCCAATTTGGGTCGTATTAAAAAGGTGGTAGTGTTGTTTGTCTTTTAACTCCTCATCACCTTTTTGTAGGTCTACCTTTAACCCCACCAGTGCAGCCTGGGAGGAGGAGTTGTCGTGGGAGGTTCCACTTCAAAAACCGCCCCTTGTCCGACTGACGAGCAGACATAGTACAGGTTGGCGCCCAGCATGACCAGTATGGGGAAGAAGGAGAAGCCGAAGCCAAGGCCCCTGATGCTGCTACCCAAAGAGAGAAAGAGCCAGTAGATCAGCCTGCAGCACAGAAAATAAATGACAGTCACAATGCAGTCTGCATGGAGTGCTGCTTTGGTGTGTAAGTGTATCCCTCCGTGCTCTTCAGCTGTGTACAAGGTTTTAAGCACAGTGAGTTATTAAAACAATGCCTTGTTTTCTTAAACTTTGTAGTCAGCCCCCCAGGAGGTTCGCCGGGCTCTAAGCAAATTGAACATAGCAGTCAAACAGTAGAATTGCAACTCCTGGCTCATCACGTGATGCCCTCCGGCTCAAAATTACTTTTTCCCCATAGACCTACATGGCAAAAGAGACGTCTGTAATTCAGAGAATACATTTTTTGAGCGTCACAACCCATTCGAAAGGACTCGTGTTACTATCAGAATTTGATCCATTTGGTCCAATTTGTAATGTCTAGAACAGCCGCATGATTAAATAATTTAATCCCCATTCAAGTTAGCAAAGCACTGAACTGAAAGTAGCCGGCTCAGCCAGCCTAGGTCTCTTGTGCTCTATGGGTGGCAGAGTGTGGAAGCAGTGCCAATCATCTGACTGATTTAATGGTGCTCTAAGCGATGTTGGGTGACGGCAGTTCTTATTGATGTTTTTTATTTTAAAGTATTTTCAAACAAGGCTAGCCTGCTCCTCCCGTCCCTTTCCGTGCATCCGCGGACTAACCCCCCAACCCCAAATCCTTCTTGTTGTTTATTGGCTGGAATGCTGGAAGACTTATGTTTGTTGGTGAAGGTTGGCACAGTTTGTTTTTGTTGTTTGTGGAGCCTGGACTGTCTACAGAAACAGTGTTTTTTTACAGTGTGTTCAGGGGACAGGCAGCTAAAAAATAAAAATAAAAAAATAAGGCTTGATACAAGTTAGAAGCCAAGAAAAGGCTTATAAAGATACCAACTCTCTGAGAAACACTAAGCGGAAGTGAAAAATAATTTATTACTAATAATTTATACACGGTTTTCACTCCATGATGACTTTATGTGTCACTGAGCAACTCTCATAGGAATGAACAGGGCACTGTATTAAGTTCTTATAATACTATCTATGGTTCTCCTAAAAACCCAAAATACAAATAGGAACCTTAAAAATGAGAACAATAGGTCTTGAATACAATGAACACTGTTTTTTCTGTTTTTGAGTCTGTACCTGAGATGAATTTGGAATTTGATTTAGATAACTAAATAAAATCTTTAATCATGTGGTACTATAATGTAATTGTGCACCACCACCACCACCTCTTAACCTCAACGTATGTGTTACTATTGTGGTGGTTTATCATTGTATTGTTCGTGCAATCCTGACTAAATGCAAAAGAAACTTTGTAAAATTTCATAAATCAATAAATTATTTGGACATGCAAAAGTAATCAGGTTTAAAACACATCTCCAGTTAAACCAGTTTGTGTGTAGGAAAAGGTGACAGTAATCAAAATGTGTGCTTTAACTGTCCGTCAGCACTGTGAAACTTTGATCTGTTGTATTTACTGTGGCCATGCATGCACAGTAGTAGTAGTAGTAGTAGCAGCAGCAGGAAGTAGCTAGTCCTCCCACACACAGTAGTGGTTAAGATACTATGGTTAAACTGGAGATTTGTATTAATCCTTTCTAATCAGTTGTGTGGTTTCACTTTGTATTGTGTGTTGTAAAAATGATTTAGCAGTGTCATGCTGAGTAATTGAAGTGTATTACTGATGGTAATGAAACTAAACTAAAAGTACAGAAAGACAACTACTTTAGGCCTGAACCTAAATTACTCATTCATTTCACTGACAAACTCTGCATGAGCTCAAAACAACACTGTATCCGTCGCTGACATTCATTTGTCTGTTTGGACCACATCAAAGTTAGCCAGTGTTAACAGGATGTTTCACAAAATTGACGGCTATTTACATAATCTTAAGACCCCCAGTTCCTTTCCTTCTATTGTTTCCATCATGCTGTTTAAGCCATAGACTGGAAATACAAAAGTCATAAGCAAAACTAAAAACACAACTGATTCTAGCTTCACGCTACAACTCAGTCATGACAGAGAAGAAATACTAAAAACATGTTGAGAATCCACTGTTGTAGACTTAAGAATTACACTAAAGGCCTTTAAAATACAAACAAAATTGTCTTTTTTTATCCATTAAATATAGATTATTTATGTTTGGCTCACTAAGGCTTTTATAAAGGTGAAAATTTTATTTTGAATATTACTACTATAAAACTAATGAAATTCCATCAGCCTCAGCTGTGCTTTGCTAAACTAAAATGGTGAACACAGTAAACATTATACCTGCTAAACATTGTTGTGAGCATGTTAGTATGCTCATGTTAGCATTTATCTCAAAGCACCACTCTAAAAACGCCTCACAGAGCTGCTAGCACGGCTGTAGACTCAGTCTTGTTAGTGGAAATAGGACTCATCAGTTTGGTGGTGTTGCAATAAATAATATGACTGTGGGGGGATTTTATTTTCTTTTCTTGCTGATTTTCTCAAGCATTGGAGACTTCCAAATTGTTTTGTAAAGCTGTCCATGTCTTAATTTAGCTTTAGTCTTGTTGACCTTCGTTCCTGTCTCAAATGTTTAATATTTGTTTTATAATGTTTGACTCAATTTATGTCTGGTAAGTGTGGCATGAACAGCCCGATTACATTAGACTAGTCAACTCCCATGCATAATAGGGAGAATCTATTTGTACAAATGACTATATAGCATTAATAAAGTTAATCCAACAGACATCCAAAACAATATTCAGATCATATATACCTTTACCCATTCCTGGTTTGGATTCTAAACATTTAACAACATACCTGCCAAATACAAATATGATGGTGAGCAGTGGCACTAGTTTGACCAGGTCCTGGCTGATGTAGGTTGCCATGACAGCGAGCTGCAGGAAGTAGAATAGAAAGAGGACCAGCGATTCGTTGACAAAGTGCCAGTGCACCACCACCTCTCTGTTCACCAGTTTATTCTGATAGAGGGGCTTCAGGACGCTGTAGCGCGGGCCGGCCGCCCTGCACCAACACACCTGCAGACAGACAAAGGTCAATATTACCTGATAATTAATCTATGGTTTTCATTGTTCAAGGTCTATAGTGTTTTTTATATTATATTAATTGTTTGTTTCACTGCACAATAAAATGAATACATGAACATACCGAGCAGGATGGGGATAGTGGCAAAGAAGGAGCACTGTAGAGAGTAAACCACCCTGAGGGGGGTGCTCTGCAGCAGCGGTGCGTCAAAGGGAAGGAGGGACGTAACCTCCCCACACCAGGAGAGGGAAGAGAAGCCCTGCGGCCGCCGTCGCCAGAGCCAGCTTCAGTTTTTCACTGCACGGATGCTCGCACAAATCTGAGAATGAAGAAAGGATCACTTCAATTCATTGGTCAATCAAGTCTGTCTTTATTAGTCATATCAAGTCTTATCAAGAATCAACTTAATCTCAATTATATATGGTTAAGGAGAAAGAGATCCTCAGTGCAGTAACTCTGACTTACTGAGTGAAAATGTGCTTTAGAAAACACTTCAGCCTGCCTGGATTATAACAAACACAGCAATGTGATATGTGACCAGGTAATCAAATGAAAGTTTTTTAAAACCCTCCCTTCTAAGAATATACTTAATACTGTATCTGTACCTGGCTGCACATAGTAAATGATTTACAATCCACAGCACAGCAAGCTCTGATATTCCACTCATTTGAACACAGGAGATTGTGTCCTCTCTTCTTCTCAAAAAGAATAAAACAGGATTTAGAATGACAATAATGGAGTAATCTGGCTTTAATTTAATTTAATAGCTGTTGAAATTTTGCAGGAAATCATTAAACAGTTAGTAAAGAAGGATTAAGGGATAAAAAAATCTGATGTTTCAGTGGTCCCGGGGGGTTTAAGACAACAACCATGAGTCAAAAAAACTCTGAAATTTAAGATTCAGCTGCCAAAAAGAATTAAAATCACAAGCAATATGGACATTAAATTAAGAAACTGAAATACAGACAAGCAGACATGAAAACCGTTGAGACGATGATGCCATAGTGTGTGTGTTTCTAGCAAAAAAAGTTATTGTTCAGCAACACTTGGAAAATTGGGTTTTCCCCAAGCACCACCAGTGCAGAGTTTTCACAACAGTCGTCGCTTTCAGCTGCATTACTATACATGTAACACATACATGGTCTAAAACGTTACGAAAATGAAATAAAATACACAGTTATAGTTACGGCTCACCCACTTAAGGAAAACATAGCTTTATTGCAATTTATCTGACAGTCATGCCATGGGGATTTAGATTATCTATAAATTATATAAATTCTACCAGTATTAAACAACACCTTTCATGTTTTACGTGGAATAAGTGATGCTTGTTTTATTGTCCTTTCAGAGTTGTTTTTAATTTATTTTAATTAGCTATAGCCACCTATGATATATAGTGACATTTTTGTAGGGCTTGTGATTTAAAGTTTGCACTTGTCTCTTTCAAAGTGAGATTTTGACTATATATTTTTCAGCTATAGTTATGCTTCTTCAAAGCAATTACATGCAATTATATGATGCAAACAACCAGAATAACCCTAATGACAATAAGCTTGATTTGGTTTGCATTAGTTGTGTCTATGTCTGATATAATTAATAGTAAATTCTCCTTATTTTATCATTTCTCAGATGCGTTTTTTTCCTTCTCCAGTCTGATTTTTGTTTTGTTTCTGTCTGTCAATTTCCTACTCTCTAATCCCTATTTATATATTTTTATTTCCCAAATATATTAGTCTACGATATATCAACAACGTTCCACTTCCGGGATTGCTCTGTTGCCAACAGAAATTCTGCAGAATTTCATTCATTTAGGCCGGATATCCGTTACCTTGGGCTTTCTTTGTATTGACATTTTAAACTCCGGTGGATTTATGAAAACTATGGTTAACTGCTCCTCAGATCTCTGAAGGGTAAATCCAGACAGCTGCCTAGACTATCTGTCAAATCTGAGTTTTCTGTTGCACGACTGAAACAACCTTTGAACATACACACGTTCCACCAAAACAAGTTCCTTCCGGAGGCTATTTTGCAGAGACGCCATAGCTCCGGATGGCATATATAGCGCCGCCCAAGACGATTGTGATTGGTTTAAAGAAATGCCAATTAACCAGAGCACGTTTATTTTTGCATCCTGAAATGCTGTGTGGACTCGTCAGACCCTTCTTCGCAGCTCTGTAGAGGAAGGTATGGCAATGTGAGAATACAAATATATTAACTTATTATTGTTAATTCACCTGTTTAACTGTTAGGGGAAATATTAAAGATCTCACACAAATAAAATAGACTTAAATAACAACATGCATTTTTGCAGAATAACATCACTAAGTAAAATGTAGGTATTATTTTTGGGACAATGTGCAAATATAGGGTAACTTCATGTCTCCGATTGGCTGTTTCTACTCAGGGCAAACATATGATCAGTGATGTGGTAATTCTTAAAAGTTACTCCTACTTAGCAGGAGTAGGTTGTTTTGAGTTTGTGTTGCTCACACAGTTTGTGCTTTATGTATTTCTTAAAAAATAGGGGCCCAGATACATTACATTCTAGTTTGGGTTTTTATCATAGACCGATATACAGTACAGTCTATGGTTTTTATACTCACAGTACTTGTCGTCCTGGTTAGTCCTCTCTTGATAAACCTGAGGTGCTAAGTCGGGCTCCGTCTGCGGCTCCTTCTCTATGACCACCTGGCTCTCCTCAGGAAGCTCTTTGCCGGACGGACGCACAATTGTGACATGTGGAGAAAAACTCAGAAAAGCTTTCTCTGGGATCCAGTTCGACTCGCCTCCTTTTTCTTTTTCTTCCTCCTCCTCTTCCTCTTCATCGTCTGCCAGTGAGCCATCACCTTTATCGTCACGCTGCACCTCCATCTCATCGTCCCTCCACCTCTCGCCCTCAGGCATGCTCTCCCTCCACTTGCTCTTTGTGTCACTCTCGGCCTGGCTCTGCTCCTCCGACAGGTCCTGGCTCCCTCCTTTTTCTGACCAGACTCCATCTTCATTTTCCATCTGAGGCCTCTTATCTTTATCGCCAGGCCATGGCAGAGTGCTCGGCTCTAGATGAGCTGAGCTTGCCAATTCCTCTTCCTCCTTTGTGTCATCCTCATCTTCTTCTTCTTGTTCATCTGCAACCCCCCCGTGTTTCCTCTATGCTTTTGATCTCTTCTGGCTTTTTACTTCCTGCTATTTGTGGCTCTGCAGGTGAAAGTGCCACGTCTTCAATTAAATCTATAATTAAACCCCCTAGGCCAGACATTGTTTTAGTTGTAAAAATCTATTTTCTCTTTTTTTCAGTCAACACCTTTTGCACTGTCAATAGTCTGACTGTTAGCAAAGGTTCATCCAGCTGCTAAAAGTCATTGTGTTTGATTTCTCTGCAAAAAAAAAAAAAAAAGAAATTACAACCATGTTGAAAAACAATGTTGTGCTCCAATCAAAGTTCACTGTTTATCATGGGTGTGTTACCCTACAGTATTTAGCTTGTCCTGCCCCCACACATGCCAACAAGTTTGTGCAGCTGTCTGTCCTGTTTGAGTGAATGCCAGAAAATCAGGCAAATTTCACCTAAAGATTGATTGAAGATTGAAGTATTGAATGGTGAAGAATAAGACTCCCAAAGAGCAAAACAAGCATTATAAAACAACAATCTAATGAGACTTAATTAGAAATATATCAGCAATCCCATTATTTGACAGAGATAACAAAGCCACTGTTAATGAAATCCAAACCATGCATGAAATAGAAAAGCATATACGTCAGGGATGCAACTAATGATTAGCTTGATTAACAATGAATCTGTTGAATACTTTGTCAATTAAACAATTATTTGTTTGGTCTACATAACATCTTCAAACTGCCTGTTTTGTCCAGTTCAAATCCCAACGACATTCAATTTACTATCACAGAAGACAAACGAAAGAGGGAAATCTTCCAATTTAGGGGCACATTTGAGCATTTTTTCTTGAAACATAACTTAAAGGAATAATTGATTATTCAATTATTAGTCAATTAATTAATACCAACATTAACATCACACCCCAAACTGTAATGTAGAGATACATATTTACAAAAACAGACACAAACTCCTGTATCCATGCTTTCAAACCAGCCACACAACACAAACTAGTAACTCTAAAATGCACTTGTACTTAATGGTGGGATATCTGTAAGGTTTTTCTAACTGGCCAATTATTAATTATTCATAATAATATTAGGCTGCTGCTTCAACAGCAGCTGAAATATTCTTAAAATGAAGTTCATTTGTTGTTGTGACAGTGAGATCAACATATAAAACATGCCTGGATTTGTAATACAATTCTGAACTCTAATAAGTGAGATTTTGAGTTTTAAAATGTCCAATCACGGTTTAGAGCCTGGTTTCAGGGAAGAATTTTTCATGTTTAAAAATATAATTGGAGCCTACTAAAGTTACTAGGCTGCAGGAAATATGTTTTTGTACTGCATTTCCAGACTTAAATAATGCCACACAATCCTATGCCCTGCTACAGATACAGCGCACTGCTACATCCAGCTACACCCTGCAGTGCCCTGCTACGCCATGAACTACTATTTCTAGTCGTAGTTTCATCTTTTATTTGTGACTATATGTCAGACACCGCCTACCAAGAGCCTGGGTCTGTCCCAGGTTTCTCCCTAAAAGAAGGTTTTCCCCACCACCCGAGGTTTCTCCCTAATAAGAAGTCACTAAATGCTCTTTGGGGGAATTATTGGAACTGTTGACTGTTTGCAAACTATAGTATGGTCTATCTTGAGATAACTCTTGTTATGAAATGAAACTATAAATAAAATTAAACTCAATTGACTTCACAAACACTGAAACTCTTCAGTAAGAGCAACATTTCAGCTTGTTCCATGTAAATCTAAACTGTCAACAGTACAGACTACAGCTGGATTTTCCCTTCAAACTGTTCACTTCACGGATCTTTGTTTACAAACTGGTTGTTGTGACGAGTTTTTACAAAGCTGTTTTAGTCCTCACACATTGTGGTGTAGCTAATTAGGTCTGGTGCAGAGCAGTGACAATTGTAGTTTCGGCCTAAAGCTGTAACGTGTTTTAGCAGCTCTGTATTTAAGACCGAGTCTTGTGATACTGAGACAGATAACAACAAATAATGAACATTAATGGTTTACGTACCTGTTTTTACGCAGGCCACATCACCGAAACTTTTCGCAACTTTGTCTACAAGGAGCGTGCTCACTACTTTAGGTATTCACAGGTTAAATGTAACCCGACAGGTGTAACCGGTGCTAATCCACAGGGAGGAAGCAGTCCAAAGGTGATACTGCTTCACGTACCGAAAACGTCACTGCAAAGATCCGCCCACCTTTAGTCAAATTCCCTCGTTGTAGACTGTAGGCTATATAAACAGATCCTTACGGCTAAGAAACCCCAAAAGGCCCTTGTACGGAGGCAGGATGGTCTCTGCTAACGTTCATCCCGGGGTCTGGGTATGGGCGATGACCTTTGGCGGCCCAGGCCCCTCACTATCAGGGTGGGTACAGGTGAGCAGGTGCGACCGGCTGGGTGCTTGGGGTCGTGTAATGTCATCTCAACTTTGTGAAATGTTGATGTAATATATTAGTATACAATGTATTTGCTGCATGACTGTGTAACCTACACTATGTAGTTTTAAAAAAAATATATATATTTGGATTATCTTTTAAGAAAGGCCTGGCCAGGTTGCAAATTAGTCTATTGGCTAGAAACCTTTCATGCAACACATCTACACATATTGTTATGGTCCTCCAAGCTACAACAGACAACCGACAATCAAATTATAGTTTAAAAAAAAAAAAAAATTCTCATCACACTCGACAACCATCTTAATATGAGAGGTTGTACTCTACACTCACCGGCCACTTTATTAGGTACACCTGTCCAACTGCTCCTTAACACTTAATTTCTAAGCAGCCAATCACATGGCGGCAACTCAGTGCATTTAGGCATGTAGACATGGTCAAGACAATCTCCTGCAGTTCAAACCGAGCATCAGTATGGGGAAGAAAGGTGATTTGAGTGACTTTGAACGTGGCATGATTGTTGGTGCCAGAAGGGCTGGTCTGAGTATTTCAGAAACTGCTAATCTACTGGGATTTTCACGCACAACCATCTCTAGGGTTTACAGAGAATGGTCCGAAAAAGAAAAAACATCCAGTGAGCGGCAGTTCTGTGGGCGGAAATGCCTTGTTGATGCCAGAGGTCAGAGGAGAATGGCCAGACTGGTTCGAGCTGATAGAAGGGCAACAGTGACTCAAATTACCACCCGTTACAACCAAGGTGGGCAGAAGAGCATCTCTGAACGCACAGTACGTCGAACTTTGAGGCAGATGGGCTACAGCAGCAGAAGACCACACCGGGTGCCACTCCTTTCAGCTAAGAACAGGAAACTGAGGCTACAATTTGCACAAGCTCATCGAAATTGGACAATAGAAGATTGGAAAAACGTTGCCTGGTCTGATGAGTCTCGATTTCTGCTGCGACGTTCGGATGGTAGGGTCAGAATTTGGCGTCTACAACATGAAAGCATGGATCCATCCTGCCTTGTATCAACGGTTCAGGCTGGTGGTGGTGGTGTCATGGTGTGGGGAATATTTTCTTGGCACTTTTTGGGCCCCTTGGTACCAATTGACCATCGTTGCAACGCCACAGCCTACCTGAGTATTGTTGCTGACCATGTCCATCCCTTTATGACCACAATGTACCCAACTTCTGATGGCTACTTTCAGCAGGATAATGCGCCATGTCATAAAGCTGGAATCATCTCAGACTGGTTTCTTGAACATGACAATGAGTTCGCTGTACTCAAATGGCCTCCACAGTCACCAGATCTCAATCCAATAGAGCATCTTTGGGATGTGGTGGAACGGGAGATTCGCATCATGGATGTGCAGCCGACAAATCTGCGGCAACTGTGTGATGCCATCATGTCAATATGGACCAAACTCCCTGAGGAATGCTTCCAGCACCTTGTTGAATCTATGCCACGAAGAATTGAGGCAGTTCTGAAGGCAAAAGGGGGTCCAACCCGTTACTAGCATGGGGTACCTAATAAAGTGGCCGGTGAGTGTATGTGTACATTCCACCAAAACAAGTTCCTTCCCGAGGCTATTTTGTAGAGGCACTGATGCTGCGTCCGGCACTTAGCTTGGTCATAACGATATCATATAATGCCAATGCACCCGGTAAAATATTTTTACAATATGTTTTTGTATCTACACACAAATTGGCTTGTAGTGTTTCATCTGTCCAAACAAACACAGCTTTAACTTGACAGGTCCACAGCACATCAGTCAAGTGTTCATACAGGACTGGTAAGGGTGGATATAATAATAAACAGATAAATATTGCCTATGTATTTGCCTACATCATTAAGTCTTGTAAACTGTCTGGAATGAGCCATACATAAACCAAACATCACACCACACTGGAAAATAAAACAGCAAGATCCACATTTTATTTCAAGAGCATAATCTCACAAATTATTGAGTTCTTGTTTAAAACACACAAAATCCAAATATGTCCACTTAAAATGATTTGACTTCACAAAGCCAGATCAAATTTGAATAACTTGACACACCGACGCACAATCTGGTATTTAGAGACTTCAATTGTTTGACCCATGGCACGCAATTTTTACAAAAAAAAATAATGAATGTTTGTGAAATCATCCAATCACGTGAATTTAATCTGACAGTTCCAAGTTAGAAAAAAAGCAAAGGCTTCGCAGCTACATGTAAACATTTAGAGAAAATAGTAAAATAACTATAGCAAACAAATTTAGTTTGCTATTGTTATTTCACTTATTTCTTAACTGAAAAAGTAATTCGTACAAGTGGAAGAGGAAATCTTCTGGCTGATCAATCTTCTGGCGAGAAGGCGTTTGGTCCGAGCTTTTCGTCCTGTCGACTGCATAAAGAAAAAGTTGAGAGGCTGACATGTGTGGGACAACTTAGTGAGCTAAGTAACTAACTGATGGTACATTCAAGGCTTTACCAATTGAGGCAAAAATACAACTATGAAATAACATTGAGAAAAGTATGACATCATTTGATGCATTTTATCTCGAAAGCCCACAAACTCTCCTCACATTCTCTATAGAGAGCCAAAGTGAAAATGCAACTTCCGGGTTTTGGTCCAGAAGCAACAAAACTTTATTCAGAATCACATTCACATTTGGAATTTTGGCATTAATATAGTTGTTTATTCAGTATTTCTGTTTTAAGCAGCCTTTAACAATTCCTCATAAGGCATAGGCCATAATGGCTTAAACCTGCAAAAATTGTTTTGGCCCTTTCAGCGAAAGAAGTTGTTTCAGTACACAATGTTGACATACCTTTTAGGTTGATATGGCAAACTGTTAGCAAAAAGTTGCATATTTACACATCCAGTTAGGCAAAAACATTAGCTTTCATTTGGAGGTCACTTCTAACTCATTAGAGAAATATCTCAATCTTCAGCTGCTAAATGCTCCCCTATGTTCAGCAACTAGTTGCTCACTGTGTTGTCTTCTTTGTACAATGGCTTTCAGACGTTTTTTGTGTGTGCTGAAAACAGTAGCCTGCTGCAGCCGGATATGACGCAATGAGAACAATCCAAAACAGTAAAGTTGGGGCTGGACATTTAAAAAATCTGATGATGATGGTCACTAAAAAAGCCCTGTACAGCAGTGGGGAGCTGCAGATTCAGGTGATAATTCAATTCAGTCTACTTAACCCTCCTGTTGTCCTCAGGTCAAAATGTCTTTATATATTTATATATATATATATATATATATATATATGCGACCCAAAGACATAAGTTAGATAAATTCGTGGTGTCTTCTCATGTGGGATGGGCATGTTGTTTGGCATGACAACTATATCACAAATTTGGGTTTCTGTCATTCAAACTGTCAAAACACTCTTCACAAGAAAAGGAAATGATCAGTTCAGCACCTTCATTGAATTTGGGTGTTTAATTTGAATAGTTTGAAAGAAGAAATTGATAAAATAATGTTGAATATAATTCAAAAACATGACCAAAACTTTGGGAAAAGAATGTTCAACTTTTATATTTTGAAGTTGCACAATTGATGGGAAGACAACACAAGGGTTAAGAAGAAGACAGATAAAATTAATTTAAAAAAAAAACGTGTTCATACACAGGTTAATATTGCCAGAATCAATAAAAATGGCAATTTTTCATCTGTAGGTTCATTGCTACAAGTGACCCCTTTCACATTGTCATTTGATACATTGTTACCATCAAAAATTAAGAAAACAAAGTTCTAATCATGTGTTCTTGAGTCTCTTGTCATATGCCAAATATAGGTCAAGGTTGGAATTCAGTTGGCAAAAAACGTTTCATTTTTAAAGAATGTGATATCACTCTGTATTCATACGCCAGTTTGTCCTAAAATATGGAAAATAATCCAACCCCAAAAACACATTTACCTTTTTCAGAAAAGTCAATGCAGGAAATGCAGAATGAGAGATTGTATCGAGTTACAGAAGCTAGTGGAACAGAGGCGAGCCCGGATATGATGTCAGGACTTCGGCTCTGTATAGTTTGACTTTTTTCTCCAACATCTGCTTGGACCTTTTTTTTCCCCCTCTTCCTCATTTCCCAGCAACCATTTTACATTTACAATTTAACTGACAAACACTACATTTGAAAGCTAAATGAAAACTGGAACAATCAGTCTATGATAATAAACTAGACATGCCAGTTCTAGTAAAAGATTATTAGTACTACTGCTTACTCAGATGACAGAAATAAAGTACTTAAAAATAAATCAAGCACAATAAAACATGGACAAGTTAGTCAGTAAAACAAAAGAGCTGCTAATATTTAGCCTACCTGACTGACAAGATGTTAAACATGTGTTTTCATTGACGATATTGTATTCTACTACTAAAGCAACATTGTGGTCTGACCAGGATGGTCCATTAAGCCTGGTTCCTAACTTCAAAGCATCATGATCGATGAGTGATTCTTCAGTATTGTCCATGATGGACGTCTGTGTCGTGCTAGATGGTCATCTCTGTGTCGTGGACAATGGACGCCTCTGTGTCGTCCCCGATGGACGCCTCTGTGTTGTCCTCGATGGACACCTCTGTGTCGTCCCCGATGGACGCCTCTGTGTCGGGCTCCATGGAAGCCTCTGCATCGTCATGCTCCACCTCGTCTTCTGCCAGCTCTGCTTCACGTTCCACCCCAACAGAAGAAGAATCACTCTTTGCTTGTGAATGGCCGTCAAGCTGTGTTTCATTTTGAGCATCCTTTTTGTTGACTGAACCTTTGGGGCGGCCCCTTTTCCGTGGGGTTCCAGCATCTTTTTTTTGAGTACCTGGGGGACGGCCCCTCTTTCTCGGGGGTCCATCGTTGGGGTTGCATGGTGAGGATGAAGAAGCAGGCAAATTCTTGAACAAGTGAGCGCCTTTCTTGGACTCTGACTTGCGAGGCCGACCACGGCCTTTGCGAGCGGCTGGTGGAGATCCCTCTGTCTCTGTGTCGTCCCCGATTGACGCCTCTGTGTCGGGCTCCATGGAAGCCTCTGCATCGTCATGCTCCTCCTCATCTTCTGCCAGCTCTGCTTCACGTTCCACCCCTACAGAAGAAGAATCGCTCTTTGCTTGTGAATGGCCGTCGAGCTGTGTTTCCTTTTGAGTTTTCTTTTTGTTGACTGAACCTTTGGGGCGGCCCCTTTTCCGCGGGGTTCCAGCATCTTTTTTTTGAGAACTTGGGGGGCGGCCCCTCTTTCTTGGGGATCCAACATTGGGGTTGCATGGTGAGGATGAAGAGGCAGGCAAATTCTTTCGCAAGTGAGCGCCTTTCTTGGACTCTGACTTGCGAGGCCGACCGCAGCTTCTGCGAGGGGCTGGTAGAGACCCCTCTGGAGGATCAACACGTGGGTATTTCCTCGGCCTTCCTAGCGGCTTCCATACTTTTGGCTTTTTCAGTTCATCAGGTGACGGCAAAGGGTATTTCCTAGGCCTTCCCCTTTTGGCTGGTTGTTTTCTTGGTCGACCACGTTTCACTTTTGTAGTCAGGCTTCTCCAAGGCCAGCCTACCTTACCGGGCATCTTATATGCAGGGGGTTTCTTATTTAAAGAGCCTTTAGGTCTTCCTCGACCTCTTCTAATTTTAGCTTTTTGGCTTACATCAGCGTTCTCCTCCCCCTCGCTGCTCAACTCTGTCTCCAGCCTGAGCTTCTTATTGGGAGACCAACTTTGTTTCCGACGTGTTACAAAACCGCCTTCAGTTTCTTCACTTGTTAAACTTTCTGACTTACGCTTTGTGGATCCTTTTGGACGACCCCTTTTTGCTTTTGGTCTATCAGAGCCACCGTTCAGTAAGTCTTTAGTATCAGCCTTCTCAGGGGTGCTATAGCTGAGATACTTTCTTGGTCTGCCTCTTTTCTTAGGAGAACGGTCTGTCAAAAGACTGTCTTCATTACTGGTGTGTTTCTTGGAGCCTTGGGATTGCACAGAATCATCAGCATGGTCGGCTCCTGCTCCTTGCTGCTCCGCGTTTTTCTTAAGTTTTGGACGCCCTCTTTTCCTCGGAGGCTGTGTAGACCCACCATTGGAAATGCCTGAAACCAGCTCCATTAGGTTAACGTCTGTAACACAAACCTTTAACTTCTTTGAACCTTGTGGCCTCCCCCTTCCTTTTTTAGTTGGACTGTTGGTCATTTGTATACTGGACTCTCGCTCATTGCTCGCCACATCTCCTTGTTCTGTCTCTGCCGTTCTCGTTTCTTCTTCCATACTTTTGCCGTCAGCTTGGACTTCTTCCATTAGGTTTGCACCTGTAAACTGAACATTGAAAAGCACAACTGATATTTAATCAATAATATCTTTCTGTGTACAATAAGAAATATTCTTGTGCTGCAACAATTAGTTGATTAAAATAAAAACTATTTTGTAAATCAATTAGTACTAAATTAAAATTATTGCTAGTTTGAGCCCTAGTTTTAACAAAACAGGCTGATTTAGTGTAATTACCAGAAAGTCCTGTGAACAAAATAGATGTTATAATATGAGACATTTAAAACAAATATAAATGAAGAAATATACACACACATTTCAATATGTCCTAAAACAAAACATCTCGTAACAATATTAAAGGAAAGAAGAGGAAAATATTTGTCTACTTTTGTGGCAGCAATATGCTGTCATATTAATTAATTAAATTTTATGTTTGACATTTAATGCAATTTGCTATTGTTTTAACTATGACACCTGAAAAAAATGGTAATATAGAACAGTGGTTACCAAACGTTTTCACACTAAAGGACCTCTAAACTGACACAAATCAGACCACTGGAACCCATTTGATAAGACTTTGTCCCAATACTAGGCTTTATTCCAGAAAGTATGTATTATAACGTTACCTGTCAAATGCTTTACTGAGCCACTCATAACTGCATAAAAGCGTTCTGCATTACAGAGAAACTATTATTACTGGGGGAAAAAAAACATTTGTGGCTGCAATATTATTGTTTTGCTATAATAAAATAAAAAACAGAGGGAACACATACAATCTACGTAAACAACTGCTGAGTGAAATTGCATAAGCATATTTTTAAATAATATTAAGAAAGCAATTAATACATGTCTACATATCTATTCGATGGGTTTTGTACGGCTATGTCTATTTTCTGTATTACAAGCTTGCAATGGCGGGAAGTTACACCGATTGTATAGGGGATAGCAACAACATGCAAATGATCATAATTTAATGTTCTTCGCCAGCATATTTACAGATTGAAAAAATCTGCAAATTATTTTTAAAAATCGTAAAGCCTCATGCATTCTCGAGTGTACCTGAAGCACAATATATTTAGTGACATTTAGGGCCTTAGACAATCGCTATGATTATGGACCAGATTGTTTTCCAGGTAATAGTCAGTTTCAAAATCTATGGCGATGGAAAGAGTAACTAGCGGCGTGAAGCAGAAAAAATACTACAATAAACAGTGTGCATATCTCACCTTAAAAGAAATCCTCTGCAAGAAGTTAACTTAATTTTTCATGAACTAGCGAATCATTAGACAGCCCGTAAAGTGAAAGTACGCGCTTATTGTTGCTGTGATGGCTGTTTAAATTTGCGACCATTTCCGGCCGTCCGTGACGTTTAGGAGTCTCTGAAAGAAACGGCAGCGCCGAGTTTCAGTTCCGCCTCAGCATCCCTGCTGTCTCCCAGGCCATTACTGTAATTTTATTTACTGTACGCTACTGTAGACGGGGGCGATTCCAGGATTTTTTAAGTAGGGTGGCACGGGGGACACTCAAAAAATCAAATAAGTTACAAAATCCAAAAAAATACAGTGATGGAGAGAAGTAACAAAACTATATTAGAAATAATATACGGATTTATCTCTAACACTCTGATACACATCCTACACTCTAAATTATACTCAAAGAAACTGAAAATGTTATCTGATAATAAAACTTAAAGTGATTTACAAACCTAAATTATAAACATATTCTCATAAAATATAATTCAAGTGTAGAAATTTATGTGAAGAAGCATTTAATAATTACATTCAGGTACACCAGAATTATCTAGAAAACAGTCTGGTTTAATGGTTTTTCTTTGTTTGATATGTAATTTAAACTGACGTCCATTTTAAGATTTATTTCTCATTATATCATAATTTTATACTTTTCAAAAAAAAAAATTCTGATGAGTTCTTGCTGAAAGGTTATAAAACAAACTTGCTTTTTGTTTAAGGAATCTTTTTCGAGGCAGATTGGGAGCTTGGGGACGGGAGTTCTTTGCACCACTTTCTCACTACAATGGTATCGTTGGTGTCTTGTAACTCCATGTAGGCTGAGCATGTGTATGTGCATGACACAATAAACATCAGTTATGTATATTTCCGTTCAAACAGGAAATTTATTCATGGCTATATGAGGTGATAAAATTATGGTTGGCTGACATCATGGCTTTAATATATTTGATTTAGAGCAAAAAATTTAACTTTTGAAAGAAGAAATTACACATTCTTTCTCTTAAACTTATAAGTTTAATTAATAAGTAGGCCTAATATAAATCCACCCTTGGTCAATTCAATACACTCAGGGGTTTTACTGCAAAAGCCTTACTTGGTCTGTTATGACCAGTAGCTTATGGTGGCTAATATTCTAACGGACATAACCAAATCAGACTGACTTTAGAATGCTTCTCTACTTGCGCTACTGTAACAATTAATATTTACCATTATCCTGTCACTGCCACTAGAGGCCACATTAGCTGCAGTTCACCATGATTTACATAGCTGAACTTTATAAACATAGGCACTAATTTATAACATAAGATAAATACCCCTGAACCTTGAAGATAAACTTGTTTGAGCCCACACAGGGAAAAGTCACTGCACCAGAAGTAGAACAAATACTTAAAAAACTAGAAATAATATCTTTATTTATATATCACCTTTAAAAACTTTTAAAGAACACACTTCTAAAAATAGATCTACTACTATTTATTCATTTTCCTTAATACATCAATATTATTAGTTGTGGAAACCTAATCAGTTCTCCTTCAGTGCAAGTTTTAGCTGAGTTTATTCTACATTTTCACATTGTCTTTTCTAGGAGGGGGGAGAAGGCAAACTAGGGAGAAGCAGATTATGTTGCACAGGGTAGTTGGATAAGAGTTGGAGGATAAGGTAAAGGCAGATTGATGAGGTCAGAGTCAAAAAGAAGAATGCAAGAAAAGAGAAGGAAAAATGCAAATTGTGTTTATGTGGGTGGGAGGAGAGCCTGAGAGAGGAGAGCCTGAGAGAGTTAGACAGAGAGAGAGAGGAAGGAAGGAAGGAGGAAAGGAGCGTTTGAGAAAGACAACGACTGAAAGACAGCGCGCTGAACCCACTGCCCCGTCTCAACCCTCCTCCTCCTCCACCCTCCCTGTGTGCTTTGCCATGGTTACCAGACAGGGCTCCCAATGCAGCCAGTTAATGTGTTTTTCAGCGACAGAAGTGAGCTGGGTACTAATGTGTCTCAGTCTGTCTCCGACACAATCAATGTCAACTGTCCTGGGATGCAGAAACACATGGAGGGGCTGCGAGCCAAGGAACACTGAGCCACCCTGGCTGAGTGTCAGGCCGAGAGTCTGAAAGAGGACCACGTCACTCTCAACTGCCGGCCCTAGTGCTTTGTGTAGTGGTCAGAAAAATGTGACACATTATATTTGTGTTTTCAGTAGGAGCCTGATATCACATGTTATCTAAAATGTTTATATTACATTAAATCCCTGACTGTGTGGGGAAAAATGTATCCTACGCTGCTCACATGCCACGAAACACAAGCAAGGTCAGTAAAAGAAAACACCTGATCACGCTTTTAAAAAAAACAACCTTTTTTAATGTCCTTTTCAATAATTTTTGGATTTACATGGTATTTAACTAAAACAGCACAGTTTAACCATTTATTGAATTTCATTGTCATACTTTCAGTTAATTAAAAAGATCATAAAAATCATGAAAACTAGTCGATGGTCAGAAAATAATTAAAGTGTTTAGGTTTCACTATTTTCTTTCATTTTAGAGACAAAATGACAATATGATTAATTGAGACAATAATAACCAGTTGCACCAGTATGAAAATGCACATTTTCTTTCTCAATAACAAATATTTTCAATTGCTGTGAGGAGCTTTACAATTTCTACTAATTAATTAGCATCAAGGTGAGTACACTTAGCTGTCTTTTTATTAATGCAACTATCAAAGTGTGTCTTAACGACAGGTCTCGGATGTTGAATTTCTAATGTCTGTGAACAGATTTAAAAATCCCATGTGAATCATTCATCGGGGTCACAGACCTTGGCTGTCTTTTTATTGAACCGTGTACAAAGCCTGCCAAAAGGTACTGCCCCCGCCAAAGAACCACGTAGTCTCTTCTTGGCTTTCCATAATGTCTGGAAAGTTTGGGGAATTCTCTCCACATGAGTTCATGCAGATGGAACTGCTCTGCAGATTTACTCTGATATGTGATACATACATTTGACGCCTGGGATAATCTCATGACTTAAAAAAAAAACTACACAACTTGTAATAGGTGGCTTCCAGATGCAGCTGCATGCAACTTTGTTCCCAAGGACCTCACCTGTGACCTTTCATATCATCACAGGTTAAGGGTCTCAGGGACAATGAAGCACACCAACAGACAGTCAGCTGTACGCAGGTACAATCAACACGTCTTACATATTTCAACATGAAAAATATATATATATATATAAAAAATATGTTTGTTGGTATGTACTATATGGGCCATGTATGTTTATTATGAATTATTTTGTTATTTAAGATTAGTGAGATTAACTTCTGACATTAAATGTACATTTTAACTACCGATAGATTCATAACAAAAAGAGACAATAATATATATATATATATATTTATTATTGTCTCTTTATATATATATAAAATGAGAAACAGCTTTAATGTTAATTTGGATGGCTACCGTTGTTTTTCTATTGATGCCGATGCAGTCCAACATGAAATGTTTCGTCGTGACACGTCTCCACAAAATGGACTGGATCACATCCTGCAGAAAGAGAAAGATTTAGTACATTGCAAAACATTTAATTATCAATGTTCATTGTTTAGTTGTTCATTTCATTTTCAGGGCCCTCTTTGTCTGTCCATCGCCTTTTATTCAGTGAAGATCTGTGTGCGTTTAAACATTCAAACAAAATGCCCCCTGCTGGCAGACAGATAGACAAAGACACACATATGAAGAGGAAAATCCTCAAATTTAATGTATAAATTGGGATTTGCATATGGGATGAGCACACGAGCATACAAGCATATGAGCGTTAAGCTCCAACAGAGTGGTCATACAGTACAATTCATAGACACACACACACACACACACACACACACATACACACACACATACTCAACTCTTTGCCTGTGTACATGCATGAAACATCCACAGACAGCTGTGCCTGGAGCAGCAGACAACACTGTCGTCCTATATTTCCTACAGGCCTTGTGATCTCACAGGATTATGCAATCACTCCCCCATGACAAAGACGTTCAGCCTTGAGGGAATGACACTGATTTACTTTTCCCCAGACAAAATAAATGTCATACAAGCCTGACACTGCAGATGCCACAGATGAAGAATATGAGCCAGGGTCCAAACAACTGGTACACAGCAGAAAAGCTCTATTTGCATCACATGTAAATCTGTGCAGATGACAGCTTCATTGTCTGCCAACGATCCAGAGCAATCCCTAATTTACTGCAATCTGTCTTTGACCAGGTGCACACACATGCAGGCAGACATGCAACTCCACCAAGGAACAGAACATGAAGCCTTTTGCTGCCAGTGTGAGAAATTAGACTGCCTCTCTGTTTCCTCTTTGTCTCCGTGCTTTAAGATATTTTCCTCTGTCCCAGTTTGATGAGCTCCTCTGCTGCTCTCAAAAGCATGAGAGACAAAGACCGGAAGATAAAACTAGAGGGAGAAATATTCTCATGTAAAAAATTAGCCACGTCAAAAAGAATGAACATGAAGGTAGGCACAAATGAAGGAAAGATGGCGACGGATGTGGTCAATTGAATTGTTTGTCTCAATTTTTTAGCCAGCCCATTTAAGTCATTCTTAACTCACCATTTGCCCTTTCCTGGTGTTCCTTACATAAATACTTAGACATTTGTACTTATGTCCATGTACACATGCATACAAGTGCATGTACATAAAACAGGTACACGCGCGCACACACACTCACACACAAATAACACAACGCACTCTTACGATAAGTTACTGTATTAATCCATTTTCACCTTGAGAGAAAAAAAGCAACAATTAATCCAGTGGTAAAGAATATAACGCTTGATATAACGCTTGATAAAAACCTATCCTGCCCCATCTTCACAGCCTTTTTTTCTGAGTGCTGTACGCGGCGGCGAACAGGAAAGCTATTCCCCTCTTGCTACCCCTCTATCTCTCGCTCTCCTCTTTTTGTCTCTCCTCTTCTTCTATCCCTGTCTCAGGCGCTGTCCCTGGCTCTGTTTTGTGCCTGTTTCCCTCTGCCAAGTCACATCACTAATTCTCCAGGCGATTAGAGTCCGAGCAGGCAATGTCTATGAGGCAGGTATGCCCCACACACACACACACACACACACACACACACACACACACACACACACACACACACACACACACACACACACACACACACACTCTATTGCATTGATTCCATTATCTGGTGCTGTACCAACACCCCCACTTCCCCCAACAACCACCTACAGCGTCTCCATCTATGACCCCCTCCTTTCATAAATCTGTGTCACCTACATACATCACACACACACACAAAAACACACACACAAACACACACGTATGCAAGCATGCAGTATCTCCAGCCACCGCTCTCTTTCTTTTTCTCTTGCCTGAACACTCTCTCTCTCTCTCTCTCACTTTGTCCCCGCCTCCCCCTGCTCTGTCTCAGCCCTTCCCCTAATTTTTTTTCATCCTCGTCTCTCCCCTCTCTCTCCCTCTCTCTCTCTCTCCCACTCTAACCCATTACATTTTTTCCAGGCGTGACATCCCATCTTGCAGTCTACGTTCACATGTTGTGTCTCTGAATGGGTGCCTATTACACTGTTTGTTTGTGTGATTTTGAACGTCCATGCATCTGGGAAGTGCATATGCATAATGTGTGTGTGCATGTCCTTGTGCACCACAGTGCACTTACACATCTGTGTGAGACAGAGGGAGGGAGGGTGTGTGTGTGTGTGTGTGTGTGTGTGTGTGTGTGTGTGTGTGTGTGTGTGAGAATGGGAGGGAGGGAATGGGGGGAGGAGGCAGTGGAGGCTGTGGATTTTACAGAGCATGAGGATCAAAGCCACAGCAAGCCCGAAGGTGATTAACCTCCCAGCCGTTCTGACCACAACACTGCTGCTCTTCTTCCATATTTTGTTAACACAACAGTCTGCTATCTGTACAATTCATTGCATAATCTATCTGACGATGCACAAATTCTATGACATGTAGAGCTTATGATGAAGTAAGTCATCAATAATTGTGAAATCACATAGCTGAACTTTCTTTTACAGAAAACTCCCCAAATTACACTTGGTAAGTGTGAGACTTGAAAAAAATATTTTTAGAAATTTCATGCAATGATAAAATGGATTTTAATATAATTAAAACTTAAGGGGAATTAACAAAAAAAAGTAATGCTGTAAATAGGCAAACAGACATGGCTTAAATGTGAAAACAAATGCAGGACCTGGCCGCATTTTATAAAACACCAAGTGGCAAGCGGCTTTATTGTGACAGTTGTATTTCCTCTGGAGTTGGAACATACCAGGGAGTCGTTTCTTTGTGTGCATACAGAAAAGAGCAGTGCTCGGCAGAGATTGCTGATATATGCTCTTTTTTCTCCTCCTCGCTGGAGCACTGCAACGCAATGCGGATACTGTGTGTCTGAGCCACTAGCCAGACACACTGGGGGACAGAGGGGGGTGGGGAGTGAGGGGGTGGGGAGGGGGGTTGGGGTGCAGGGAGAAGAACTAGGCGGAGGCGGTAAGAAAGTTCACATACAGCCTCGTGCTTCAGGAGATACTGATACTAACGTCTGGGATAACTGTCATTATCTACCATGACTACAGAGATCGGCAAGTATGTGCAGATAGTTAACTTGGGAGATTTTGAACTGAATGAATACACATGGAGGATTGCTATCAAAAAACTAGAAACCTTTTGCCATAAAATGCTTCAAGTTTGCCTAATATGTAATTACACTATTAAAAGTTCAATTATTTTTTTTATTTTTTTTAATTAATAAAACTTTACACTTTCAACTTCACAGTGGACGGATTGACAACCTGATGTTTTACTTTGTCCCTGACTCAAAAATGTCCCTGACTCACAAAAAAATATTACTAAAATATGAGTTCCCTGTTTTCTTGTTTTTAACGTTTCTGTTCACATTCCAGCGTAATGTTGTCTGAAAAGGTCCTTTTGTGCACGGCATGGTATGAAAGCACACAGAAGCAAACAGCTATTGATAGTTGGCTCTATACCCCATTGGACTGCACCAATAACAAATCAAAGAGCACTGCAGAGCAAGGTGGGTATATTGATGTCTGGATTAGCTGGACCTCGACAGCAGCACATGATTAGTATTTTAGATGTATTAGATTTAAAGTCAATGCAGAAACAGTTTTGCAGCTTGTTTTCATGTAATTATAATAAAGGGATTCAAAATTAATTTGTTGAAGGAGAAATTCATTATTTTAGATTTTATAATGGATGTGATCTCTTTTGTCCATCACTGCAGAAGACTTCCACCAGACCCCTAGTAAAACAGACCATGAAAAAGTAAAAGGTTTAAAAAAAATGTTTTCAAGTGAATGAGAACAAAGAGAGAAAATACTGTATTATACTACACTTAAATGCAATTAAATACTATATATAATGTAACTACTGCCCTACCATCTTTCTGTCCTTTTTCAGGTCAGTCTTTGTACTTACCACTTACCACTTGCCACAAGAGGCATTAAGAGTGATGTCCTTTGTGTGAAGTCTGGGTGACACCGCAGGGAAAGCTAGAAGGTTGTACAGTTATCTCCAGGCTGTTTATGATGCGAAACCATACAACCAACTACCTCAAACTGCAGAGCACCGGAGCAGAGCCAGCGCTTCTTCTTCTTCCATGCAGTCTTCTTGTCTTTTACTTCTGTCTGTCTTTGTCTGTCTGTTTTCGTCATATGTCCCTTCCTTGCTTCTTGTTCCATTCATAATCTCATATATTTATGATGATGCTATGTTTCAGATTAACATGTTATAAAAAGATAAGACAAAAAACTTGGTCCGTGGCTACAAGATTAGGGTTTAGTATTAGATACTGTTGGAATTTCAAGACATATTAGCTAAGACTGTCTAACTAACTGCACTATATGCATTTTTGTGGACTTGTCTCCCTCTTGTGGGTAGACCCTGTACATTGACCACCCCCACCCCCCACCAGATGCCAAGGCAGACCTTCACTGTCTCTGAATACAAAGACAAGCACTTAACCTGCAGTTGCTTACTGTAGGCGTCTCCCTGACCTACTTTTGCAAGTGGAGCTAGTGGAATCTTCCTTATCCAATCCTTATTTTTAAAGACTCGATACAGCACTACAGAGCACACTTCATTGTCATTCTGAGGTTAAAGTCGAATACTCCTCTTTGGTTTTCATTCCACTGAACCAATAGTTTTATTCTGTCATGGTGTCTGAAGAAGGCTGATATTAGATATCATGCCTTCAGCTGGTTAAAGGAACATTTATCTTTCTTATTTGTCTATGGTTGTATACCAACTCAAGACGTTGACCACAAATATTTTTAAGATTTAATGATACATTAAGGCTGCAACTAACGTTTTTTTTTCCTTAATGATAAATCTGCAGATTAGTTTTTCAATTAAAATGTTTTGCCTATAAAATGTCAGGTAATAGTGAAAACGATAGCTCAAGGTGACATCCTCAAGTGGCTTGTTTGGTCTGACCAACACCAAAGCTCCAAAACGCAAAGATATTTAGTTTGCTATTATTTAAGACAAATAAAAGTAGCAAACCCTCGCATTGGAAGAATAAAGGCCTCAATATGCCTTTGCACTGCTATCTCTGAAATATACTTCCTTTTAAACTTGAAGTTCTTTTTCTAACTTTGCTCAGTGTTTCACTATGGGAATTGCCTTGGCGTGATCAACTATGGAAGCTCCAATGACACCACATCTGTGCGTGACAGACAGGTTACTAACTGCGCTAGGGTCACACCCCCTCATATAATCACAGTCGACCAGCTATATGCTAAACATTTCACAGAGGGGCTGTTAAGGACTACGTCGCCAAACGCAGTTCCTGACCCAGTCTGGATTTGCGGAGTAAGTACTTCACAAGAAGGCGAACTGCTATTCTGTCGGCTAGTTGGTATTTGTTTATCGGTTGCTAAACCTTGTGTGCTAATCTTGCATAATCTTGGTAAAGTCAGCTATAAATTGTAGAAATAAAATTATCAATAATCCATTTTATTTCTACGTTACAAACAGCTTTACGAAATGGCAGAGTTTAAGACGGAGCCTCAACAACTGCCCGAAAAAACGGTAACAATATATGGTGGAGAGAGATAGTGACTGAAGAGAGGGAGTGCCTTTACTGAAACAATCCAGCAATCAAGACCAGGTGTACAGAGTTGTGAATGCAGACGGGCTTTGAATTTTTTAATCCTTCTTCTTCTCTTTACATTTCTAAAAGGTATCCATGTGTTGTGATCAGTTGACCAAACTGACTGACCAAAAGTGTGCTCCATTATCCCCATTTTTAAGATTATCGCACCTCATCCCTCTCTGATACTGCAGGCTTTTCGCTCCACCATCATGTCTGAACGATTTTTGCCTGTTACACCAAATTTACAACATGCAATCTGTAGTTTGAACATTAAATACTTTTTTTCTGGTTTCTTTTAAGTACTCTGAGACCTTTACCCTGAACTTGGTGCATGTTATCTCCCTCTTTATCGCACTTGACTGTGACTATCACAAAAAGGTAAAAATATTCTTTGACGAGCTGCGTGTACTTAGAAAGACAAAACTGATTTTATGGGGGAGGATTATCGTCAAGTGTTACCTAACAGAAAGGCGGCTGTAGTGAACAGCACGTCACTGCCCTCAGGTCTTATTATTAACAAGGGCAAACAGTGTCACAGATGTGAAACACCCTACAGTGTTCAGCAGTGCTACAGAGAGGAAAGTTAATGATCCCTGTAGAAATGACCATGCCTTCTTTCAGCTATATAAGCCAAATATGACTGAGTGCATGCATGTATGGATAATTAAATGAATGTTAGTGACTCAACTTCTGCGCTTGAATTGTAGCGTTTTCTGATTGTGTGCAGTTAATGTTTTGCAGATGTGTTTATTTCCTTTTTCCTAAAGTTGACTAAAAAGAGGAATAAAAAAAATCATCTTTTGGAAATTGGTCTTAATTATGGTTTTATTTTATTTAACCTAATAGCTGGTTTGATTTGCATTGAGAGATGATTTTATGGAAAGTACCCCATGCCAATCTCCATGCCAAAGTATGGTGAGGAGTATGTGATGATGTAGGGCTATTTTTATTCCAAAGGGAACTTTTCAGGATGCATAGTATCCTGGATCCATGAAATAACTGGCCTTTAAAAATAAAAATCTGTCTGCCTCTATGGAAATTTAACAGGGGTGTGTATACTTATGCCCCCTGTATTTTAAGGAAGAACATTTATTTAGTCATGATACATTATTCATTCACAAAGAAAATTGGTGTCTTTAAAGGTTGGATTTTTCCTGTCTTTTAAATTAAGGCATTAAGACCAATGTCCAAAAGATGATTTTTTTATTCCTCTTTTTAGTCAAATATAGCATGGGTTTATAAACTTATAAGCACCACTGTACATTCAGGTTAATGCAAACAAACTGTGCATTTTAGATCATTTTTCAAATAGGATTTAATGGGTGAGTAATTGGATAACATTTTGCAGTACCAGCACTATCCAGTCAATCTCTTTAATACTCCATAAATAATGAGGCGTCGACATCTAGCTGAGGTGAAATTGGCTGTTGTTAGCAGTCAATGGCTGTGTTTTGACACTCCTGTGTGCCTCAAGGACTCATTGATTACTTGATAGCTGATGTGCAGCTGAGTTGCTTGGCCTCCTATTTAGCTTGATCAATGCACCAAAAATACAACTGTGACGTCTTGGAAGACTGGGGCCTCACTGACAAAGCTGGATTGAAACACAAAAGTGGTAGTGCCTGCCAGGACCATAACTGCATTTTAATATGTATTGCATAGCACAAGTAAATTTGTATAAGATGATGAAAGGCTTTCATTGGGTCTTGTTGAATTGCATTATGGGAATACAAGCCATTTGTAATTCGTGACAACTTGTAATAGTGCTAAAGATTCAACATTTAACCCTTATTAAATGAAAGATTTACCAACTGTCAACAAGTCAACTATTATTTATATATAATATGCTTAATAGAGACATAGTTTTTTTTATTAGCCAGCTTCCAAACACAAACCCATTCAGCTCGTCTCTCTCCACTGCCCTCTGCCATGCTAAAAGCCCAACCTCCGCCTACCTTTCATTTTTTTTCTTTGGCCGTCCTTCCGCCTCTCCAAGTGCCACTTATTTGTCCTTCTTTAGTGAACATTTCAGGCCTCAAAATCTTTTTCAACTTTTTTATTTTTTTTACTCAGACAATCTCTCTGTTCATACCAACTAAGTCTCCCCCCTTGATCCCCTTGATTCTGCTCCTCCCCCTTTTAAACCTCTCTCACTGCTTCATTCGCAGTCGGATCACGCATGAATGCGGCATGGTTGTGCCAGCTCTTTGCCAATCTGCCTGGGTGTGTTTGTGTGTGCCAATGTGAGTCTGGTGGGAAGCCCCTGCACTGGAGGCCAGGGTGGTGCATAAGCCCGAACCCCGGCTGGGTCAGATGAAGCTTTGCAGGGATTACAGTTCGGCCTCTTGAGAGAGCGAAAACAATTTAATCATGTTGAGCCAAAGTATATATCTATGCATAAATCACCAAAATATGAATGAACCTAAAAACAGTGTTGTACTCATTACAACATTGTATTAGTGACCAATGTTTTTGACAACATAATAATTTGATCCAAGAGCAACAAAATAATGACACTGCTGAACCAAAATGGCGATGAGAAGAATTGTTAGTTTTGCAACAGATGATTAAAAAACATTTGATGCTAAGCAGAACTAAATATTTATGAAATCAACCCAAATGCCCTGTTGTTAGTAAATTACAAGTGGCTAATTTAATTACAGACAGTTTTCACATCGGGGTTCCAAAAGTGTTTGTGTAAACCTGTTAAATTAAATTAAGCATTAATTCACTTTGTTAATTTAATTCAAATTGTTACCCCTTCTAATAATGACTCTGGGAAAATGGATTATCATGCACATGATGTTTTAATATATCCTAACAACAGATGAGACAATACTGAGCGATAACATATTCTTAGTCAATCCTGCTTAAATAATACAACTCATATTTTAAGGGAAATATCTATTCAATAAGTTTTTAGGTTTTGCATAAAAACTACCAGCTGAAGCTTTTTCCATTAAGCTATAAAATCTTAATTTCTTTGTTGAAACAGAATTTCTTTTGATTTATACTTTACAAATTGGCAATTCTATAGAAATACTAAAGATTATCAGTCTGGAAAAGAACTAGTAATTAGAAGTAAAAATTACCTAATCTAAATGTATGGCCATTTTGCATGACTTATTTGATCGAATCAATCTCAAGATTTGTGAGAATTGGTAACATTAAAACAATAAGCATTCTGTTCTTCAATCTTTAAAAATGTATACCAAATAAATACATGAAACTTGTCAACAACAATGGACTGTCAGAGAGGAAAGCCATCAAATGGCAAATGCGTGGTGTTTTACATGAGAAACATGACCCAAAAAAAACACTGACTAACTGGAGAGATAATTAATTAGAGAAGATTACTGAAATCAAGCACACACCTGCCTCACAACACGACATTACTGTCAATTATACACAAAAAAACATTAAGGCTCTGCCATCAAAGACAAAACAAAGACTTCAGGTGACTCTCCCCCACTCATCGTCTTTGAAAAGTGACACAAAGAGACTACGGCGCCACCCAAACAATGTAGGGGCATGGAGGAGCAAAATCTGCCCAGTGACAGCAAATAAACTCTTAACTGCAGCTATGAAACGTCTGGCTAGTGCCAGCTCAACAGGAATGCAGGCCTCAGACAGCGCTTATCAAACTCTGGGCCAAGAAGCCCTGACAACAACAAATAAAAATAAATATACTATATACTGTGATAGTGTAGTGTAACTAACTTAAACTAAGGTGAATGACTATGTGATGAGAAAAGACAAATATATGCATAGACAAAGAAATATTAAAGAAACCCTTTTATATAAATTATCAGAAAACATGTCCAAAATTCACATTTAACTTCAAGAGAGTCTAGAGTGTGATGACTACTTTCCTAATTGTATTTATGAGAAGTAGTGGTGGAAGTCCTCACCCGTCTAGTAAGACGGGTGAGGAAGATTACATTCTTCTACCCCACTTCAGTCAGAGTACAGCTAGCTTGAAGGGCCGAAATAAGTATCTGCTGGTCACAAACCATAAATTATTGGTTCTCTCAAGATAGAATGAAATTCTGTGGTGCAATTTCACCCAAACCCCCCTACTTCGCTCTCCTTGTACCTTATTTACAAAGGCAGAAAATGTTGCTATGGGAACACACCAAAAGGCAACCTCAGCAGCTTGGCATGATGCCCGATGGTTGCTAGGGCACTGTTGTCAATGGCTATTAGGTAGTGTCGGCCAGTATGTGTGTGTATGTGTGAGCATGTCCTGTATATATGAGCAGGAGAGGAGAAAACGTATGTATATGCAAGTGTGCCTGTTCACAAATGGGCACAAAGCACACAGCACATCTAAGCTTTGAAAATGTATGCTAACACTTTAATGTTCTTAATTCATGGCCAGGGCTTTTATATGAGTATAATATATCATAATTGTATCATATCATTTTTTGATTGTCGTTTTGACTCTGTTGGTGACAAATGATGGCAGGCAGCTTATGTTGGCTTATATACTTGTTAATATAATTTATTTTCTTGGTAGAGTGTGTGTTTGTCAAAGAGAAAGAAAAAGAGAGAGAAAGAGAGCACTGCTAATCATGCAAGCAGTTATGTGATGTCCTATATGCAATTATGTTAAAGGTCCCATGACATGGTGCTTTTTGGATACTTTTATATAGGCCTCAGTTGGCCCCTAATACCATATCTGTCTCTTTCCCAAAATTCAGCCTTGGTGCAGAATTGCAGCCACTAGAGCCAGTCCCACAATAAGCTTTCGTGAGGACGTGCCATTTCTGTGTCTGTAGCTATTGAGGGGGAGGAGGGGGGGGCAAGGTCGAGGGTGGGGGTGTGGCCTTGACCAACTGCCTCTTTGCTCATTTGAATTCCATGATGTCCCTCTCTTTCTCATGGGTGGGCCAAATTCTCTGTGCGGGCAAAGCTGAGATAGGGGAGGTAACTTGCACCTTATGACCTCATAAGGAGCAAAATTCCAGCTCGGCCCATCTGAGCTTTCATTTTCTCAAAGGCAAAAGCAGAATACCCAGGGCTTGGTTTACACCTATCACCATTTCTAGCCACTGGGGGACAATAGGCAGGCTGGGGGAACGCATATTAATGTTAAAAAACCTCAAAGTAAGATTTTCATGCCATGGGACCTTTAAATAACACAAATGATGGCTCTCTGATTTAGTCTTCTTTCACATTTTGTAATAGCTAACAGTTAAGAAGTAGTCTTCTCAAGTAGTAGTTTATATTAGTATAACAATTTTGCTCCAAAACGCATTATCAATAAGAACAAAATTGTGTTTTGTGATGAGAGTTCAAATTAAAAAGACAGAAAGAGAAGAAAAAGAAGCTGAGAGACATGGAAATGTTAGCGTCGCTCTGTATACTTGGAGCTGACATTCTCCATCACTAGCTGTGATATCTCAAGCTGCTCTCTTCCATTTCAGATTCAAAGAGTCTTTGTTGGTATAAACGGGAAGAAACAGATGTTGCCAAAGAATTTACCTCAGATCTAGTTTGGATCTAGTTTGAGGTTTTTCCCATGGCTCTCTTCTCACTGGGGAGCTTCTATAGCTGACCACGGCATTCCTGAAATCAGCAGAGCATCATGCAGATTATTAGCATACCACAGAATAGGAAGGGGAACATCAATAAACACAGTGAGCCATGAAGTTGGGATAAGTAAATAAATAAAGTCAGCCACCCAGACACAACCTTATCTGAGCTTCTATCCAACCATTTAGTCTAGTAGAGCAGCTTTCTGCAAAAACCATCCTGGACTCAATCATAAAACAATACCACGAGATAATTTAATCATAATGGACCAATCCCTGATTAGAGATGAAGCACTCAGCAGCACTAAGAAATGAATAAAAACGCAAGCATTTATGACAGAAGAAGCATCTAACATTGTGTAAGAGAATAAAATGGATTAACAAAATGGAGAGATAATGTTGAGAATTAATATTGTGCCATCAACAAAGGGTGAATAAAAGGGTGGTACAAAAATACATGTACAGCTGAGACGGTTAAAGTCAATGGTGATGAATAATACATTAATAATGCTGGTAAATACAATCCAACATCATAAATTTAACAGCAGTGAGCCAAACAAATGCAATAATTATTATACTGCAACACAATGAAAGACAACAGAGAAGGATGTGCAGCTTTTGTGTTGATGTACGCTCATTAATTCCCACGTGTAAGTATATATATGGGTCTCTGTGTTCCTGTCTGCATGCACTTAGGAAGCGCGAGTATTGCCTGTGGCGCATCTTATCTAATATTATCGAGAGGAAACACAGCCTCTCCCCCTTGCCTCTTTTCCCCCCTGGCCCTTTGAACTCAAGCTGCTGCTGGAGATGCAGTCTGACTGAGCTCAGCATGTCCTGAAAGGAGGTCAGAGGGCAGGAAAAACAGTCTGGTGTCATGGCAACTTGATGCCACCAACCAAAAATTTGGAGTGGCTGGTGGGGCCACAGGAAAGCTTGGTTTACCTTTCACAGCTTATTGAAGATGGAGATAAAAAAAAAACCTTTATCCTTTGAGCCCTAAATGATACAGCTAGTGATGCTCTTTGTTTTGTTACGAACAATAAATTCCCATAAAAAGAGTACATCTAAATAACTATGTAGTGACTATAAGTATTTCCGTTGTACAGTGTGTGTGTGTGTGTGCCTTCAAATCAGTTCACATTCTTAACGTATGTGTGTTACTGTGTGAGGTTTTTAGGAGACGCACATGTGCCGCATCTGCACAAGTGCATGAGTCTGCGCATGGTGTGTGTCCTTGTGTTTGTTCAATGCGGCAGAGGGTGGAGTGGCAGATCAATAGGAAACAAATGAATTCAGATCAATATTAAGCCAGGGAGGGAAGGAGAGAGAAAGAGAGTCTGGAAGCGAGTGAGTGGGGTGATGCACCACAGAGGAGGAGGAGGAGGAGGAGGAGGAGGAGGAGGAGGAGGAGGAGGAGGAGGAGGAGGAGGGGTGGTGGGTTGAAGGGGTGATGTGTTACCAGCAGCACAGCAACTAACTGTACACTTGGGAAAAAAACACTAATGTCTACAATCCAAACCTCAGTGATTTGAAGTCATTGACGGTTAAAATTGATGGATAACCGAGGTAGCAAGACATACAGAGAGATATGAGAGCAGCGGTGCACCGGGGACAAGCCTTCCTGTTTAGTGGACAGCGGTAGTGAAATGAGACTGGACTGCTTCTTTTTATGAATATTTCTATTTTTAATATTTTTTCCTGGTTAAATAAAGTTACACATTTGTTGTCTTTCCTTTACTTTGTTGATTATGGAAAGCCATTTAAATAATGAAGCCTGAATACAATAATTAACCACTGTGAAATAAATATTTCTAGTATTTTCCTTTTTCCAATCCACTTTTTATTGAATATTTTTCATGCGAGTGCTTCATGCTTGTAATGCTTTATGTAGCTGACAAAAATCAGCAATCCTCAACCCTTTTTTAATGTTAGAGCATTTTAGTATAACACTTTGTTATAGACCAATCTGGTGATGGCTGAGGTGAGTGGGTCATGGCTGTGAATAAATAAACCTTGAGCTCAGATGATCTGACAACAGCAACATCTCCCACTGTCTGCCCACAGTCAACTTTGACCCTTTTACTTCTATTCCATGTCTAAATAACACGTTTCCTTTTTACCATGCATGGTAAGATTAAAAAATCTCAGGCTAGCGAGGATTTCATTCTGACCTTTCCACTTAAACTCCCAGTTGGAGCTTGACATTTACAGCCAAACCGGTACGGACCGTTGAGATTGAGTGGGCTAGACTTCTCAATGCTTTACTACAAGGTTTGGAAAGTACTAAAACTACCAAACATTCTTTATCAATGTTAGTATTGCTACAAAATGTTATTTTCAAACTCAATTAATCGGTTGATTATGTTCTAAATTAATACATCAAACATGCCTATATTTTTTGTGAGCTTGTGGCGATGTCGTCAAATAGCATTTTATTGTCCAACCAATAGATTCAGAACAAGAGATTCAGAGAACAAAAGATTCAGTTTACAATTATATGAAGCTAAAAATGTTCACATTTAATAACCTTGAAGGTGCTTTGCTTTGAAAATGATCAAAATGATTACCATAGTTGCAAAAAGTTGCATTAAATCAATTACCTGATTAATAAACTAATATTTTCAGCTCTAAATATAATAATAATATAATAATAAAACTAATAATTAGGTTTGGTTTTGAACAAAATGCCTGATTGAAGCTGGATTCCTGTCTAACAGCACATGTGATTACAGCAGTATCAACATACCAATTATTTACATTCACAATTTTGCTGCATTACCGGATATTACATCATTCATTATCTCATTTAGATTTATCAGCATCTGTTTATTGGTGAGATATATCATACCAGAACAGTGATTTCCGCTATTTCTTTTTAAATTCTTTCGATTTGGAGTATCGCCTTGAAATTACAGAAGTGTTCGGCTTTGAGTATCTACTCATCTCTCTGCAATGAGATCAAAGAATCAAGAGCCATTTGGGAGTTGGAAGTAATTGAGACTTTAAAGTGATTGTGGCAAAAACAAACACATGGGTGCTGAGTGCTTGTGAACCAGCACTCTCAACTTCCAGCTCAAGGTTCCTCGGCTCTTGAGATAGATTTCAATGATAAATGCCTCAGTTAGCTTTAAGTGCAGTATCTCTGATGCCTTAGAGAAAACACTGCACGCTGTAAGTGGTATTGTTTAATTGAATAGGCTACCTATAGAAATGCTTTTCCCAGAAGTCACAGTTTAGTTTAGGCATGAATGGTGGGACATTGAATACTATCGTAAACATGTTATTACAATTTGCACAATGTACAGTACAACAGAAAATCAGGTTAAATATAACAGCCACCTCAATTTCTCCTTGTAAACTATGATCTGATTAGGATTCATTTTATTGTTTACGGTATGATTGGCTAAGTGTCTAATGGGCAAAGTTGCTATATATATTTTTTTATTATTCAAGATTTGGCTCCAATGATGATTTACATGTACAGTAAAATAACACAAAAATGCATGAGTTATGGCTGAATAACCAGTTGAATTACATTGTCAATTTTACCTACAACATTACATTCCCTACAACTTTTACTTTATTCACATTCTGATTAATGAGCATTGACATATAATGCAATCTCATGATATAATCATCAAGGATGAGGTTCTGAATAATTGTTAATATAATAGTGGCCATGTCTGTATCAGACAGTGAGAATATTCTCACTTGATTTGCAGCAAAGCAAAAATTCCTCTATCAGCCATGTTTAAGGTCATACTGTACATCACATTGTCTTTCAATATGCTTTTCTAAGCTACATAAGAGCTACTATGACTTCATATGAATCATCATATATTTCATATTTTGTAGCACCCAATGGACCCACTGGAGCAAAACAGGGACTGCAAAGAGACACTGCCACGTGAGTAAATCTATCAGACTAAGAATAATGTCTGGAGAAACAAGCTCAACAGTCCTTCAACTACATCACTGTCACTCATCTGTACCAAACTAAAATGATTAAACTGACAATGATATCAGAAAGAGAAAAGAGAAAATTCCTCACGTTTGATCAGATGGAACAAGCATATGTTAGGCATCTTTCCTTTCCTAAATGACATAAGCCATGGATTAATTATAAAAGTTAGTCTATTAGTTTTCTGACTCATCGCACATCAACATATTTTTTTCTTTTTATTCAAAGAGTCATTTAGTTTAATAGAGGAAGTAAAACTGACACAGAGACAGCCGGCCAGACAGACAGCGAGAGAGAGACTGGGAGAGATACCCGAGGCAATGATAAAGAACGTCAACTCCAACCAGACAGCCTGCTAAAAAAAAAGCATGGCGAGGCAAACATCGCCATGTCTCTCAGCTTTTCTTCCAGCCTCTCCTCTTTAAACTGACAGCCTCCCCTCTCTTTCACTCTCTCTCTGTCTCTCTCCTTCTCTCTGTGTCCCCTGAGCTGTGTTCTGTGTGCTCCATCCCCGCCTCTCTCCATCTCCCTGCCTCTAATGTGCTTTGGCGTGTGTTACCCACGGGTGCTTGCACGCTGCTGCCGCCATCCTAAACCAGGGTCAGGGGGGGCAGCTGAAGCAGCGCAATGCTGTCTGTGACATCATCAGTCACTGCTATTACTCACGTCTCACCTCCCCTCACTGTCTATAACTGCCAGGGCTTTAGGTGCTCGGTGGCGGGACGAGCAAACACATAAGAACAAACACAGGCAGAGTTACACAGAGATAAATTAAATAGCATTTGAAGAGCTTTATCCCAATATTTTATGAAATTCAATATGGAGGTTTCTGTTACCTAAAATAGTTCAGGCTCACACATAGTTGTGATGAAATCATTTTAGTGTAGCATGCACAAATAACCATGTTTTATTACACGCAATGACTTTGTGATAGTTGCAGAAATTTCTTTTATGGATTTAAACTCTTTACTTAATAATTCAGTTTTAATCTAAATGGACTATAAAATGGGCATGTCATTGCAGTTAATAATTTAACATGACAGAATTGTTACTATGGTACCGCGTCAATCCCAGTTACGTGTGTAAAACTTTCATATGTAAACGCATAGGGCAACAAGTAACAATTTTTTGTCTTTAATTGATTAATTTGTCAATTTGTTTTTCATTAATCAATTTACCGTTTAGTTGATAAAAAATATTTAGAAATAGTGAAAAATCATATTTTCTCAAAGCACAAGTTGACATCTTTAGATAGTAGAGAAGACTAAGAAAACCATCAAATATTCACACTAAAAAGGTAGGAACCAAGCGACAATATTTGCATTTTTGCTAAAAAGATGATCTAGTATTCAACTAAACATTTCAGCACTTTTTTTTGCTTTAATACAAGCTAATCCTTTTGATCTTGCAATATATTGTATGCCATTAAAATGCATGATAGAATAGTTCAGATAGGAAAAAAGAGTAGTTCAGATGGAGTGGCATTTGGTCATTGACAGAAAAGTGTACTAAAAAATTTAAATTTCCCGTTGTTGTAATGTCCAAATGAAGCAAACCACAAACATTTCTCACCCAATTTAAGTGAAACAATAAATCATGAAACATTTGAGCCAGGTATTCTACCAGTAATTCAAATGTGTATGGAATGCTTGTGGAGTAGAGAAGAACAAGAATCTCCAGCTGTGGCTGCCAATATCCATCTGCATGAGGTATAAGACGGCATCTGTGTAAAAGGGAGAAACGTGCTTCCATCAGTGAGCATGTGCGAGAGGTTCAGACTGTGTCAAATCGCTACATCTGCCATCAATGGAAACACTTGGGGGTCTGTCTGTCACCCCCACTGTCAGCCAATGAAGAGATGAGACTCTGCAAACTTCTTGGCCTAGTATGTGGGAATGCACTATATAAATCATACATGACCAGCACCACTAGGCTCTGTATGCATGCTACAGAACTGCATTAATAACAGGCATGTCAATGTCATATACACAAGCATATAGAGAATGTAGATTATATGTCTTTTTTTGTCTCACTCCCCTGCACTCTCACCATGTCCTCTTGAAAGGACCATTAAGCACTGAACTCAATGTGCCAAAGAAAAAGACAGAGAGGGAGAGGCAGAAGGTGAAGGGGAATGGATAAACAACAAAGACAGAATAATGACGTAAGCAATATATTTGAAGATGGAAAAAAAACATGACCAAAAACTTTATGGGTACAAATAAAAGACAGAATACAGTGGCAAAAACATGCGGCAAAGTAGGACAGAAAAATAGACGGCGTGACTGAAAGACAGATAGACAGATTAACCAAAAGAGACACAAGAGAGAGGGAAAGAGACAAACAAAGAGCAAGCAGTTAGAACAAAAGATGATACGATGTAAGGAAGATAGTGGAGAAAGGAGGACAGACTTGGAACCAGACAGAGAAAAATGAGTAGAGAGAGAGAGAGAAAGACAGGCAGGCAGAATTAGAAAAAAGATAGAGGAGGGCAATGCACAAGCAAAAATAGGTGGCAGACTCTCGTCAATGCAGTGACCTAGTCGCGCAAGACTGAGGAATTCTCCCTGTCAACCCGAACACATTCCTCCAGTCCTCATCAGACGTTAACCCATGTCACACCACCAAACTGTACTGCAGTGGCTTACATGGCTTCTCTTTGTCACTGACCCAGAAAAAATACAACAACCTCAAAAATGCACATGCTAACTACACAGTTTATGAAGCAGGATTTCCCTTATGAGTGAGTGGGTGCTGCGAATGAATCTGGAAATTGGATAAATTACCTGCAGTGTATTTACAAAGCCTTTTCTGACAGTAGAAGCAAACTGCTTCAAATTAACAAGAATGGAAATATTAGGTAAAGTGCACAGTTCAACTGGCTCAGAATTAACATGCATAGGGCCCTGCAAAAACACATTGTGAAAATATCAGGGCAAGAAGGGCTCTATTGTGTCGCCGAGGCAGATTGTAGCTCTTATTCTCCTGCTGCTGAATTGGGGGCATGGGGTTGACATCAGCACAAAGACAAAAATGTAATGTGAGGCATCTCCAAAGCTAGCTTCTAGGCTAGACCACAGGCCGCTCTTTATACCCAAACTCTATCACTTTTCAGCAACATCTGATAATCGAGACGTGACCAACAGATGACCCTTCTACTAGTTGCTTACTAAGATAAGTCATGGCCAACAGCATTACACCAAACTGACCCAAGTAGGCGTGCCAGCAAAATGAAAGATTGTCTGCTAGCTGCTTTCACATAGGCCCACAGTACACATATATGTTAGGTAAATCATGACAGAATGACTCAGGGAAGAGTAATTCAATTATTATGATGTTGCATTGGCATTTCGATCGGGCCACAGACTAAAATGGCTGACCAAGTGTTTCTGACTACTGAGTGCCATTAAGCAAAGCTCTAGTCAGTAAAGCACATGACTTTAAACAAACCTATACTTGGACTCAATCCCTAGGGATGAAGAGGATGTACAGCATCTGTTGCTTATTCTTTTTAAAGTTAAATAAATGTACAGTAAATCTTTCCTTACCTGATAAAAATCACTTCTTCAATGAAAAGTTCAGGTTTTCTCAGAGGCTCAACCTGAAAAACAGACATACATTTACATTATTTTTTGCATTGTAATAACTTATTTTAGGTTTTCTGTAAAACATTTTGAACTGATTCTGGATTGTTTGTCTTTCATTTGTGTCTTATTTAACATAAATCCAGCCGCATTCTTAAATCTAATTTTGGTCATCCTTCCTGCATATTTAATCATATTTCCAAATCATTTTTAATCCTCCATTTAATACTTCACTTCTACTACTAAAACTTCTGATTGTCATTTAATTGCACCAATCATGGCTCACAGCAGGCCTGTTGGGCTGTTGTACCAGCACCAGTCACTAGTCACAGCTGGGAAAACCAATTCAGCAGCATAAATTCAAAGTTGCTACACACAAGGACAGCTTGCATGGGAATTCCTGAGGTCTGTTCGATCCATTAATATATGCTGCGGTTGAATGTAATTAATAATGAACGAGAAACACACGACATCCACTGAGAGATTGTAGAGAATCATGGGTAATGGCTGTGGACTGTAGTGCTGTTACTTTTTTGACATACTGTGGGAAGTTACAAATATTATGCAGTTATTATTATTATTATTATTTGGTTAAGGTTTGCACATTTTTTGCACATTTTTTAAGAAAACCAAATTTTTAACTTACCGAGGTTGAATTCAATCATATATCAGTAACTGACTTAAAGTTAACTAAGGACATAGAAGTATTTAGTTTCAACAGGATGAGTTTTAACAAATGACACAGAAATGTACATACTGTAACATGTGTAAATGAGGCAGACCGCCAGCAGCAAACTGTTCCTACTATAGGGTGAGTTTATTCTACTTCCTCAGTCTTTAGGTGTCAGGCACTTAAGTCCATATGTGTGAATACTGCAGTTTCTTTATGCAGTCAGGGCCTCTTCCCCTTTAAGGCCCAGAGTGTGTTGACCCTGCCAGTGAGTTCATACCATAAGCAGACCCATATAGCTTCTCCTCCAGAGCCTCTGATCACGACCCTGCTGAGCTGCTGCCTCAGTTATGTAAGATTACATAACACTAGGTCTGTCTGAATAATATTTCATAACCTGGGCGTCCCACTACACTGACAATACCATCAAATCCCTTTATGAGTGCAATCTAAAGGTGCAAAGCAGGTTTGGTAAGGTAAAAGTCAAATTTGAAAACAAAAAAGATCAAGTTAACGGCTTTAGAAGGGATTTACCTCCAAACCTTCTTGTTTCTTTTGCTGAAAATCACGGACGCTTGGTTCCTCAGCAAAATGTTGACATCAAAGACGTTTCCCTTCATTTTCTTAAGAGCTACAGTGGAGGTCACTAAAAGGTCGAGCCTTGGACGCCACTAAACAACAAACTGTGTGTTATTGAAATCACTGCATATGAATTCATTTAGTACACATTTAGACACTGAATATTATTAGAAAACTAGGCCAGTAACTGTTATCTAACGGCCTTGTCTAAACAATTAGATTCTTTCTTTATTATACATCTGCAGTATGTATTTCTGAATGACCTTGCATAACTTTGATAACCTTGCAACGATTTTAAACCAGACAAAAATGACAGAAACTAGCACAAACAATAAAAAGGTGTTTCAGCACTAGGGCTTAAAGTAACACACACTCGCACACCAGAAAAAAACGTTGCCGGCGGAGGGACACGCACACTCCCCATGGAACGATACCAGTGGACAATCTTGGATATAGATAATAACTGTGGTAAGTAATAGAGAGAATGTGGGCAGAGATAACAGGAGGCTATGTAAATAAAAAAACAGATATATAAGGCACAGGAGAGGAACAAGAGGAAAGGAAAGAGATGTCAGGAGATATCCGAAGCTGTTACCTGTATACTCGATGGATGTTACAGCAGATGGACTACACTGCAAATGGACAATAGCAGACTTGTGCTATATATCAAATGCCTCTTTCCACTGTAACCCACTACTGTCGACATCTTTACATAGCAGACATGCAGTAATTTGCACCAAAGCCTCCATCTTTACCTGTAACTTCACCACATCAAACAGAAGTAATCACGCCCAAAAGTGCAGTTATAAAAATGAAAAAACTTGTTGAAACAAACTTCGGTTTGTTACTTATCTTTAAACCTGGAATGAATCCACCCTTATTTTTTGTTGATACCGAACCACATCTTAGACTGTGGGTTTTGTCTTTAGAGGCGGACTAACAGATAGATTGGGGTTACCCGGATGAGCGGATGGAAGAAGGGATAGGAAAGGGGGAGAAGCATGGGAGGAGTGAAATATGCAATGAAAGAGAAAGAAGAAGCAATCCTGCAGTACTTACGGTGTTCCCACCTCTCTATTTCGCCTCTTTGCAACACATCACCTTCAATTTCTGTGCATTTTGTAACAAACACCATCACACCATCATTTTGTGAATATAAAACGTGATTGTGCGAATCACGCATGTAGGACGGTAGGATTGACTGTTCACCACTGCCGGCTCCGTTAACTCTAAATCACACCCCAACATACTAACACACTCATGCACAGACACACAGATACACATACGAATACAGATAGATACACACAGAAATGCAGACACTGTACCTCCTTCATGTGCTAGCCTCCCATGCAATGGCCCCCTAAAACTCAGTGATCCCTTTCCAAAGCCTTCATCTAAATGTGAGTAGAAGTAATCCTTCAAGGAGAGGCAAAGAGAATAGCAATAACCCATGATAAAGAGGAGCTGAAGAAAGAAAGAAAGACAGTGAAAAAGGGGGAGAGAGGTGGAGCGCGAGATGGCAAAGACGAACAGGATGGGGGGGGGGGGGGATTAGCAACCAAGGAACACATTTCTCAAACAAGAAAAAAAAGAGTTGAAAAATGAATTGAAGGCAAGGTGGGGGTGAGAAGAATGCTTTAAAGAAAAAAATGGATGCATGTATGGGAAAGAAAAAGGATATGTACATACAGTATACTCACAGATGAATGAGAGGGTGACCGGAGAAGTGATGAAAAATCATGTCACAAAAGTGCAAGTCTGAGTTTGACAAGAAGTCCAGTTTTTGCTCATTCTGGAGTTTTGTATTTTGTCGTTTTTCCCGCGATATTGCCAATTTCCTATCCAGCCGTCCCTCCTTCCTATGTCTATCACCTACTGGTCCCCCTTCTCTTCTCTTCCCCCTCCTGTTTTCTTGCCAGAGCCGGTACTCTTGCTCCTACCTTTCTCTCTCTTTCTCTGTCTTCTCCCGCAGACCATGCTCTCCATTTTCCCCTCATTCTTTGCCTCTGTCCCCTTCAGCTGTCCATTCATTGGACACTCTTTTCCTTTTTTAAAACCTTTACAATACAGATACGATTCAAAAAATGGTTTCTAAACAGAAGTTGAGTTCTGACAAAAAAATACTGCAGGAGTATAGAAAAAACTGTTAACAGGAAAGGACAAGCGATTTGTGGCATTCAGTCTAACGCAGGGACAATCCATGGCCTGCATTTTTCAGGGGCGCCACGCATAACAGGGGGTGATGGTGCCTCCGTACATGAGGGCAAAACCAAAAGCAAAGAATGGCAAGCAAAAGAAAAAGAAGGAATAAAACCAAGCTCTTTGCAGTCGGTCTCCAGTGAAAGTGGATAGTAAGCGCGCTTGAGAGGAAGGAGTGGGAAGGACCGCGGGGTGTGTGAAGAGGTGGGAGGAGAGAGAAAGCAGAGCCAGCGAGAAGACAGACAGAGAGAGAGAGAGAGAGAGAGAGAGAGAGAGAGAGAGAGAGAGAGAGAGAGAGAGAGAAGAGAGAGCAAATGACTAGGGATTCATGAAGAAATATCCAAGAGGGAGGGATGGAGGAGGAGTGTGTTGGTGGGGAGAGGAAAGAGGAGGGGGCAGGAATAGGCATACATTTTTTTACAATCACAGTATTTGAATATAGTACTTTTTCATTTTTCACCCCTCTGTTTCACGGCTAATACCTTTCTTTTTCTGTGAGAAGAAAATAGACAGGAAGAAAGAAGAAGAGAAAAAAAAACTGTGTGCTTTGTCTCCCGCCCCTGCCGTTCCTTTTCCTGGTTTCCTTTCTGCTCATACTCTCCTCTATTTTCTGCACGTGCACTTGAACTCTAAATCCTGTTTGCCTCCCCTCCCCTCCCCTCCCCCCCCCCCCCCTTTCTCTCTCTAACTGCGCATCTGTGTGTCTCTGCCTCTCTCTCTCCTAGGCAGAGGCTTGAAATAGTGCTAGCAGGCAGGAGAAAGAGTGAGGGAAAAGGAGAGGGCGAGGGGGACAAAAAAGGGGAGAGAGATGTTGAGAGGGGGGGAGGGGAAGAAGCTTAGACGGGCTGACATTGAGAGTACAGGGCTGCTCTGTGTGTATGTGTGTGTGTGTGTGTGTGTGTGGGTGTGTGTGTGTGTGTGTGTGTGTGTGTGTGTGTGTGTGTGTGTGTGTGTGTGTGTGTGAGTGTGTGAACATGTCTGCACATTTGTAAACTCACATTTAGCTACCTTGGCTTTAGATGCAGTGTTTCACACAGTGGTGGTAATCCACATATCAAGTTAGCCTACATACCAGAAAAGACATTCATGACTTTTTGGGGTCAAGGAAAAGAAATTATTAAAACGGCAGGATTTTCTGTATTTTCAGCAGTTTATAGTGTCAACTACACTTATAACTACTAAAACTTAAGCAATGCTTTGGAGACATACAATATAATAGTGCTGCAAGGAAGGATTGGATGTTCATTATTAATTAGTCAAACTATTATTTTCTTTACTGATCATTCAGTAAAAAAATGTCACATGAAATGAAAGAGTCTTATCTCAAACTACCAGATCCAAAAAGTTGCCTTCAAACGGCTTATGTTTTGAATTGAAAATCAAAACCCCAAAATGATTCAATTTACAATGAAATGAGACGGGGGAAGCAGAAAATCCTCACATTTAAGAAGCTGTTTCAAGCTGTTTAGTATTTTTTATCAAAGATTACAACATTTACACAATGAATTGATTGCTTTTTTGTCAACAGACTACTCAGTTAATTTAAAAAAATCTGAATAAACACCTCCTGTCATATGTATTTTAATCTTCAGTTCAAGCCTGCAATCCTGACAGCCACATGTCCGATTTGGCTAAGATGGTTATTGAAGATAATTGTTGGTATTTTCCAATGTAAAAAGAAAAGGGACTTGATTGATTAATGCATCCACAGAAAATTAAAACCTTAGAGTTCTGATAACAACTATTACTTTCATTCATTTTCAAGTTAACATTTGCTGGTTACAATTTAAAAAATGCTTGCTTTCTATGTTTTATATCACTATAGAACGATTATTCTGCAGGTTTATTGGCTACATGTGAGAATATGTAGCACAACCTTAATGTCTGGTATGGCATTTGCCATTTATAATTTTTTTTTTTTACATTTTAAACACAAAAGTACAACTAACATAAGGAGAACCTGAGAGATTTCTGAAATTATAGCTCCTGTAAAAACCTATTTTGTAGTTAAACTGAATTTACATTTAGTTCACAGGTTGCCTGCTGATATTGTTGCAGGTTGACAGAAGGTGACATGAATGATGCTTTGAGATAATTTCATTAATTCTACTAATAGGCGGTAAGGGATTAAGGCAAAAAGGTGAGAACAGAAAAGAAAGAAGGCAGGTCATTGGAGGGTAACGGCAGAAATTGGTTGATTGGGAAGCTTTCACTGTATGCCATCTTTAGACATAACTACACACTTGTGCCAGCAATGAGAGTGTTTATGAATAAAACACTGATAGTAAGTCACTACATACTGCCTTGTTTTCCAAGTGCAGCGATCACCTTGGCAAATTGAGGCCTGGATACTAGCCGAAATCTAGAATGATGACCAAAAGCAATTATATTTTATGAAAATAGTTATCTCATGGTCATCCTTTCAAATGTATCATCATTTACATTAACCTCTGAACTTCTTTTAAGCCATAAAGTAAATTTTACACATCAACCGCACTCTATGCAGCAATTAAAAGCAACATAAACTAACCACCACTAGTGGTGTCTTCCCCACCGAGTTGCTTTCTCCTGCCTGCTGACTGCAGCACACTTCTTGAAAGGGCTTTGGGTTTGTCTGGCAAAACGGAGAAGTCGGCCAGAGATGTGAGAGGGTGCCCCCACACTACCCTCTGCTGGGACTCAACGAGAACAGCTTACACCCAGCATCGTCACAGTGAAAAGGCTCTTTTTGTAAAACATTATTTAACCATTAATTCGACACATATACTACGTGATTACAATATACATGGTGACTATTACCATTAGCTATCTAGCTAGCGTTATACTTAAAGTTTAAATTCTAATCCTTTAACCTTTGTGCCAAGGCTCAGTAATGTTTGGCCCTCATCATCTGTGCCCCCCCCACTTACTGTATTTACTTTTTTGGGAAAATAAAGACAATTTGTTCATTTTATAAAACATTGAATTAATTATTTACAGTTACATTTACATACAATACAATAGTGGCCCAACATTGCAGTATCGTACAGTATAGTATAGCTCAGATGTGTTTCATCAGATTTCTGCTCATGTTTACAACTTTGTGCACATTGTAAATATAACTCCTCCCATCTCTGTTGTCCGAGATTTGGAGAGTTGTAATATAGGCTGCTGTGGATGTTAATGCGCCGTTGATATGGTAGCCTAGTATCTCATTCAGACGGTCGCACAGACACAGAGGCCCATTTGGGTCTCTGGTCTCTGACAGAGTTTAGAGGAGGCTGTCCGCTGCTCTTCATCGGAGGTAGAGCACGGATGCAACGCGTCACTGTCCACAGCAGAGCGAGTCCATTAAAATGAACTAAAGTTGCTACGCTTACCAGCCGCGCTGCTCACCTCAATTGTTACAGAGAGAGTGGTCACGAAGAGACGGACGGGTCTGTGATACTCAGAGCACATACCTGAAGCCGGGGAAATGCACCTGGGATGGATCGTGAAAATAATGTTCTCAGTTTGCGACAATTCGAAACTTCCACAGACAGGGAGCGCTCTTGAACCCCCTCACAGTCTCTGAAAGCACAACTAGTCGATCATAAGTGGCTCAACAGGTAGATCTATAGATAAACTCATCTTTCAGAAATTTGACCGACCGGGTTGACACTTCAGCGTGAGAAATCGGAGGTGTGGCGTGTGAGCGTGTGAAACCAGTCAAATGCGTGTGTCTCACGGCCAATGCGTGAGAGTTGGCAGCCCTGTACTTTGGTTTAGGGCTGAGTATCCTTCCTTCAACAGCATTAGCTGCCATCGGCTCAATTCCATCCCAAAGTAACCTACCGCCTGTCTCTCGGCTTTGTAGGTATATAAAAAGATAGACATTTGTTATTACTTGATATTAAGCGAGCTGTATGTGTGGGTAATTATCAGAGCCCTTATGACCTGAGTTCTAGCCGTTATAGCTACTAGATAACGTTTGTAAAGAGTTCCAACGTTCCAACACCTGATTGTGAGGGGCGGTGCATTTTGCCTCCTATAGCTAGCATGACTATTAAAATTGAATTTTAAGCTCACCCTTAACTCCAATTAGCCCTTTAAATGCCCAGTGTCACGGTGAAGGATGTCAAAAATCTGGAGTTTGTCGGACCGTTTTTCTCAACAAGTATACAGCTCAAAACCAGCCTAGGCTACTCTACCTGACTGGCTGATATCCACCTGTCAATCACGCAGGCAGATGGTGTATGTAAAAGGCTCAAAGCTGTTGACTTTAAGGAAAATAAGTTGTATTTGTGTGCATTTAAAGCTGGGGTTACAGATTTCAAGTGTCATTAATGTTTTATTTATTGAAACAAGATGTAAAAGCGTACCATGATGCGTACAGTAAGGCCTCCCAACCAAGTAATTATGTGAATTATGACATATGTGTATTTTTTGTATTTTAAACAAACATTCGGACCAAAGAAACAATCATTCTCACATCCAGCTCTGCCCCGTTTGTTTGGTTGACAGATTGTGGTGAAAAAAGTTAAAACAATAATGAGCATAGTTTCAAAACAGACAATTCTACCTTACATCCTGGTAAGTTGAAACAACACTACATTTAAAACATATATCAGATGTTGATGAAGTGGACATTTAATACATGTTTTTACCAGAAACCAACGCAAACACTACAGTACAGTACTTCACAAGCTCCGGCAGAGAGACAATGGCTTGAACATGACTTTGTTCGTCTTCAGAGCTTAACAATATATTAAACTGTATCCCTGTGGGGGTGTTTTAAATGTTACTCAGAATGTTCTTTCCTTTATATTATAGATTTAACAGTCTTTCAAACAAAGAACTGCTTATTAATCAACAATATTCATCGGAATTCATTAGAATATTCATTAGTTACAGCCATAGTTATAGTTACAAAACCAACGGCCATAACTTAATTTTAGGAACTCTATTATGCTGTGCGTGGGTTCCATGATCAAGATCTTCAGAGGGCATCAAAGGTACAGTGTGTGCCACGCTAACTTCAGCATGGGCTCCAGGAACATGGCGAGGAAGATCCTCCATATTCTATAGGGCCTTTAAAATGGTGGAGGACCCAAATGGGTGAGAGAGAGAGGAAAGCTGTGTTTAAGACAATGTTGTGGTGATTTTAATAGGTGATGTGTTATTTATATTACTGCTTACAGTGGGGCTCAAAAGTTTGGGCACCCCAGGTAAAAAGTTGTATTAATGTGCATAAAGAAGCCAAGAAAAGATGGGAAAATCTTCAAAAGGCATCAAATGACAGATTAGACATTTGTATAATATGTCACAAAAGTTAGATTTTATTTCCCTTATTTAACACTTTCAAAATAACAGCAGGATTGAGAGAAAAGCAAGTAAAAACCCATGTTTGACTGCTCTTTAAGGTCTATCCATGGATTTTCAATTTTGTTGAGGTCAGGAGATTGTGAAGGCCATGGCAAAACCTTCAGTTTACGCCTCTTGATCTAATCCATCGTGGATTTTGAGGTGTGTTTAGGATCATTATCCATTTGTAGAAGCCATCCTCTCTTTAACTTCAGGTTTTTCACAGATGGCATCAAGTTAGCGTCCAAAATTTGGTTCACAAACATATGCATTAGCAAATATGAACTGCAATTTACAATGAGTGCATCCAAACACTATGGAAACACAAACTAGATGTCATGATTGTTCAACACGTTACTAAGACACCGAATGGTAGTGTTTTTGTATGCATGTAACTATGTCCATTCCGCATATGTGTGGCACAACAGTGGCTCCCTTATAATGATAATTAAGCTAATCCTATGCTGTAATGCTTGTATTTACATAGTTAAGTTAGATATACATTTTCATGCCATCCCTAAATTATTTTTATGGCCAAATCACATGCTCCCCTGTTTGATAAGGCTGCTTGGCTTTCCTCTCTGCTCTCTCGGCCTTTCCCTTTATTTGTTAAGGGTTTCCTCAGCAAACAAGAAACAGCTAAGTTTACAAAGCGCCATCTGAGGACTGCATGCAAAGAATCCAGACAAGTGAAATGCAGGTATGCCTTACTGCTTATTTACTCAAGTTTGCTTATATCCCATATCACTCCAGTGCCAACAATAACTGAGGACAAAAAGCATTTTATAGGGATGCACATGTCTATAGTACAAATTAAATATTATACATGGATATTTAAGGTTTAAGGTTGGTTCTTAATTGAAACTCATTAGGAATTCCAAGACAGCAGAGACCTTGCGACAGCACAGAATGGATACAGAGAACACAGTATTACCCAGCAAGAGCAATGCAGACAAACAAAGCAAGTTTAGTGGATGATAATGATAATTTTTTAATCATTATTCCAATTCTTCTGAATATTATTAACATTGAGATTATACATGAGATGTATTTGGATGAAAAAATAATACATTGGGTGTTCTAAAAAAAGGTATGAACACTGAGTGTGGTGTTGTAATGTCAGCTTGCATGTGGATGGGGGACTGTGTGTTTAGTTGTTGCGCATGGTGGTGCTGATCCAGCTGTTGTAACGGCACACACGGGCGTAGACGCTGGGGTGTCCTTGCATAGCACAGTCATAACCCCAGGACACCACTCCTTGCAGCTGACCATTACACACCAGAGGACCGCCAGAGTCTCCCTGCAACACAGGCAGACCAAAAAGTTATTGGTTTAAATCAAGGTCAAAGTCAGGGTTTTCATTTTTGCCATTTGCTCAAGTTCAACTTACAGGCGCATTGTAATACTTGTGCGGCTCACTCAGTCAGTAAAAAAACATTAAAAAAAGACTCATAATTATAAAAAGACACAGCTGATAAAAAGTCCACATACTAATAAATGACAATAAGTACAATAAATACAGAAATGCAAAGAGCAAACTTGTGCCAATGATCTTTGCACAGAAAGCTGAGGTAGGTGTGAGTGTGTGTGTGTGTGTGTGTGTGTGTGTGCACACATGTGGTCTCAATGTGTCAGAGTCTGAGTCTGTCACTGTAAGTGGTAATAGTAAAAACATGGTATGTTCTGTTATCATAGGGTGCACTGTAACTATAACAATAGGTAACAGTTGCTCTCTGATTAAAGATCCAACCCTGTTTCAGCTTTAAGTGTGACCAGAAGAGTGTGGAAAATATTTACTAATATCACCTATGTGGTATGATAAAAGCACTATGTTGACAGCTTAATTTAAATCACATTGATCACATACCATTAAAAAACTACAAGAGGAAACATGTTCAGAGGGTTAACATGTATCTTTTGCTATACTGTTTCATCATCTTCCTGCAGTCAATCATACAGACACAGCAGTGGCAATATAAAAAAGTGGGTACACTGAAAATGTATTTCTATTTCTTATTATAGGATTTTAGAATGGGTAAATGCAACATTTGCATTATAGTGAAAAAATAAGTGCTATAATGTCCTTGTGAGTGCTCAGCACCGTACCGAGCGACAGACTCTTTGTACTCCTGGAAGAGATGCACACTCATGCACCACCTGACTTCCCTGTGTGTTCACTGTGGTTTAGTCCAACTCACTTGGCAGCTGCTGGCACCGCCGTGCATGAATCCGGAGCAAACCATGTTCTCAGTGAAGAGGTGGGGGTAGGCATTCCTGCAGATCCTGTCATCGATGATGGGCTGCCGCAGACACTGCAGCCTGTCAGGAAAGTTGCCTGTGGAGCGGGAAGGCATTACTGTACCTAACCATTATGTAACTACTACATTTAATCTGTATAACAGGGAAAAAATATAGTGTTACTGATAAGAGTAATGCAGTGAGTTGATAAATTGATTTGTTGATGGGAAAATGAATTGCTTCCTATTTTTCTAATTAATCCTTTAAGATTTTTCGCTTTCCTGTTTTATTTAATTGTAAACTCAACACATTTGGGTTTGAAACCACTGGTCAAAGGAAAGAAGTGGTTATAAATATGTCATATTGCATTTGATGGACTGAACAATTAATTGATTAAACAAAAAATATTGACACTAAACAGTAAATAAAATAATTGGTTCCAGCCCTAAATGACGAGACCTAGAGCTGCATGTCACAGTGTATGATTGCAAAACATACAGTATCCTGGGCCTCAGTTAAGCTGAATCATTCTGATGCTATTGTCAGGGTTACTTTTTCATACTTTGAAAAATTCTCATTAGAGCCACAAACGACATAACACAACGGTTGAAAGATATTACTCATGAGGAGTACACAAAACTGTAAAATGGTGGATTGACCCTTTAAGCATACTATGTTTTATACTATCATCATGCTTTTTGTGCTACACCTGTACCCAGCTTATGTCTGACTATCCACCTTCTATAGTTTGGTGGTTATCCACACAGTGACATGGTTAGGCTGTGCATGGTTGCTGCTGTTGAACAGTTCTTTGAGTTTTAACGCCATGCTGCATGAGTAAAACTACACCTCTCTTCTCTCCCCTCCTTACTCTCTCAGCTTCCAGACATGACTTACTTCCGTTGGCGGAGGTGTTGCCCCAACCAGACACCAGGCAGTTCTCGTCGGCCTCAGGACAGCGAGAGGGCAGGGCCACGGTCTGAACGTTGCTGTTGAGGGTGGCGGGGCGGCTCAGTTTGATCAGCATGATGTCGTTGTCCAGGTTGTAGCTGTTGTACTGTGGGTGCGTGATCATCTTGATACCATCAATCCACTGCTCAGTGCCCTCATTTACAGCAATGTTGTGCTCGCCAAGACGGACCTGGATACGACTGGTGTAAGTATGAAAGTTCAGACTGTTTTCTTAAAGAATTCTGCATAGAGTATCATATTATACAGACATAAAGTTAATGACCTGATTCAGTGGTGTCATTACAAAGCATAAAGGAAGATCACATTTGCAATCATACTGTGTGTGTGTGTGTGTGTGTGTGGGGGGGGTCTGCTCACACTAGTTGAATTCCATTGAAATTCCATGAAAAATGTTTATTTATTTTATTAATGCAGTTAGTATTGACTTACTGCTAACCAAGCTAGCCATAATACTAGCTGTCTGAGGCTAATGTTGCTAAAATAATAATGAATTGTTAATTGCAGTTGGGCTAACTGTTATGTACTTTACTCTTTAGTTGTACTCTTGTGGACTATGTGTCTATGTGTGTATATATTTTTACTAAATTAACTACTGTTGTACTGTACTTCCTAGTGGACTAAATGCTGATATTTTACTGCCGATATGTTGTTTTTTCCTGGCATGAGGGACAAGAAGGTAATTCAAAGTTAGTCTATATTTTCCTTGATATTGGACTAACCCATTTTACATTCCATTTAGTATCTTCTCTTCTTCACAGTTTTACAATTGCTTACAACAAAAAACTCAAAAGGTAAATTTCTGTTTCTTACTTTTACTGGAAGTGTGTTTAGCTTGGTCTATATGGAGCTAGATTTGTTTCTTTATTACATGCGAGAAAATAAATGATCTGAGAGAAAAAAAAAGTTTTTTGTTATCACACTGATAACAAAAAAGCAATGAGAGAAAAGACATTTTTTCACACTGACAGCAAAAAATATATATTTGAGTTTAAAAAAGTATTTTTAGAAAGATGTTTTTTCACAAAAATAATTTTAAAAATTTCAAATTTATATTTAAACTTTTTTAGTCTCAAATATTATTCTTTTTTTTGCCATTGGTATGAAAACTTTTTCACTAAAATGTTTTTTTTCTCTTGTAAAATGCTTTTTTGCTATCAGTGTGATAACTTTTTCTCTCAAACATTTTTTTCCTCTCAGATCATTTATTTTCTCGCATGTAATAAAGAAACAAATCAAGCTCCATATGTCTATGGCTGTGGGATGAAGCAGGCAAAAAGGCATGCTAGGAAAAAAACACTAAACCCAATCTACACATGCTCTGTCTGCCACCGCAGCTTTACTTCCAGAATTGGCTTATACAGTCATCAAAAACCAATAAAAACCCTGGTTCTGGCACATCACTATTGAGCCTTTCTTTAATATTAGGAAATTTCACAGGCATTTATGTCTCAGTTGATTGTAATGCAATATCATTTTGACTTCCTGTACTTACGACTTGTAGCAGTGAGCAGCCGACACCACCCACTGGCTGGAGATGAGGGATCCACCGCAGAAGTGGTATCCAGCGTTCAGGGATACCTGGTAGGGAACAGAGTGTCCGGGACACTCATACCCGCCAACAATCTTATCATCCTTAGCTGCAGCAACTGAAACGGCATGTGAGGTATGACATATGAATTACAACTTAGAAATACTTAACCCTGGCCAGGAAGAAAAAAAAAACATAAACTACATAAAGGTTTGGAGCAGTTAAAACGACTTTATAATTCTGTAAAACAGTATATAAGAGTACATTTAAAGGTATTTTTCAAAAGAGGAGATCAAAATATAATTTGATTAGTCTCTTACATGCTGCTCCAAGCAAAGCCAGAAATATCAGGGCCTTCATTGTGACTTTCCTCAGAATATAAGAGAAAGTTCACCCTGTAACTCTTTATATACACATGTCCTGCCCATTACGTTCCTAAATGTCTCAAGGTCAGGAAGTTAAAACGCAAAACTCTGTTCTGGGAAAGAGCCATATGGCTAAAGGCAACAAGACCTTAATATCGTATTGTCGTATATATATGTCGTATTCAGTAGAGCATCAGTCCAGTTTTAGATGGTGATGTGTAATAAAAAAAGATGTCACATTTCTTACAGTGTGAATATTTGTCCAGAAATAAAGTAGCTTATTTTAACTGTTGATATGTGCAACAGTAGTTAGCAGGTGTTGCAGGTCTCATCTCCGTAGTGAGTTGCAGGAACATTCTAATAGGTTTCTCCATAAACAACCTGATAAGAAAGATAAAGTGAGCACTGCAGCAGTGACACTGGGAAAAAGGCAACGTAACAAAGAGTAGTAGAGATAGAGTACTATGTACATTCGTGGTTTCCCAAACAGGGACCACAATATCATTATTGCAGGGAAAGTAACTAAAAAACAATATCACACATTTTACACATATTAAAATGTATGGTGGATATTTATATATGTTCACTTAAGAATCACAAGTGATACAGTGAGGGAAAAAAGTATTTGATCCCCCGCTGATTTTGTACGTTTGCCCGCTGACAAAGAAATGATCAGTCTATAATTTTAATGGTAGATTTATTTGAACAATGAGACAGAAAAACAAGGAAATAAAAAAAAACATGTCAAAAATGTTATAAATTGATTTGCATTTTAATGAGGGAAATATGTATTTGACCTCTCTGCAAAACATGCCTTAGTACTTGACCCTTGTTGGCAATCACAGAGGTCAGACATTTCATGTAGTTGGCCACAAGGTCTCCACACATCTCAGGAGGGATTTTGTCCCACTCCTCTTTGCAGATCTTCTCCAAGTCATTAAGGTTTCGAGGCTGACGTTTGGCAACTCGAACGTCAGCTCCCTCCACAGATTTTCTATGGGATTAAAGTCTGGAGACTGGCTAGGCCACTCCAGGACCTTAATATGCTTCTTCTTGAACCACTCCTTCGTTGCCTTGGCCGTGTGTTTTGGGTCATTGTCATGCTGGAATATCCACCCACGACCCATTTTCAATGCCCTGGCTGAAGGAAGGAGGTTCTCACCCAAGATTTGGTACGGTACATGGCCCCGTCCATCGTTCCTTTGATGCTGTGAAGTTGCCCTGTCCCCTTAGCTGAACCCCCCCCCAAAGCATAATGTTTCCACCTCCATGTTTGATGGTGGGGATGGTGTTCTTGGGGTCATAGGCAGCATTCCTCCTCCTCCAAGAAGCGAGTTGAGTTGCCAAAGAGCTCCATTTTGGTCTCATCTGACCACAACACTGTTTTCTTGGTAACTATGGTCCCAGCTGCCTTGAGATCATTGACCAGATTCTCCCGTGTAGTTCTGGGCTGATTCCTCACTGTTCTCATGATCATTGCAACTCCACGAGGTGAGATCTTGCATGGAGCCCTAGGCCGAGGGAGATTGACAGTTCTTTTGTGTTTCTTTTATTATTATTATTATTTGCGAATAATCACACCAATTGTTATCACCTTCTCACCAAGCTGCTTGGCAATGGTCTTGTAGCCCATTCCAGACTACAATCTTGTCCCTGTCATCCTTAGAGAGCTCTTTGGTCTTGGCCATGGTGGAGAGTTTGGAATATGATTGATTGATTGCTTCTGTGGACAGGTGTCTTTTATACAGGTAACAAGCTGAGATTGGTAGCACTCCCTTTAAGAGTGTGCGCCTAATCTCAGCTCTCTGTATAAAAGACACCTGGGAGCCAGAAATCTTTAGTATTTGAACACCCTGCTATTTTGCAAGTTCTCCCACTTAGAAATCATGGAGGGGTCTGAAATTGTCATCGTAGGTGCATGTCCACTGTGAGAGACATAATCTAAAAAAAAATATCCAGAGATCACAATGTATGATTTATTAACTATTTATTTGTATGATACAGCTGCAAATAAGTATTTGAACACCTGTCTATCAGCTAGAATTCTGACCCTCAAAGACCTGTTAGTTAAAAAGGTCCACTGTTGGAGCAATCATTAGAAAATGGAAGAAGCTAAACATGACTGTCAATCTCCCTCAGACTGGGGCTCCATGCAAGATCTCACCTCGTGGGGTCTCAATGATCCTAAGAAAGGTGAGAAATCAGCCCAGAACTACACGGGAGGAGCTGGTCAATGACCTGAAAAGAGCTGGGACCACCGTTTCCAAGGTTACTGTTGGTAATACACTAAGACGTCATGGTTTGAAATCATGCATGGCACGGAAGGTTCCCCTGCTTAAACCAGCACGTCAAGGCCCATCTTAAGTTTGCCAATGACCATTTGGATGATCCAGAGGAGTCATGGGAGAAAGTCATGTGGTCAGATGGGACCAAAATAGAACTTTTTGATCATAATTCCACTAACCGTGTTTGGAGGAAGAAGAATGATGAGTACTATCCCAAGAACACCATCCCTACTGTGAAGCATGGGGGTGGTAGCATTATGCTTTGGGGGTGTTTTTCTGCACATGGGACAGGGCGACTGCACTGTATTAAGGAGAGGATGACCGGGGACATGTATTGCAAGATTTTGGGGATCAACCTCCTTCCCTCAGTTAGAGCATTGAAGATGGGTTGAGGCTGGGTCTTCCAACATGACAATGACCCGAAGCACACAACCAGGATAACCAAGGAGTGGCTCTGGAAGAAGCATATAAAGGTTCTGGCGTGGCCTAGCCAGTCTCCAGACCTAAACCCAATAGAGAATCTTTGGAGGGAGCTCAAACTCCGTGTTTCTCAGCGACAGCCCAAAAACCTGACTGATCTAGAGAAGATCTGTGTGGAGGAGTGGGCCAAAATCCCTTCTGCAGTGTGTGCAAACCTGGTGAAAAACTACAGGAAACATTTGACCTCTGGAACTGCAAACAAAGGCTACTGTACCAAATATTAACATTGATTTTCTCAGGTGTTCAAATACTTATTTGGAGCTGTATCATACAAATAAATAGTTAAAAAATCATACATTGTGATTTCTGGATTTATTTGTTTTTAGATTATGTCTCTCACAGTGGACATGCACCTACGATGACAATTTCAGACCCCTCCATGATTTCTAAGTTTGATGTTAATTAATGTCTAACTTGCAAAATAGCAGGGTGTTCAAATACTTATTTTCCTCACTATATTTCCCTCATTAAAATGCAAATCAATTCATAACATTTTTGACATGCATTTTTCTGGATTTTCTTGTTAGTCTTTCTCTCAATGTTCAAATAAATCTACCATTAAAATTATAGACTGGTAATTTCTTTGTCAGTGGGCAAAGATACAACATCGGCAGGAGATCAAATACTCCCCCCCTCACTGTATCTTTATTATTTTAATCTTGGTTTAAAAAAAATATTGGCAAAGAGGACAAATGTGAACATTTCAAATCTTTATTGAACATAAATTAAAAAAAACTGTAGGTAAAAAAATATTTAACAGGTTTAGAAATTCTTTATACAACTATGTACAGGCAAGAATCTATAGTGAGCTTATAAAGTAACAAAGCTTTGTGTGTCAATTATTAATCCTGAAAAACAAAACATAATTCCACAGCATTCAGCCTTCAACTCTGGTATCCCATCTACTGTACATCCATTAGCTGGGTGTAGCTGCAAACAGAGGAAAATTAGCACAAAAAAAATGGTGGCCCCCTAATGTTTCAAAAATAATTGCAGGAATTATAGTAAGTCATTGTTCTATAGTATTGATCTTGTTTTGTTTTCATACTATCAAGAAGAAATAATTAGAAATATAACATTAAGGAAATGACAAAGCTGCTTTTCACCAAATGTGTTATGTAATTAAATTAAATCTTGCTTCATAACACCTTTGAGGTAGTACACCTATATGAGAAAAAGAAATAGGAGGAAGAGGGTTCAAAACAGCCCAAAAAAACGATACATTTAGATGAATGCTTACTTAACAATTTAGCCATCACTTACAAATAGAAAGTTAAAAGCTCAAACACATGTATTTGCATCAGCTTGTTGAATATACATTTATTGTTCAAATATACAAAAATACAAAAAAAGATGTATAAGGGACTATGCAGAGCAAAATCACGATTTGAACCCTGCACCAAGGAAACTGTCCCTCATAGACCTTAATTACACAAACAGCACAAATAAACAAATAAAGAACAGACTGTAATGGCGGGATAAAATCATTTAGATCACAGCATCTCTGCCGTCACAAGTAAAAACAGACTGAATGAGGAGGGGAAAAAGGTTTGGGTGACTTTATTAAAACTACCTTTTGGGTTCAATGTCACCAGCACCTAAAATATTGGGAGTCCCTGCTCACAAGACTTGTGGTATCCAGGTAAGATTAAAATGTAGCTGGGTGCCTTGAGTCAAATTTGTTAATTTAAATTCAAAGTAAAAAATTGTCTTGTCTGCACCAGTGCTGCCAGAGAAGGTTGTGTCAAAGTAAGGTGCTGAATAAATTCTCCTCATCCTTCTCTGTGACCTTGTATTTACAAAAAACACTGTCACCAGCATAATAGATCCCTCTTTAAACAGTTATAGCTGCAATCAGGTTATTTCAGTTTGTTGCTGGTAACAATTGCCTCCCGTCTGTTGTCTAGCCCCAGTTCCAGCAGAGGCTTCTGTCAAGTTCAACAATGTAAAACACAAAGAATGTGTTGTATGTGATGGTTAAACAGTACAGAAATCCAAAAAAATTGTGCGGTTTCCTTAATTAAACTACACTTCCTGACAGACCAACAATCCAGCAGTCTGAAATCACATAAATAGTATTCATCCCAAGCTTTGACAAATGGCTCTGATCTGGTTTGTGGGACTGTTCACACTTTAGAGAACAGAAATTAGCAAACACATGCTGTCCTCCATCAGTCTATAAATTAAGCTTCCAACAAAACAAAGACTTTCAGTACATATACAGGTGTGTATAGCCAACCTCACTCTTATGGCTAAGTCACAACAGGCGCCTTTATCAGCCAGTCAATCAAAGTCAGTCTCCTCCTATTCAAGTGCATTAATGAAGATGGCTGATAGGTACGTGGTGCATGTGTTGTACTAGTTCAGGAAGCGCCGGCAGCGTCTTGCCCCGCAGTTGCAGCGCAGCTTGCTGTTCTCGTCCTCAATGGGGAACTTGTAGTCATAGGTCAGTTCTTCGCCGCGGTAGATCTTCCTAAGCGCAAAGATGACGATGTGCTTGCGGCCATCCACATTGATGACCCGAGAGTAGCAGTTTGGCTCGCACGAGTGGTTGATGAAACGAGCCGCGTTGCCCTGCATCGTTGCGTCCACAACATCAAAGTCGTCGATGCGGAACATGTAGCAACCGATGCCCTGGCGGAGGAAGTTTACAAAAACAACAGTCATTATAATTAACAGCTTAAAGTTATAATTGTTTAACATTTTAATTAAATGACATACCATTTGATAATAGCCATTAAATGTATTTCCATTCTGTAATTACATTTCTTTAACGTATTTTTTAATTCCTGCACTCGATTCCAATTTCGGACATACACCCCTGCTGCTGCTTCACATTAAAAGCATTTAACATAATTAAACACGCAAAATATTAGAGGCAGAAACTCTGAGAACTGATTTCTAAGTACAGTGGTGTGTTACGTTTTACGAACCTTGCCGTCGTAATATTTCTCCCGCTTATCTGTCAGGACAGCACGAATGACGGTGCCGGCATACTCGATCACCATCTCGCCAGCTTCAATGTTTCTTTTGCAGAAAAGTCCGCGGCCATGAATTTCAGATCTAAAAGGATTACAGAACAGGGAACAGTTCAATACAATTGATGAACATTAGTAAAATCCCATTCCTTTCTTGTCTTATGTAATGTTGCCATTACCTGTAAACTCCTACTGCTTCTTTGGAGATTTTTTCCAGGTGTCTGAATCTCATTGCCATGGGAAGCTCACTGCTGGTGGCTCTCCTGTCAGGGTGAGACACAGAAAACGTGGCGTCCACATGGATATGGCATCTTTTAGCAACTTTAATTTCCCGTGGAGTGCAGTGGTTTAAAGTTTAATGTTAGGATCAACAAAGTGGCAAAATGTAATCCACTCACCTGGAAGATTTCAGAGGGAAATCATCCTCCTCTTCATCAATGGGGCCTACTAGCATATCGGGGAGCTCTCTGTGCTGTGATGCCAGGAAGTTGAACATATCAAAAGTCACTTTCCTTATTAAAGAAAGAGGAGAAAAAGAAATTAATTTGAGGTGTTTTTAAATCAGAACAACATAAATACACTGTATTAACACTTAAAAGCTTTTAAAAATAAAAGCAGTTATGACCAAAAGTAACTGTGTCTGTACCGCGTGTAGACTTCAGTACGAGCACAGCCACTCGGATTGAGGGGAAGCTCTTCCTCAATGTTTTCACAGCGATGGAAGCGGAAGCGGTGGCGTTTGCAGTTTGCGGCACCCTGCAGCTGCTCCAGGAGGAAGATGACGGCATCGTGGACGACGCCGAGCACCCGCGGCCCGCTCATCCCGCCCAGAGGCAGCTGCTTCAGGTGGAAGCCTGCTCGAGCTTCGAGGACGCCGTCAATTACCGCACGCCAGGCGACTGAGGGAGGAAAGAGATCAGGAAGGTTTGAGCACAAAGCTGCACACAGGCTGACAATTTTTTCCTTTTTGTTGCTCTTCTCAACCGTTATGTTCCATAATAACTGACTCCAAAGAGTCTCCAATACATCTACAGCTCTCTATAGGTTTAGGACTCTACACAGCAAGTAGCTCTTACCCTCTATGCTGTTAGCCTTTACACTAAAGCCATCATCGCTGGTGATTTCAAAACGCAGGTGGGGCTGGTTCATGTATGTCCTCTTTTTGTGTTTGGGTGCAGGTGCATCTTCTTCTGAGCTAAAACCTGTAGATTATATGAGTCATAATTGCAAAAAAAAGTGTTACATTTTAAGATTTCCTGAAAAGACAGTTTTTAAATAATTAAATAACTATAGAATTAGATTTAGAATAATTTCAATTTATCATCCCAGTCACGTCACAGTACAAAGGGTTAAAAAAAAATGACATGAAATTGTTAAAACTTTTTTCCCCTGTGGATGCCGGGATAAGTAGCTGTGGCGCTGGTAACAACTAATGATGATCCAAATGAATAAACAAATAGACGCATAATGTTTTATTACAAACCTGAATATGGGCCCCATTCGGAGAGGTCTCCATGGCGAGCGCTGACCCACATGTGTGTTTTACCCTGAGTGTGAGTGTCGGTTTGTTCGCCTGTGGGGGGACTCACAACCCGAGGATGCCTGAGCAAAAAGGATTAGTTTTAACAATACATGTTAGTGTTAGGACACATTTGACTAAAAAGTGATCAACACACAATAATTAAACAATGTGATACATAATGTTTTTTTTTTTTAAATGGACTTAAATAGTTGTTAATACAACGTTTTCTCCTTTAAAACTATGTTCCCTTGAATTTCTACCACTTAACCGGCCACTTACTAAAATGAGTCTACTTTAAAAAAGAACTGACCTGGAGGGTGTGGGAGGCGGCGGAGCAGTAATCTTTGATGCCTCGGGCTCATGCAACATATTCTCCTGGTCCATGTCAAGAATATCCTTCATTGTTGGAGCCTTCATTCTCACACCACTTGGTCTGTTGGAAGGAAACCAGAAACATTTTGGTGACTTAATACCATAGAATGTGATGATTTTTTTTATGGGGGGGGGTAGTGACAGAGGAGCCCTTACACACTACGTTACTATACACACTGGCAATCACATCATAGCCACGCCCTAAAACACCTGACAGACCAACCCTGCTTAAATTGCCGATTTTAAAATCAACAGGACCATAATAAAGAAAATGATCATCATTCTGTGTTGCAGAAGACTTAAGACTAGCGATTGAGACCATAAACTCATTATGAAAATGTTTACTGAGGTAATACATCAAGTGAGAAGTGGGTCACTTTCTCATAGACTTCTACAGAAACCGACCTCCTTTAGCAACAGTACGTGTTGCCCCCTGCTGGAATTCATATTTACAGTCAATGCACGGACTTCTGAGACTTGTGGCAAAGACATAGCAACAACAAAAACAAAACACTGCTGCTGTTAACTTCCTTACAGCTGTGAAAATGTACAAATGGACAGGCTTGAGAACCTACCAAGAATGTAACAGATGGAAAGGGAAAGTTATGAACCTTTTTGTTAAGGCTTAAAAAGGTCCTATATGTAATACGTTTATTGTAATAAATACAAAAATGACCCCAATGCATCATCAGATATTAAGGACACATGCTAAGTTGAAATACCATCTATTCTGACAATACTGCTAATGCCAGTGTTTTCTCATTTTTAAAGTTTTGGTTCTGTGACGGAATTTCTGTTTCGGCTTGTGTGTTATCAATTGCCCAACATGCAAGGCAGAGTGTCCAGATATACCTGTAAAAACGTAAACCCAGCACGCTAAAACTGTAACATCAGCACAACGGAGATAGATTCTACCCAACCTAAAAAACACGGCGGTTGCGTGATCAGAGACAAACCCCAGGTAATTATTGGAGACATATTTGAAGGACGGAGACCATGAGTTAGTGTGTTTAGTGATTGTTGTAACTCTACCCCTACTCTGTAACTCTAAGCCAATAAAGTGTGTTCAGTTAGGTGAAGAGGACAGAAGGGTAGTGGTACTTTTTGCGGTTCCTAGTGTAATTCTAACCGCGGAAGTGTGTGTGTCTGGCGTGTGCAGAGGATGGCGAGGTTGTAGTGTTTTTAGTGGTTCCTATTGCAATTCTAAACCGAAAAAGTGTGTCTGTCAGTTGGTTAACAAACTCCAGGTGAGCACGGGCTTTTATAATACATAACTAGCATTTTATGCTACTTCGCTGTAATGTGAAGTAATATCTGGCTATGTGAGACAAGCGTCTTGTAACATTGTTGTGGATGCTGTGGTCTCAGCCTGGCAACCTCCGTGAACTTCGAGTCTGGGGAGGAAGGGGCGGGGGAGACAACTCTCTCCAGTATTTTGAATTTGTACTGCAGTAACTATTTTAAACACTAGCTGTCAGTATTACATATTGCACCTTTAAAATTATGCAACATATAAGTAAGATCATGCATCAAATTTAAAATATGCCATGTGTAGTTAATTATTTTTCAAACAAAAACATGACTATAGCCAATATCTGCTGCTCTAATAATAGTTTACTAGGTAGTAACCTAAATGACTATTGCAGCACCAAGTAGTTTTTTGTAAAATGCACACTGTAAAAAACACTAAATGTTTGGTACTCTCTTGTGAAAAAACTAAAAGAAGTAAAAGAATTAAATATTTTAGTACCTGGCTTCATGAACGTCATCAAGCTCACTTGACTGATCCCTCAAGAAGTCCATCTTGGATTTCTTCCTGGAGGGCCGTTCCAAAACCGATGACACTCTCTTGACCCTCACCTGGTGACGTGATATAGCAGGTGTTGGTTGCAGGTTGACATTTGGTTCATTGAGGAAACCACTGGGGGACTCTTCAGCTGGTGCCTGATCTGAGACCTCTGCATCCTGAAGCTGAGATGGTCTTCGGTGTTTTGCCTTTGGTTGTCGAGTTTTACAGAGGATGATGGGTTTTGTCTTTGGTGTGTCACGGTGGGTGGCCATGGCTCTGTCAATAATAGCCTGGGCTGTGCTTTCTTCGATGCTGGAGAAAGCTGCTTCAGGCACTCTCTGCACACTGACAGGGGTTGTGGGAGTTGTGGGATTTGCGGGAGCTGTGGTCGGAGCGCTTTTCACAGGCACTACTCTGACAATGATTTTTCTCTCGGATGTTGGTGTGTGGTTACCAGCAGACAGGACATTTGTGGCAGAGAGGCTGGAACGAGGTTTTATTATAACACGAGGGACTGAGCGCTGCAAGGCATTACCACTATGGAGAATTTTAGCAATCTGGCTTATTTTATTGTAGGCAGGAGAGTTTGCACTGAGTGATTGATAAGTATTTGATCTCTGGTCTTTGATCAGAATTTGACCTTGTCGGTTTACCAGAAGGACCTGAGGGGCGGGAGCCAGTGGTGAGCTAGTGGCTGCATCTGGATTCTGAATCGCAACTTGCTGCTGACTTTCTGTCCTTGAGTTGTCCAAGCGAATGGCGATGGTTCTGCTCTGTGAGGCACCAGGCATGAATAGGTACGTTTAAACCATTGATCACAATTGGGGACGTGACTGTCCGTGGGACTGCACAAACAGTGGCAGCAGCAGGGGAAGCTGACACATTATTGATAGTCTGTGTTGGTGTAGGTTGAAGGGGCAACATCAATTTGAGTTTGCGCTGCTGTGGAGTACACAGTTTGTGCGTGAAGCGTTTGAAGTTTAATGCTGGACGTTTTGTCTTCACAGTGTCGGCTTTTAACAGCGGTGAGGGAGACTTTTTGGTTTTACGCTCTGGACCCTGGGAACGCTCGGGAGAGTAGTCAGGGTCATTCAAATCATCTTTAAATCCTTCAATGGAGTCGGCCGATGAGCTACTCTCATCTTTATTGCCAACTTCAACATTATTTGGGTACCTCACAGTGCCATCTTCAGCAGAAAAAAAATGACCTGTAGATGAATCTAAAAACACCTCATTTTCAGATGTTGGTGCTTCAGAGCTCATCGAGACTTTTTCCACCTGAACTGACATATCATCATTAGCATCATCATTAGCATAACCTGCTTCAAGGACATCAGATGGTGGAGAATTTTCCTGAAACACCGGCTCAGCTGTTGACGTTGACACGGTGTAGATTGACTCTAGCCTCTTTAGAGCGATCGTCAGCTGTTTAGTAGGTGTGTTGTGGTTAGTGTGAATCTCACTCTCTTCATCTCGTCGTTCTGTGTCCCGAGCTTCATTATTGACCGCCTCGCTTTCATCACTCTCTGACCCGCCGTCCGCTCCATCTAACTGGGAGATTGACTGTGTTGAAGTGAGCTGACCTGAGGTGTCTGAGCTGCTAGTTGGGTCGCACACCACTGTGCGTGAAAATTTAAAGTAATGGCTTGAGTCTTCATCTTCGGATTCATTCTCCCTCCCATCTACTTGCATTTCCACATCTTGCACTACACCTTCCACCTCTCCTCTCCCACCTTGTGCTCCACAGTGAAGTGCCACGTTCTCGTTGAGCAGAGCCTCGTCAAACTCAAGCTTAGCATTCAGCATGGAGGCCACTGCTACTTCTGTGTCAGTGTCAAACACAGTGTATGGCAGCTCCTGGGCCATCAGGTGGGCTACCTCCTCTTCCAGGTTATCAGGGGCCAGTGAGATCCCGTTGGTTGTGGCCACTGCGGCATCTTCTGCCTCAGACGATGCCAGGAAGTCTTGGGGAACCTCTGCAGAGACTGGAGTGGTGATTTTAAAGTTTTGCTTCCCTTTGGGCGAGTGAGTGATTGCTCCTTGCCGAGTTAAGAGCCCTGCAGAAAAGCTAGATTGAGATCGAGGAGGGGAGCTCCAGACTGGTGATGCTGAGTTTTGTCGTGACAGAGGAGGCGAGGCTGCTCCTAAGGTTGAGGACCTCGGAGGCGAGCTGAACAGGGCACATCTGGAGTGGACGGTGCCACCTGAACGGAGGGTCATCGGTACAGATGGGTCGCTGTCTGTTGGCGAGGAACTGCAGCGGCTTCTTGATGAGAGCCTGCGAGGCCGACGGGTGTCCTCCAGGTCCCTTAATGTCAGAATATGATGTGATTTGGGAAGAGCGGACCCTGAGAGCATCAAATAAAGAGGAAAGAAGAGGCCACAATGCTAATTTATGGGATCTACTTTAAGAATATGGTAAGATGTGACACATTTAACACTCAAAATGCAGAGAAAATGCCTTAGCAATATCTAAATATATTAAAAAAACAAATGCCAATATCTTAAACTATATACCTGGAGATGGAAGAGGTCGAGAAGATCCTCCTGCTGGTTTCCTGGTCTGTGTGTAACCAGGACTTTTGGACCCAGGTGTGTTGTGCTGTTTAGCGTTGGGTGATGGAGTAGTGGACTTTATTGGGCTGGATGAAGAACTTAAACGATCCGGGGACTCGGCATCTGGCGAAGAAGAAAGGGTGTGAAACAAATACAATCACAGTGCAAATTAGGGGTGCAAATTAGGGGTGGTATAAAAAATAAATTAAATTTCTGTGCAAATTAATTAAAGTAATGTGGAACTAATGTAATGCGGTACGACTGTTAGATATGCAGGTTCTAGGGAAACCTAATCTGTAGCATCGCCTTAGCTCTGAAGATAACCGAGCTCCGCCTATATGTAGTTTTTTGTCAGGTCGATGGTCCAGTGAGTGAGTCACAGACAGCAGCACTAAGGTATGTATGGCGAGTGATGGCGATCCACAAGGGTTAAAGGCCTCTTTAAGATCACAAGTTTGGGAAAACTTCAAGACTGTATGGCGGCAGCCTGGAGCCTCCCGTGTCATGTCCTCCCACCTGATGCCATCCCTGTCTCGAAAACTTCAGTCTTTGGGTCAGTTACAGTAGTACAGGAGAGAGAGTGGTGGATAAGACAAGGACTGTGGTGGTGGTGTTCAGCAGTTGTTAGATATGTGAGTGGAAATACATCTAGCATGCATATCCGACACTATCACCCAGATGTATCAATCACGGGAACAAGACCACAAAAAAAAAAAAAGAAACTGTCCAACTTCTCCTCCCTACAGTGCTTAACCAGCCTTTAGATGCAAATACAAATTGGGCTTTAAGTATTTGCAACATGTAGTCAAACCTCATTACAACATGCCATTACGTCCACATATTTTTTGTTTGTTATTACTCTATGTAAATTAATAATAATAATAATAACATTTTATTTAACAGCGCCTTTCTCATCACTCAAGGTCACTTTACTTTCATAAATAAAATATGCTGTATTTTCAGTTTTATAGTTTACTGTCTTATTTTGATTACAAGTTCCAGGTGGAGCCTGGAGATGATGTGGGGTACTTATTGTTTACATCTTATTTTACAAACTTCAGGCTGTTAGCTAGCTCAGTGGAAAGACTGTATGACACTACCTGAGACATGCACAATAAAAAAAAATTGACTCGTGCATTTTTGTTTTGTTTTTCCCTCCATTGTACCGAACTCATAGGTGACTTCTGTGTATCGTTCCACCCCTAGTGCAAGTGTCATAAAATATAATGTACAAGTACTCAACTTCTACTATTTACATTGTAAAAAAAAAAATTTCAAGGGAACCAAAAAAAGTTACATTCGTTTTAATGGAAGATTTAGCCTACTCCTTTTAACATCAGCTCTGTATAAAAACATTTTTGAGAGTGCCAGCTGAAGTGAACAACAGTCAGGTGTTCAAAAAAAGTTCTTGCTGACCTCTGTGGTGGTTGGGGCTGTGGACTATGGTGTGATTCTCTTCTTGGTCCCACCTCGGATCTTGTTCCTCACCAGGCAGAGGTGTGCTCACTTCTGTCACCTTACAGGTGTACTTGCAGCGTCTGCGGGGGTCCACGGTGCTCCAATACAACCGAGAACATCTGGAGAAGGGAAGAAAGCATTCACATAAATAAAAAAAAAAAAGTACGTATTACCCATACCATAGTCATTTAAACTCATTATGAGAACAATAACAATACTAAAGTAAGAACCAAAGCTCCCAAAAGAATCAAACAATTTCCTACAAAGTATTTTGATTTTTAGTAACAAACATACTAAAAGAAAACATCAGTTAGAAATGACCACTTACTGATAGCCGACAGGATACAGCATCCTTCCATTTGATGACAGCTCTGACAACACACCAAGTTTCTGAATCTGCAGAGAGCCTGGGAAAGTGAAAAAATATAACATGATTCAGCACATTAAAGGCAGTCTGATATAAAGCAGTAATATGCAATACATGTATGAGTCAAGTGGTTTAAACGAACAACAGCCAGATATTCTTACCTATGGTCATGTTTATTAATTCTGGCTCTAAGCCTGTGAGGAACTTCCTTCTGAGATTGATTCCTTCAAAGTCCACATATACCCGCCGAGGGACTTCAAACCCTTTCCCAGATACCATCTGGAAGCGTATGGTAAATCATAAGTCAATACAATGTAGAGAAAGTGTGTGTGTGTGTGTGTGTGTGTGCACGTGTGCATTGAGTCCAAACCTTCGCACTGACAAGATCCCTGTGTTTGAAGCAGTATATCTTCCTGTCCAGCTGAAACACACAGTTCTGGGCACGAGCACACATGAAGTGGAAATTACTTTGGCAGGTGGTAAGACAGCAGCCCACAGTGGCTCCCGACTGCCCACAACGATCACACCGCTGAAGAAAGGAGGACACCAACAATAATTAACTCTGAATTATGTCATCCTTACTCACTACTTTTCACACCGGATTATCACAGAGTTATGCAACTTATGCCAACTGCAATACTACACCACTTAAAGCTAGAGTGACAAAAAACATCTGGCTACTAGAAACATGACCATCATTCAATGTCCTGGTAATATCTTACCAGGTGGCGCCCTCTTGAGACAGCACTGTGCACTTGCAAAAGAGCACAATTCTCCTCATACACCTCTGCAGACCAAAGGCAGCAGTTAATGTGTGCCCACTCATTCTGTCCCAAGTACAACAGCCGTCCGGAATCCTATCAGGAGGGAAGTGCATTGACATCACTTAATGAGCAGTAACAGCAGCCATGTTTATATTGTACGAGGACACAGGATAATGTACAGTCAATTAAACTGACTGTCAAAAACTTAATGGAGGTTTTTCTGCCTCTTTTTCTGTATTCAAGTATTTGACTTTCTTTGCTGCTCTTCCTAATTTAAGATTATGTTAAAACTTCTAAATATGCTTGGGTTTTGGACGTTTGGTCAGACAAAGAATAATTAAGCCACCATGGACTATAGGAAATAATGATTTATTTTTACTAAAATATAAAATGTGGAAATAATCTACAGATTCATCGATAAAGAAAATATTAGTTAAAGTGCTCATATTATGCTCATGTTCAGATTCATAATTGTATTTCTTAAATTAATTAATTACATTGTTATTTCAGAATAGGATTACATTGTTATTTCAGAATAGGATTACATTGTTTCATTTTCAAAAAAACACCATATTTTTGTTGTACTGTACATTGCTGCAGCTCCTCTTTTCACCCTATGTGTTGAGCCATCTGTTTTAGCTACATAGTAAGGCATCTCACTTCTGTACACTATTTGTTGGGAGTCGCACATGTGCCGTAGCTAGGTAAGGACAACTAGCCAGTCAGAAGCAGAGTATGAGGGCATGCCACGCTAGCAGCTAGGCAAGCATTATGTGTTACAAAGTGACGAATGTTCACCACGGAAGTAAAGGCTGGACTACAAGAGAGCAGTTTATGAACAGTGGTTTCTGTTGGAGATGGTAAGTCCCTTTGGGGTGGACTTCACCTTGTAAACCTACAACGTGCACAAAAAAGATATACAACACAATAAAGGAAAGCGAAAAAGCATAATATGAGTACTTTACGTAAGACAGCTAAACTCACCCTGGGAGCGTAGTCTCCATATTGTTGGCACAGGGCACACTGCCTCATATCTTCAGTCTTGGTACTTTCCAGATCCTTCTTTACACCTGTAAGGAAGGAGGAGGACCAAATCAACATGTATATTATAAACCTGAGAAAGCAAAAATAAGTTGAGATGTACTGATGTGGCATATGAGAGCAAAAAAAAAACGGTTAGTTATCAGTTTGATATGTTAACTTGATGTTGATATGAAAATCATATTCTTAGATTGGCAAGTTTATTTTTCCTATTACAAAACAAGTGTTTATTTATTTTAAACCTGTTTGTAATAACCTTAGTATTTTTTATTCTTTTAATATGTAGACTATTTAATGCCAAACTTTATCTCCTCAATGACAAAACATGTATACAATACAAAAAACGCTTTACATGCTCATGGAGTAATTAAAGGTTTGAACTCCACTTCTTAGAAAGTGTGCAATCCTTTTACTAGAAATTGGCTAACAGCCCTGGGGCACAACTATCAGCTGAAATGTCATTATTGGTATAATAACAACTACATTTTCTCACTTAACAATTAATATATCAGGCAATGATATATCCTGCAAACCCTTTTCTATTTTTTTTGGCACTTGCAACCTATAAAAGATGTCTAAAGGTTCTCTGACCAAGACCACATTTCTCAGCATACATGATACAGAACAGGCTCCAATCGCAATTTCCATACCATGTGAATACAGAGGGAGGCTGTGCGATACACCAGACTGCTGTGTAGTGACTGAGGATAGCACAGAGTCAGTTTTCCCCGCCTGTGGGCCCCTGGACTCTTTGGGCTGGTATGTCCTTTCCAGCCACTGTGCATAGCTGTGCTCCTTAGATGGTGGGAGGACCGCCTCAGGGAGCATGCCACTACAGAGTTAAGAATAAGGACCGTAAGACAGAGAGCAGAGACAGAGAGGACATTTAAGACAACTGTGTTCTGAGTGACACTTTTATACTATACAAGTTATTTGACTTCACACACACACACACACACACACACACACACACACACACACACACACCAAAAGCTTTGACTATGCCATAAAACTATATTAACATATTTGAGGGAATAATTTTGCTCTTTGGTAATTACCTTGGTAATTCCTCAGTGAAAGAGTTCCACTTTTTCAGATGGCTTGCAGGAAACCAACTGAACACCTGCTCAATAACCTACAAGAAAAACAGAAAAATTGACTGTGAAGAACAGTGTCTATTCTTGGACATTTTGGACAATATTTTACTCAAACAGTCTTTGTATAGCTTGTTTGTCTATTGACCCAGCTCAACATTCCAATCAAACCAAAGGAAGTAGATTTCCATCGGAAATCAATGAAACTTGGGTCTCTATAAATAAAAAAACTGTGGGAAATTGTGTAGGGAAGCTTACTTTGACATAGCGTGCCCTGGCCTGACTGGTCGCTCTCTGGTCTTCAGGGAGAAGCTCCTCCTCTTTCAGCCACTTCCTCATCACAGAGACGACATCTGCATGGAAAGATTTCTGAAGGAGCGAGAATGAAAGAAAAATTGAGATCATAAAACACATAACTGATTATATTATAATTTTTATTCATTTCTCTCAGCCGAATGTATTAATGTATTAAATTTATTAGTGACTGCTTTGGTACATACACATTATTAAAAACAGGAAGAGTTGTTCTTAGCAGATTATCAGAAAAAACAATAAAATATAAACTCACTATTGAGGTGTAACTGCCCCCTTTAAACTTATTCTCCATGGCTTGTAGATCACACACCGGTTGCTGTTCCCTGGCAAATTGTGTGTTGTTTGTTTCCAGACACTGAAAAACAAAAACTAAAAATAAGGACTAGTTCTACTATCTGGCAAAAATGTCCAAACACAATTATACACTTGCAATTTGAAATAAACCATATTAGGGAGATTTTAAGGGAAGGTAAAAAGCTTAAAAACAGTGTACTCCTTGTTTTTTTTTTTAATTATTATTACTGTTTAAGTCAAATATAATATTCTTGGGATATTATCTGTCAAAGTCTTGAGGGTAAGCTCTCACCATTTTACAGATAAGGAGGTGCTGTGTGGCGTTGTTGGAGAGGAGGTCAGTGAGCACCTCCTCCAGCCCGGCTATCAGCCTGCTCTGCAGCTCCTCCTTCAAGCTGCTGGGTTCAGTTTGATGCAGGCAGCAAGGTGAACAGGTGTAAAGCCATTCTTCTGGTTGACTTGACAGCAACCCAAACAGCTCATCTGCAATGACAAACAGACACATTTTAGAGGATGTAATGTCATTAAGATTAGATCTTAAATAATATGCTGATGTAGTACATACTAGTGAAACATACATTTTCTACATGTATAAATAGTTGTTAGGATGTAGTAAATTAAACCAGTGCCTTTTTTGTACATGCATCATGTTTCATTGTGAAAAAAATGATTCAGTCATAGATTGTCAATCACAATATTCTCCCATAGACTGTAACTTGAATCTTACGAAACACCAAACCAGGGATTTATTAGTGTATGGTTGGAATGAAAACTGTAGATCACTTTGAAATGACTCACCCGAAAGTCCTTCACATGTGTGATGAATCCAGTGGCTGCACTTTGAACACTTAATCATCTGTGTTTGTTGGTTGTTGTCATCGTAGCACTTGTGGCAGACTGTGCAGAAATTACCTAGTGGAGATACAGTCACATCATCCCTTTCTCGAGCCACGCATTTTTAATTTTAAAACAAACGATTGATGCAAGTCCAGTTCTTCTAAGCAACATTAGACTTGTTTGGTTAACTTACAACTAAGTCTGTGAGGTTTCCAAACAATTATCCATGTATTAACTGAGCATCCACATATATGGCTACAAAATACTGTATATAGGTAGAAAACAGACAACCGTGTTGTGGCATGATCGTTACCTTTTTTGTGGAGAGAAGTGCAGTCAGGACAGAGGTCCTGCTCGTGGTTCCAGGACAAGTCCCAGGTCTTTCCAGGAGTCACGCCACAGCTTTTACACCGAATGCATGTCATGCACACCTGCACAAAACAATGTACATGATGTACAGTTGATGGCATTCTTGACACTTACACACTTCTGTGTAATTTATATAATTTTAGGTAGATTCTTTGTAGTCCCCCAAAACATATTTTCAAATTTTTCACATTTTATGATATTTTGGGATTTTTCTGTTGATATAATTAAGACACAGCAAGGAGATTCCTTTTTTAATGCAATTACCCAAGGTATGTTGCAGTTCATTGGCTTAGGGTAAGTTGGTCCCAAGCAGGAAGGATGGTAGGAGGTTTGGCATCTCCTACACTGCAGCACAGGCTAGAGAGGAGAAAACACAAGGGTACATTTTTAGGGGTATATATATGACTAGCACCTCATCAGCATGTCATTGCTCTCTCAAATTTACACATATGGAAATAAAAGAATAAATTTATTAGCAATATGATGATAATATTTCAAGTACATCTTAAGACAAAAAGAATCTGAAGCATAGGATGTTAAAATCAGAACTTTTATAATTTAATAAAAAAAAGGTAATAACTTTGTAATAAGGTAAAGACCAAAATGCAACGTGTCTGTGTATTTAAAAGAAAAAGTTAATGTTTTTTGCACCAAACAAGGAAAGTACATTAGGGAGGGAGGAATGATTAGAGCAAGTAAATCCTGTTTCAATGTCCATATGAGAAGTTGTGAACCTATCATAAAACACAGTTAGGAGACTTTTTGGTCATGCTAGGTTGCATACCTTTGTGCTCTTGCTTCGACGGCCACACACGTGACAGAATTTGCAGCGCCTGCAGCATCAATTCTCCTTGTTCTCTTTCTGGGGGCGCTCCTCTGATGAGAGGCAGAAACTGTGGAAAGGCTCACAGCAGATCTGGCAGAAAATCATCTGATGGAAGTGGGAAACAAAAAGGTGTTATTATTGGCACTGCAAACCACCAAAGCACAAACTTAAGCAAACATGGGCTTTGGAGATATGAAGTGTAAAATGTAAACGGAAAGAACAGCAAAAAAACGTTATCAGTAACACTATTCGAGCCCTGGTAAAGAATTACCTCATGTCGCCCTTTACTGGCGCAGAGCAGACAGACAGGTTGTGGTGTGGTAGGGACAGACGTGAGGACGCTGAGGCCACCCATTAGCCATACATTCTGAACAGCACAGTCCTCCTGGTGGACACGAGGCAAGAAGAAGCGGAGAAGAAGTGATCAGTTCCTGCTGCATGACGCATGAGCTCATTAACGTGAATCTAAATAAGTAGCTTTATAATGATCTTGTCAAAATATTACACATGCAATCTGATCAAGTCTTGTTTATTTCCTGTTCCAACACCATGATGACTGCAGTTTACATAAAAATATAAAATTGCCAACCAACACAAGAGAAGAAATTCACCTTGAAATCCACACGAATCTTGAACTTCTGCAACAGTCCCTTTTGGGGAAATCCGTTAGTCAACCCAGTGTTCATTGATGCACAATCTGCAGTATTCTGGGAACGAAGGACAGAGTGTTGGTCAATTGTTGGACAGTTCTGCTGCCCCGTCTCTTTTACAGAAGCATCCTCCTCGTCTTCTTCTTCAGGCAGTTCCCGTCGTCTGTCCTCCTGCTCCTTTTGCGTGCCCTCCTGTAACTCTGTGTGTGGATTGATAGTTTGAGGGAGCAATTGCACAGTTTTGTCTTTCTTAGCTGTGTGCGTCTCAGTCAAAACATCTGGGTACTGCACATCAGACTTTGAAAGTTTCTGAAAACACAATGTTGACGAAACCTCTGTCAGAGCTTGTGGTTGAGACGATGATATACATGTTTGCAAATGCAAGGCAGACTGCACCAGAGACTGGGGCAAACGGTGCAAACGTAACAGCATAGTTTTCTTTGTGGAGTCTGTAATGGGATGTGGTGAAAGTGGAGATGTGGGATGCATTACAGGCTGGGAGAGTTCTGGAGGACAGTGTGGTGCTAAATATGATACATGTGTAGAGTCTTTTATCGGATGTGTTGAAAGTGGAGAAGTAGGATGCATTACAGGCTGGGACAGTTCTGAAGGACAATGTGGTGTGCAATGTGATGCATGTAAAATAGCAGGCTGTGTTAGAAGCTGGGACAGTTTTGGATGTGACAGTGAAGTACACTGATCCGGGCAAGGGGGACACCGCTTTGGCAAAAACAGAGCAGACTGCAGGATAAAATCAGGCAGACGGTGTAAGAGTATTTGTAGCTGCTGCTGCCGCTTCAGCAGTGGGCTTCTGGATGGGCTGGTTTCTGGTAAAGTTTCTCTGGGCCCCGTCTCCTCCGTGTTCGCCTGTTCCTGTGAAGGAGGGGACTGCCTAAGCCAACCAGCACGATAGGTTCCAAAGTGACACGAATACCAGTGACATGCAGAGGCGGCGACAGGCAGCAGCCAAAATAACAGAAAAGCCAAAGAGTGCTATGACTTCAAGAACATTAGTCAGGAATAAGAAGTAAGAAAAGGTAAAGAAAATTTAGCAAATGCATTCAGCAGTAGAAACACACAGAGGTGTGGCTTAGAGTAAATGTAAAGAATAAAGTATGCCTGCATCCAGTTGAAAGATTAGATAATCACAAAAAACTATTATTTGAAAATTCAACTGTGAAAAAGCTATAAAAACTAATATGCACTGCATATGCAAATAGGCAGATGGAATGAGAACATGAGGGAAAATAATATATCTTAATGTAAGTTAATATTTATATACATTTACATCTCACTCTCATTACACCTGGGAATGCAGATTTGAGATTGATAGTTGAAGTAGCATTAAAGCAGTAAGATGCATAGTGTTGAGGGTTTGTCTATTTTCCCTGTGGAATATGCAGTGTGCTGCTGCTATATGCCGCATGTATTTCTGCAAAAATTTCAAGAATACATACAGTGAGGAAAATAAGTATTTGAACACCATGCTATTTTGCAAGTTTTCCCACTTAGAAATCATGGAGGGTCTGAAATTGTCATAGGTGCATGTCCACTGTGAGAGACATAATCTAAAAAACAAAATCCAGAAATCACAATGTATGATTTTTTAACTATTTATTTGTATGATCAAGCTGCAATTAAGTATTTGAACACCTGAGAAAATCAATGTTAATATTTGGTACAGTAGCCTTTGTTTGCAATTACAGAAGTCAAATGTTTCCTGTAGTTTTTCACCAGGTTTGGACACACTGCAGAAGGGATTTTGGCCCACTCCTCCACACAGATCTTCTCTAGATCAGTCAGGTTTTTGGGCTGTCGCCAAGAAACACGGAGTTTGAGCTCCCTCCAAAGATTCTCTATTGGGTTTAGGTCTGGAGACTGGCTAGGCCACGCCAGAACGTTGATATGCTTCTTACAGAGCCACTCCTTGGTTATCCTGGCTGTGTGCTTTGGGTCATTGTCATGTTGAAAGACCCAGCCTCGACCCATCTTCAATGCTCTAACTGAGGGAAGGAGGTTGTTCCCCAAAATCTCGCAATACATGGCCCCGGTCATCCTCTCCTTAATACAGTGCAGTCGCCCTGTCCCATGTGCAGAAAAACACCTCCAAAGCATGATGCTACCATCCCCATGCTTCACAGTAAGGATGGTGTTCTTGGGATGGTACTCATCATTCTTCTTTCTCCAAACACGGTTAATGGAATTATGACCATAACGTTCTATTTTGGTCTCATCTGACCACATGACTTTCTCCCATGACTCTTCTGGATCATCCAAATGGTCATTGGCAAACTTAAGACGGGCCTTGACATGTGCTGGTTTAAGCAGGGCAACCTTGCATGCCATGCATGATTTCAAACCATGACGTCTTAGTGTATTACCAACAGTAACCTTTGAAACGGTGGTCCCAGCTCTTTTCAGGTCATTGACCAGCTCCTCCCGTGTAGTTCTGGGCTGATTTCTCACCTTTCTTAGGATCATTGAGACCCCACAAGGTGAGATCTTGCATGGAGCCCAAGTCCGAGGGAGATTTACAGTCATGTTTAGCTTCTTCCATTTTCTAATGATTGCTCCAACAGTGGACCTTTTTTCACCAAGCTGCTTGGCAATTTTCCCGTAGCCCTTTCCAGCCTTGTGGAGGTGTACAATTTTGTGTCTAGTGTCTTTTGACAGCTCTTTGGTCTTGGCCATGTTAGTAGTTGGATTTTTACAGATTGTATGGGGTGGGCAGGTGTCTTTATGCAGCTAACGACCTCAAACAGGCGCATCTAATTTAGGATAATAAATGAAGTGGAGGTGGACATTTTGAAGGCAGACTAACAGGTCTTTGAGGGTTAGAATTGTAGCTGATAGACAGGTGTTCAAATACTTATTTGCTGCTGTATAATACAAATAAATAGTTAAAAAAAATCATACATTGTGATTTCTGGATATTTTTTTTAGATTATGTCTCTCACAGTGGACATGCACCTACGATAACCATTTCAGACCCCTCCATGATTTCTAAGTGGGAGAACTTGCAAAATAGCAGGGTGTTAAAATATTTATTTTCCTCACTGTAGTACAGACCTGAGATACTGCCAATAATACTACACTGTAATGAGCACTGTGGACAAATCTATAGCCCACAAAAGCCCATAAATTGCACAAAACAGAAAAAGACACTTTGTTTCTTTGTTTACAATGCCAACTATATAGACCACATGTTGCTGACTCTATACTTGCTTCCTCATAGTAACAGAACTTGGGGGACAAAAAGTTACTGCTAAAGGCGTTGAACACACTTTTAAAAATACCGCAATAACACCAGGACTGTGATCATTTTGGTCACTATAACAGTGAGGTTAAATTTTCATACAGTTACATTATTCTTGTCTTCAAAATATGCTGGCTTCCTTTGTTGCTGGTGTGTGAAGGAGGAAGAAGATGGAGTTATTGGCTTCTGGCAACACAAACCAATGAGTCAATCATCAATAAGGAGCAGCAGGAAGTCGCCATGACCTCCGTTAATTTTAAGGTGTATGTGTGTGTGTGCGCACACACACACCACGATAAAGTTACCAATTTACAAGCAAAAAACAAAGATGGGAGATAATTTCAACAGTTGGAAACAGCGTTTATACATTAATAGATGCGGATTTCTTATGCAGAATGTCAGAGGATTCAAGCAATGCAGATTTAAAAAGGTAACAAAAAAAAAAGAAGCAAAACTCATATACATTCAAGACAGAGCTTTAACAGTAGAAGGGCAAATTCACAAGTTTGCTATATTAGATTGGCACGTGATTTGAATAAGTAAATCAAATGTCAACTAAAACAAGCAGAAGCAAAGAGTCCAACAGCCAAGGTGTAGGCTTCATCTTAAGTTCTGACGCAGCATAACAGCCCTTTCAACATTGAAATTAGTGGTATCAGTTTTACTGATGAACATAATTATTAACTTAACACCAAAAGGCTTTTATATATATATATATATATATATATATATATATATATACATATATATGCGGATATATTTTTATCCGAGCCCGGCCCGTCCGACAGAGCGAACCCGACCCGAGTATATATATCAATGCACCGCTGACTTTCCTTCGTTTTCAATAGTTTTAAAATCTCCTGCGGCCAACTTCTTTTTAACATCTTCCATATGCCACATTGTAGCTTAATACGCACGTCTTTCGTTGTCACAGCACACAGGAAGACGGATGTTAGGGTAATATTTGACATTTATTTTAAGCTGTTTTAAATTCAAAATGTTCAATGCCTTATATGATAGCCCGACCCGAACCCGAGCATCCTTTCATATACACATACATACACACATCCATCCTATAATACACACACACATATATTAACGTTTGTTAGGTTTTTACGTTACTGTATCGCATGATTTTATTTCTCAAAGTGAAACTGAACACATGATCACTGAAACTTTTTTTCTGTTTATCATTATACATTTGAAATGTTGCTACTTTTATTAGAAAATCTTTCTGATTGTTATTTTGAATATGTACTGCTCATACAGTGCTGCTCATGAGTATAGGAACCCCTACTAAAAAGAGGAATTAAAAAAAGGACAACAATTTTCTTTGTGAATGAATAATGTATTGCAAATAAATAAATGTTCTTCCTTAAAATACAGGGACACCCCTATGTTAAATTCCCCGATAAAGTTCCCTTGGCCTTTGGAATTAAATCATCACATACCCTTCACCATACCTAGAGATTGGCATGATTTTATTTAAGTTAGCCTAATAGCTGGTTTTCTTTGCATTGAGAGATGATTTTATGGAAAGTACCCCATGCAAATCTCCAGGTATGGTAACACATGTTATCACATGTGATGATGTGGGGTTATTTTAATTCCAAAGGCCAAGGGAACTTTATCAGGATGCATAGTATCCAGGATCCATGAAATAACTGGCCTTTAAAAATAAAACTGCCTGCCACTATGGGAATTTAGCATAGGGGTGTCAATACTCATTCTCCCTGTATTTTAAGGAAGAACATTTAATTATTCACGATACATTATTCATTTGCAAAAGAAAAAAATGTGTCCTTAAAAGGTTGGAGTTTTTTTCAAATTTTTAAATTAAGACAATAAGATCAATTTTCAAAAGATGATTTTCTTATTCATCTTTTAAGTCAACTTAAGCAGGGGTTCCTATACTCACGAGCAGCACTGTATAAAATGGGCTGCCATTTTTGTTGTAAGCCATGTGTGAATAAGGCAGTAATGTAGAAGTATGATTGATGCCAGAAGAAAATATTAAACCCTGTGGACTACATGTGTAAAGTAATAATGTTTTTTAAACACAAGGTGAGTATTTTTATCTGTTATGACGAGATTACATTCCAAAACATTGGTCTGGATAGAAAAATGGGTTGTGTTTTATCATGAAAACATCTAAAGACATCTAAAGTTTATAAAACATGTAGGTTAGGCACATGGAAGATGGTTAATATGAAGGAAGGAAACTTTAAAGTCAGAAATAGAAGACTAGCAAGGCTGAATTTGAAAGATTAGATTTGTTCCAACACAGATGATTAAATTAAATTGAAAAAAACTGAAAGTGAGATGCAGACCTGGGCAAAGAGTTATTTGGAAATATTTGTGTTTTTATCATCAACATTTTTAACACCACCTATCTGGAAATTTAATAGATTATTATTTTTTTTCCAAAAGTACAATTTGGCCCAGGTTTGATCAGGTGGAAGACTGGAAGCAAGGAGGGAAATCTACTGGATGTTTTTACCTTGTAAGCTCTGGGTCTGCCCCCAGCTCCTTTGGAGAACGGCCGGCGAGGCTTCACCACCTCAGTTGTAGCATCATCTGGCAGTACTCCGCCATCTTGAGGAGCAAGATCTCCAAGAGAAGGAAAAAACGGATCTAAGACACAATTCTGATTCTACTGGAGGCATAGGGTTCCAAAAACAATACTGCATTTGTTGGGTCAGAGCACTGCTCCCACCAATTTCAGTAAACTCTAAACAAAGTTTGTTGTATTATTGAATGGTCTTTTCAATACTTATCTGATAACCAATGGACTTCAGTTTACTCATCAGGAGTATTATACAGCCTGTGAAAACAGTAATATAAGGTCCTCTACACAACTGCATTGTTGTGTGGATGTAACTTCTCATACAGCAATGAGGGGGGATTAACTGTAGAGTTTAAGTGGGCTTCACCTGTTCAAACTTTTAAGTTGATCAAATTCACATTATGTCAAATTTACTTAGGACCAGTAGACAAGAAAATGCTTGCATTGGAAATGGCTTTGCTAGATGGAGGGAGAGCTAATTTGACTAGCCTTTCAACTTGTACCGTGTAGTTTTCTTTATCAGCTCACGCTACACAAAAAGGCCAGAGGATACAGTTAGTTAGTCAACACAATCCTTTTATGTGTATCTATGTGTAATTAAATGTTTGGATAATTGTCTATGTCAGTTATAGTGTACCTCTCTACATACAATGGGGCTCGAAGGTTTGGGCACCCCAGGTAAAAATTTGTATTAATGTGCATAAAGAAGCCAAGAAAAGATAGAAAAATCTCCAAAAGGCATCAAATGACAGATTAGACATTCGTATAATATGTCACAAAAAGTTAGATTTTTTACATTACACTTTCAAAATAACAGAAAACAAAAAAATGGCGTTTGCAAAGGTTTGGGCACCCTGCAGAGTTAATACCTTGTACTGCTCCCTTTGGCCAGTATCACAGCTTGTAAACGCTTCTTGTAGCCAGCCAAGAGTTTTTCCATTCTTGTTTGAGGTATCTTCGCCCATTCTTCCTTCCAAAAGTCTTACAGTTCGAGATTTCTGGGATGTCTATCACGCACTGCTCTTTTAACGTCTATCCATAGACTTTCAATTATGTTGAGGTCAGGAGATTGGGAAGGCCATGGCAAAACCTTCAGTTTATGCCTCTTGATGTAATCCACTGTGGATTCTGAGGTTCTGTTTAGGATCATTATCCATTTGTAGAAGCCATCCTCTCTTTAACTTCAGCTTTTTCATCACCTGGTCTTTCCAGACGATGATTGAGAACAATTCATGACACTATCAGGTCTCAGCTTTCCAAAGGGGGCGGTGCATGCTATTCACTCTGCAGGGTGCCCAAACTTGCAGACACCATTTTTTTGTTTTCTGTTATTTTGAAAGTGTAAATGATGGAAATAAAATCTAACTTTTTGTGACATATACAAATGCCTAATCTGTCATTTCATGCCTTTGAGATTTTTCCATCTTTTTTTGGCTTCTTTGTGCACATTAAAACTAATTTTAACCTGAGGTGCCCAAACTTTCGAGCCCCACGGTACCGCAGTGTGCGTAATGTAACACTTTGTCACACAATTGTCAAAACTTATATTATAGTGCTATATCTCCAAAATCTTTCATCACATTATCTAGCGACCCCTGTTGGTGTTGTCAGAACGCATAAGATGACAAGCATCAAAGGTCTCATGCCAGAAATGAAAATATGTTGGAACTATAGCTGGAATCCAGAGAATAGTGCTGCTGGGTGCCATCTCTCTCCCCTTTTCATGTCAGCTGTTGTCAGCTGAAAAATAATCTTTGGCGCTGCTATTGACTGCATAACTGATCTTTACAACTCTTATCTGTTCTATGTATGAATGTAAAAGTTATGATAATGTGTGATATGCTCCCTGCAGCAAAGCTCTAAAATTAACGTCATTGATCTTCAAACCTCTGTCTGCAAAAGCAATATAGAGACAAGACAGAACATCAGTGAGAGGTTTGAGTCACAAAAACAAAACTTTAGTTACCTTGGTTGCTAGCAACAGTTACAGTTGGCTTGACTGGCAATTTGTTTGCCATATGTTCTTCTTCTCCCCCTTCTTCCTCAGATTCAGACTTCAGCAAGCTGCTGTAGGAGCGTGGTGTGATATTACGCAGGGACTGTTTCCTGACTCCAGGTGCCATCGAGGACGATCCCTTGCCTGCACCTTCCATCCCCCAGTTTGCATCGTCACTGCTTGACAAAGAGGCTGAAAACTGCCTCGCCTGGACTACGAAAAAGGAGCCCCATGATTAATTTAGTAAACAAAATGAATATTTGGATATGTTGTTAGCAATTAGGTTGAAAAAGAAACATTCACTCAGGGCTAAAGATGAGAGCAGGAGCATCATCTAATTAGATACATACTTTTCACCGGTCTGACGATGCGCTCAATTTTCGCTTTTTCGATCCGCTGACACTTCTTATATCTATGGACAGAAGAAACAGTCAAATGTACCTTTAAAATGTTTGATGATCAAAAGATGAACAGTGGTGTGAGAAATTCCCACGCAACACAGAAATATTGTGCAGTAAAATTAGTAAATTCACCGTAAACTCAATAATTTGAATTTGTGATTAGTTCAACTTACATGCAACACTGCCGCTTGGTGTTGGGCCCCCCGAACTTGGGCTTATCAAGGCAGTTGACACACTTTGCGCAGTCCTCCTCTATCAAACAGCCTCTGCAGCGCCCACAGCGCCGGGCACGGACTCCTCCAGGTATATATCGACTCAGGACCTTCCTCTTAATAAACTTGTGGCCTCTCCCTCTCCCCCTCCCCCTCCTCCTTCGCTGGATATGTTCCTGAGAGACAACCCATTGAGCCCTGCCCTGATCAGAGATGTCATCGTCATCATCTGCCACATCTGCAAGCAAGAGACAGAGAGGATGGGTAAAAGAGCCACAATATGCATTTCATACAGTATTAAACACATGTGGGGGCGACATCTTTGGATGCCAAAAACGTACTAGTCAGTCTGCATGAGACATTACAGGTCTAACTGCTGTGATTGAAGGAGCTTGTATACTTATTTACTGGTCTTTTGTCTGGTTTCTACAGCTATAAGTTGCTAGTGGCTGCTTGAAGTCTTGGAAATAGAAAGAATCACTGTAGAATAGAGTAAGGTGACTGGACAAACACATCAGGAGTCTCTGACAAATCCATTGCTGGTGGAAATCCCCTACCTGGCCTTTTTAAGGTTTGAAAACTACTAGAAATAGATTTAAAACTCAATTGCTTTGACAACCTCTGGGCTCTCCCAGTGGTAGGATTTGAAGGCCAGCCGGCATAAAGCAACTTCAGACAAAGAAATTACTGTTATAATTTTAAAAGAATAAAGCAGCTGGATTAACATTGTGTGAGGATCCGTGTTTCCCAACAGCACTAGATGTGTTCATTAAGAGACAAAATTCAGGGCAGTGAGTCTACTTGTCAAACGGCACTTCCTCACCTCATACTGAGTGATGCTCACTCGACCAGTGTTGGGTAAAGCTTTCCAACAGCGGTGGCTAATCTGTGTGTGACAAAAGATATTTTTGCTGGAAAATATCTTAGTTACAACTACATTGAGCTAACAAAGCAGTTTTTATTTTTGCGCTCAGCATGTTATGTTTGCCAAAAGCAAAACTGTGCTCTTTTTAGGTTGTGTGTTTATAACTGCAGAAGCTTAACTATGCCAGTTTGAAAGAATATTTTAGCAGGTGAATGTTTTCATTATAGTACATTAGCAGAGCAACTTTGCCAAAGAAAACTGGCAGAATACATTTCAGTTGGGACAATGCTAATAAAGCATCTTGGAGAAATTAGATTGAAAAACAGTTAACCTACCTTAGAGCATGGCTATATACAGTACCAAGTCGATCGATTTTTTATAATCAGTCTGTGAATGATGTGATAACCCTGATTATTTTGGGGTCGTAATAACTCCAACTGCACCGTAGCAACAATTGACACTGCACATCTTACAATATGCTGTGGGGACGTAAGCTTCTGAACTTGTCTATAGAGGGTTTCAGCAACTTAAATTTAAGTTTAGAGATGAAAGCTTTAAATTTATATTATTACATTATTCCAACAATCTTGTGGAAATATGTAACAATACAGTGTTTTTTCCCAGGTTTGTGGAAGACTTAGGTGCCTGTATTTGGCAGGGGATTAAGGGGTCCTCCCTCAAGAAAATGTGACATTTTTATGGAATTTCACACCTCATTTTGGACTGTTTTTAATCACCATATCTGTGTCTAAAACATTGGAAAAGCAGAGAAGCTGATACATAACACTCAAAAAGCTTAAAGACAAAACTTGCTAAAGAAGTCCACTGGGGACCAACTACAATTATTAGATCTGAGGAAAATCATTTAGTTTGTTTTGATGATTTTACATTCATTCAACTTACAGTGGGGAGTTTTTGATACACTGCTGATTTTGCAGGTTTTCCTACTTACAAATCAAGCAGAGGTCTGTAATTTTTATCATAGGTACACTTCAACTGTAAGAGATGGAACAAAACTCCAGAAAATCACATTGTATGATTTTTAAATAATTCATTTGCATTTTATTGCATGACAAGTATTTGATACATCAGAAAAGCAGAACTTAAAATTTTGTACAGAAACTTTTTTTGCAATTACAGAGATCCTACGTTTTCTGTAGTTCTTGACCAGGTTTGCACACACTGCAGCAGGGATTTTGGCCCACTCCCCCATACAGACCTTCTCCAGATCCTTCAGATTTAGGGGCTGTCGCTGGGCAATACAGACTTTCAGCTCCCTCCAAAGATTGTTTTTAATTGGGTTCAGGTCTGGAGACTGGCTAGGCCACTCCAGGACTTTGAGATGCTTCTTATGGAGCCACTCCTTAGTTGCCCTGGCTGTGTGTTTCGGGTCGTTGTCATCCTGGAACCACAACCCATCTTCAATGCTCTTACTGAGGGAAAGAGGTTGTTGGCCAAGATACATGGTCGCGATACATCCATCCATCCTCCCCTCAATACGGTGCAGTCGTCCTGTCCCCTTTGTAGAAAAGCATCCCCAAAGAATGATGTTTCCACCTCAAGTACCGCTTCACAGTTGGGATGGTGTTATTGGGGTTGTACTCATCCTTCTTCTTCCTCCAAACACAGCGAGTGGAGTTTAGACCAAAAAGCTCTAGTTCTGTCTCATCAGACCACATGACCTTCTCCCATTCCTCCTCTGGATCATCCAGATGGTCATTGGCAAACTTCAGATGGGCCTGGACATGCACTGGCTTGAGCAGGGGGACCTTGCGTGCGCTGCAGGATTTTACTCCATGACGGCATAGTGTGTTACTAATGGTTTTCTCTGAGACTGTGGTCCCAGCTCTCTTCAGGTCATTGACCAGGTCGTGCCGTGTAGTTCTGGGCTGATCCCTCACCTTCCTAATGATCACTGATGGCCTACGAGGTGAGATCTTGCATGGAGCCCCAGACCGAGGGAGATTGACGTCATCTTGAACTTCTTCCTTTTTCTAATAATTGCACCAACAGTTGTTGCCTTCTCACCAAGCTGCTTACCTATTGTCCTGTAGCCCATCTCAGTCTTGTGCAGTTCTACAATTTTATCCCTGATGTCCTTCCACAGCTCTCTGGTCTTGGCCATTGCGGAGAGGTTTGGAGTCTGTTTGTTTCAGTGTGTGGACAGGTGTCTTTTATACAGGTAACAAGTTCAAAACAGGTGCAGTTAACACAGGTAATGAGTGGAGAACAGGAGGGCTTCTTAAAGAAAAACTAACAGGTCTGCGAGAGCCGTAATTATTACTGGTTGGTGGGTGATCAAATACTTATGTCATGCAATAAAATGCAGATTCTGTCGTTCACAGCTGAAGTGTACCTATGATAAAAATTACAGACCTCTACATGCTTTGTAAGTAGGAAAACCTGCAAAATCAGCAGTGTGTCAAATACTTCTCCCCACTGTAGGTGGTGCCCAAAACGGCTTGGGTGCTGCACCTTAACCTTATAATGGCAGAGAAAACCCTGCAATCATTTCTAATGATTTAATATATTTAATTAATGCATCCTGGATGAATAGGTGTCATAAAATGGATGGACTAATAAACCAATTAGAAATCTTAAAATGTTTGCAAAAACAAACACTTGCTTATTATGAGTTGATGAGTTCCTAGCTACAGGTATGATAGTGCTGACTGACAGTCCTCGTCTTAAGTGTTAAACAGTCTGCAGTCAGATAGAAAACCATTTTATAAATAACATTAATGCCTATAGCAGGCAACAAAGACTATGTGAGACTTTTGTCAATAAAAATGTAAGTATTTTTAATACTTTCTTAGGCCTTCTGTGTTGAAACTGAATTTAATGCTTTTTAAGACCTGCTTTTACCCTGTACTACTGTGGTTACGTCCTCCTCATTTGTATTCTGTGTCAGTTTCTGGACATTTCAATGAGATTCCAAACAGGGAGAGAGTTTAACACTGAATAAACCCATTGGGAATATTTGTTAGTAGCTTCAATTTATTTCCTTCATGTCATCATTTACCGTGAATGCACGTGAAATGACCATGACTGACGTAAAATGTCAGTGCGTTGCTTATTAAACCTCAATTAAAAAATGGTTGCACATACACTGTGCGATGCAAAATGCAGTGAGGTGCTCATCACCCTCAAAGTAAAGCCTCAGAGAAGTTAACTTCTGCATTTTGCATAAAAACAACACATGTAGATGCACTGTACCTTCTGCTGCGGGAGAAAAGGTGATGCCCTCTCTCTCGTGAAGTGGCAAGGCGCTAAGTCTGGGGATATCATCTGGCACCATGGCACGGGCTGCCCCAAAGCCACCGCTGCTGCCCGACACACATGTTTGATCCTCGGACCACCCAGCGGCTGTTCCTGCACACAAACACAGAATAAATACCGTGAAATGTATTTGGTTGTAAACATATTACACTAACATAACTTGTGACATAAATAACTTCCCTATGACACCTAGTCGCACATTACACTAAGATACATTGCTCATTTTAAAGTGCAAAATAAAAAAAACAAATCAATATATTTCAGGCATAATTTGCCTTTACCACTGAGGTACTGTTACTGTCTTGTTTCTCCCTTTGATTGTTGTGGTAATTCACAAATAAAGCTGGATCTTTTAATTTATTTCCTGGTATGTGGATATACAGCAGAAGCATATAATGGCTTTACACTACATTATAAAAGCATGCGATTTTCCTTATGGCACAACACCCTTACACCGCATGTTTAAAACTGTTTTTATTCTTCTCATGACCGCCAGCACCAAAAACACATGGCAGCCTGAGTTATAGAGGGAATCCTCCCGAGACAAAAAGATCAAAGATCAGTAAGATCCTAAACATGTGTGATTACAACAAATGCAGTGGACCGATGCTGCTTTATTCAAAACCCAGACGAGACAACATAGCAATGCAGATTTTTAATTTAAAAGTATTACCTGAGGACTGATATCTTTGAGTGATACACCAACTCTCCTCCTCCTTCTCCTCCTTCTCCCACTCACTGGCACTCGTGATTCTCTGGAGCCCAACTATCGGTCCAGACAAGGAAGAAAAACAAGTTGTATGTAAGAGATGCTATCAATATGTTACTATACCTCCCTAAAATAAAAAAGGTTACTTACAATGTGACCTGTAAAGTTCAGACTAAAATAAGACAAGACAAATTATGGCTGCACGATTATGGCCAAAATGATAATCATGATTATTTTGATCAATATTAAGATCTTGATTAATTATCACGCTTATTTGTTGATTTTAACCAAAACTAATTTTATTGTCACATAGGCTATTTATAACTGCTTTCACATCCGTATTAAGCTACATTCCTCTTGTCTATGTTGAAGTTGTATGTATGTTGTATGCCCGTTATCTACCAGACGAAATATCAACAGGGATTTTGGTACCACATTACGGTGCCACTTAAATGCCTGCGTTGCTCTCTGATGGTCCAAAACCGACGTTAGAGGTAACAGAAACATTGCTGCATGTCACGCTAATAAACACTAATAACACGATACACAGCAGGTAACGTTAACCAATGTAGTGCTCAATCACGCAAATTTGATCGCGGGAAGCCAAAATCGTGATTAAAATTTGATTAATTGTGCAGTCCTAAGAAAAATATTACATGTACAATTTCAACTTTCATTTGTTTTCTGGATGTTTGATTCTTACCTGTGACAACTTGAGCTGCTTCTGCTGATCAATCTTAAAGAGCTGCACTTTGGCTTTCTTCAGCAGGTGGAGCATTTTCTTATTAGCTCCACTGAGACCAACTCGATGGCTGGGCCCGCTGACTTCCAACGACTCATGACAGTCCCCAGTCATGCCTCCTGCTTCATCTGTACCAAACAGCGTGAATAAAGCAACTCTGGTTACATGATGTACAAACAAACACCAGCTATTGAAAACACACCTATTAATTGAACAGCGACACAATCATTTAAATTTGTTAAATTATCTCTTTACAATTTCCAAGATACTTCAAAATTGTTGCAGTCCTTCTCAATCTTTCCAGTCTTTTTTTTATATTGATGTGTTTAAAAAGGCTAAAACATCTTAAAGATTGCATTAATAATAAAGAATTAACCAAAAGACTAAAGCCTCTGCAGACATTTTTACTAATTTTAACGCTAATTCAATATCAAAAATATCTCACAGTTACTAAAGCCTCTGCAGACATTTTTACTCATTTTAACGCTAATTCAATATCAAAAACATCTCACTGTTCCATGAGAGCAGGCCTTTGTGTAAAAAAAACAACAACAAGAAAAACAAAACACAGCAAAGATTAAGTAGCAAGATCTTCAAGTTCAAGACCTTTATTTGTCCCCGAGGGGCAATTCTTTTTGTTGCAGTAGCAAACAAATTGACATACAGTACATGACAACAAAGACGACAACATCAATTAAAAATACAGTATCAGACCAAATGGGGAAATAAATACCACAACATTAAAAGTTTTAGTCCCAGTGTGCCTTATGTGCAGACGTTACCTATTCTTTCCAGAGTTAAGCAGAGAGATAGCAGAAGGGACAAAGGAGAATTTATACCTATTTGTTTTGGCTGGTGGCTGACTGAAGCGGGAACCAGAAGGTAGCAACTTAAATTCTGCATTCAGGGGGTGAGAACTATCGGACATGATGGATTCTGCCTTTTAAAGCACATGTCTTCATGACTTATTACACAAAAAGAAGAAACAAAACTTACTGTTGTTTCCCGTATCTAACGGCAAATGTGAGGGCGCTTCCACATCAGCATTCACCACCACGGCTAGTTTCCTCACAACGCCGGGAGAGTCCATCTCTTCCATCATAAGCTTTGATCTACGCCTCTTCCTGACATGAGACGTCAAACCGTCGCCCCGATGGGTATAATCCGTATCGGCGTGGCCTTTCTTTTTCTCCGCCAGTTTCAAGGTCAGTTTCTTGAGGTTCTTGTAGATCTCTAGGTGGCTCGTGCCTGACTTGGGCTTTGACAACTTTGTCACTGCAGATGGGCTGTAGGCCACAGATATACATTCACTGTCTGACTGCAGCAAGTTGCCATCATAGCTTGACTCGTGACCCGATGGACTTGGTTTTTCATCCTCTTTCTGTTGACTTTTCAGCCATGTTGACAGAGAACCCTTTGGAAAGGGAATCATTTCCTCGTCCAAGAACCTCTTTGGAGTTTTAATAACGCGGGAGGACCGTGCGCTCATTACAGGAGTGGAGGAGTTGTGTGAACTCTGCTGGACTGGAGACGAGCTCGGCTTACCCTCGGATGGAGTGATATTGTGACTTAGCGGCTGCTGCTCGCTCAAGTCCGCCATCGGTGTGGCCGGAATAGGCTCTGGGACATATGCGTAATAAACATGCCTAGTGCGATGACGAGGAATTTTTGGACGTTTCATTTCTGGAACGTTTTTTGGTGGCTTTCGCTTGTGCCCAAACAAAGACCGTTTCCGTTGTTTTTTCTGTATTCTTTTATCGGGGGAATTTGTGGCTTTACACTCAAGGGGAATTGCTGCTTCCTCTCCACTTTGTGCACCGGCCTCAGCTCCAACCTCTGGGGAGGCACCCATACCCTTGGCCATTCTCCTCCTCTGCCGTTTGTGAAAGGATGTGACTGCTTGCGATGTGCGTCTGGTGTGCCCACTTCGAAACCCCTTTGTGCATCTCACAGATCTCTGTGGCTGGGACTGGTCTGTGTCCGAGTCCTCTGTCACCTCGCCTCGTTCTTTCACCTCGGAAGCTTTCTCTGAGCCACCAGCTGGGGTATTGGCTGTTTGATTTTGCTTCCTGTCTGTTACTACCGATTTTCCTGCTTTACTGATAAAGTCAGCTGATCTAGTACTGCTCTGTCTAGCTGAGGCCTGTTCGCCTGCATGTTTAGCTTCTGCAGTGAGAGCTACCTGCTTGCCTTGTAGTGTAATTACCACATTGGGTATTTCTTTGTCTTTCGATGGGCTCTCTTTGACACCCAGGCCTTCTTTAGGCATCCTTGGTACAATTTTCCCAATAAGAGATGGTTTTGGGGTCTTGGGTATAATTTTTCCAATGATAGGCTTTGCTTTTTCTCCAAGAGAAAGTTCTGAAGCTTGGGGAGGCTTTGCTTGGCTGAGTAATGACGACTGAGGAGATTTTTGTGGACGAACTGTTGTGGTCCCAAATCCAGTGAAAACATCCTCCTGTAGAAAAACATAGAACGTACAAACTTTACCAGGCTATAATAATACATTTGGACATGAAATGAAGACAGTTATGCTGTACATCATCAGCTACAGACCAAAAACACACACTATCGCCATAATACAGCATAATGCTGAATTATGAAAGAACTTTCTTTGAAATAGAATTGACATTGAACAAAAAACAATTACAAGCATATATATTTTTTTAAACATCCAGCATTCCCATAATATAAAGCTAATGAAACTATTACTACAGTATTGTGATTCAAACAATGATAACCACTGTTTTATTAGTTATTGTCAAACATGTTTGCCTAAAATAGCTCAGTATCAGCTGGAGGTGGATGTCCACCAGGAGAGTACAGTGGTTAAAGTTGATATTTTTAGTTTGTGATTTTGTAATACTTTCATTTGATTTATTATTTTAAGTCTAATAGCCAGTATTGTTGTGTTTTTATGTTAAACTGATGTATCTATTTTGTAATTGGCCTTTTGTTATGTTATTGTCACACTCACGCATTTTTAGGGGCATGCTGAAATTTCTTTGGGCATTTTTTCCCCTTTACCCCCCTTAATTTCCAACAGCATGGAAGGTTATCTACAGAAGATTACTGCAACAATTATTAACATTACACAACAAAATCAAATGACTTTTCCCAAACTTCCAAGGATTTTACTAATTACATGACTTAATTCCCTTCCATTTGATAATCAGGTATCAGCCAGCCCTGCTGATAATATGGCCCAACATCAGCACTTACTCCAGAGTTGCATCAGTACAATGCTGAGGCACTGAACGAAGCAAATTTTGGTTTCAATCTGTGAGTCGACTTTAAGAAATAACTCAGCAGATTTTTTCGCCAGTGCACCATCTCTGCAGGTGTCTCATTGTCAGTGTAATAAGTGAAAATATTTTATTTGTAATAAATCAGGAGTGTAGCACTAAAGCTATAGTTGAATACAAAACAGCATTTTAGCCTAGTTCACCCCTAAAAGTAATATTATAACATTAGTGAGTTGTAGAAATATACATTCAAACACCATTGCTACAAATGTTTAGTCGGACCCTTTAGAACAGTCAGCATCCATCATCCTCTCATTCACGTACCTGTGTACATCAGGTGCAAAGATTGCACAAAACAGCAGATTTCAACTTGCCTTGCAATTACTTACATCCATCTTCATGCGCAAAAATATATACAGTATACCTGTCAGCGATAAAACCCCCTACTGATATCTATGTCAAACCACTGCAGAGCACATGAGTGTGAGCCACTATGTAAAGTGTGGTACTCCAGTTAAACAGCACCCACAAGCTTTAGCATGAACCATGTGACTCTCTTACAGTCCACTCTGAAAGGATTGCATCAGTGAAGTCCGACTGATGTCAGACACTAAATCCCCTGCTCAGGAGATTAAATAATATGATTAGATCCAATTTGGTATTTTATCATTTTTATCACCACCCAGTCAGGATGAAGCTACAAGCAGACGACAACCTTAGAAGTTAATGATATCTAAACACACTGGCTTTTATGAAGAAACACTGAAAATATGAACACAGTGAAAGGTTGTCACAATACAATAATTTTAAAACCATGAAATACTAGTAAAATAAAAACAATATTCATTACCACTGGCGATACCACGGCAAAGGAGTAACAAAATCCTAGGCACACAAAATAGCATACATATTTTCTTAAATGTTTTTCCTACCTTGTAGGCCAACACATTCTTTATGTCATCATAATTGCATTTAGTGTTGATTTATTTTTCTCTGATTTTGGACTTGCCATGGCTAACTCTAGCCTGCTTTTTGAAAAATAGTGACAGATCGAGGACCAGTTGATTTTCTTCCCCGTTTTATCTTTGCAGCCTTGGGTGAAAATCAGTTTATTTGTTTCATTTTGGTACTTTCGATGCTATCAAATGTTTAAGTAAGGGAGGCTGTATTGTTTTAAACACGAGGTATCGAAGTAAGTATTAAAGTATTGGTATTTGTAACAACCTTAAGTGTGGTAGATTCAAGTCCTCTCTTATTTGTCATATAATAATATTTGTGTCTCATTATGAATGACTCCAGAGCAAAGTTGTGCACAGAGCATTTATAACCTATCATACCCCACACAATATATGTTGAAAAATATATAATACTATGGGCCAAAACACAACACTGTTTTAAATGTCTGCCTGCATCTCTAGGCTTTTGTCAATGTTGAATTATACCACTGAAATTAAAATTAAAATGTTATGGCATATTCACCTTGGCTACATCACTCCAATACTGTGAAAATGTCATCCTCAGTTCCTAGAGCCCTCTCATACATGTTAATCAGCAGGTAGAATAGAACTTTGCAATAAGTCCTGATTTGTGTCAAATCCTATGCAAGCAACATGATTGTGCTTTTGTTGCAGCATGCAGACTATTAAGTGAGAACCCAACTCTTTTATAACAGACTGACCTAAATCCATGTAAAAAAGTTAGGATTGGTTGATTGCCCGTTAGCTTAACGTTCACACCAATAACATTAAAAGGGAGATGCATGATGGGAGTGATGAATATAAACATACACTATGTAATGTATGTGTGTATGTGTGTGTGGTCCAAATTTAGCTTTTTGATTATAAAGTCTAGGTAACGTTACTCCCCCGTTCAAAACACCTCTGACAGCTCCAGCGTGGAGTGTGATCCCCAAGTTAGCACCAGCGACGTTTCACCTACGAAAAGATTATTAGCCTGTGCATGTCAGCACAGTGTGGGAACTTCAACGCAACAAAATGTGTCAGGGGATTAATATCGTCAAACAAAGACATTTACTCGTTTCCACAACAAAACGCATCCACGATTAGTATCATACCGCCAAAGTTTCCGCCAATGTTCTTAGATGCAGTCAACCTCAGCTGGACGGACGCCGATATCCGTGTGTGTGTGTGTGTGTGTATGGCTTTTGCAACTTCAAAACAAGCAATTAACTATTAATACCTGCAGAAGCAGTAAGACAAAATATTCACCGATCAACCAAGCATACCTTGCAGGTAGACGGCTAGCTACAATGCCTATTTAGGGTTAGTGTTTGCAAGCTAAGTTACCGCTAACTAGCTCTACGTTAGCTTAAATACTTTTTGTAAGTAACAAACAGATTCTGTAAAATGTCGTTCTTATGAACAAAATGGCTTTATGTGTCCCATTATGCGTAGTGTTACCAATCTAGTTGACATGCTATGGTTCGCGTATTCACCTCTTCACTGTTGCTGGAGTCAAACCCCGCATCTCTCTGCCTCCTGTGCTTCTCCACCACCCCGAGCAGGCGCAGCAGGTACGGGTCCTCACTCAACGCAAGGCCGATGTTTACGGGCCTCGGCCCTTCGGCAGGTAGATCCCCGACGTCCGAGCCAAACCTTCCGCGTTTGTTACGTTTCTCCGACCGCAGCCTGCTGCGTCTCGTGCACGGCCGACCAGGGAAGCGAGCCCGGGCCGGCGCTTGGGTGCTCAAGCCCGCGACAGTAGCGGGAGATGATAATCCGCCTCCCGATGCCGCCATTATTTACTACAACAACACGGAAAGCGAGCTGGCAGAGGCTGACAGCGGCGATGCGAGAAGCAAGATGGACTGCGCCGAGGCAAAGGCGCGAGATAGAATGGAACCTTCAGGTGCATCATGGGAAAACGAACTTCTCCGGCGTCCCAGGACGACCTCTATTCGAAACACTGGGCGGCGTCGCCTATGTAGAACCATTTTCTTCATTAGCGTATCAGGTGTACATGTTTTGATAATTATTGTGTTTGTTGTTGAATTATGATTGTACAACTATTCAAGTCATATACTTAAGTTAAAGTGAAAAAAACGTAATGAAAAAATACTTCGGCACAAAACCTGCATGCAAAAGCAAATAGCCAAATGTAATTAAAGTACTAATTGTGCAGAATGTCCCCTGTGTGTTGTACAGCATATTTTATGAACGTTTATGTTTTGTATGTAAATCTTAAACTCCAAAGTATAGTAACTAAAATAAATGTTATTTTCTTCAGAACTGTAATGAAGTGGAAATATAAAGCAGCATAAAATGGAAATGCTAGAGTAAAGCGGAACATCAAGTACCTCATTGTTCTTAAGTAAATCTACTTTGTCACTTTACACTACTTGATAGTAGGCAAAAATCAGTCATTGTTTTGTCAATAATAAAAGTAACAACATCTTGAAAATTTTAGGGAGAACAAAGCAGAAACAAATGTAGCTTTTAGAAGTTTTTGTAGCCTACATTATAGAAGCAAACATCCACATCAATATTTGATTAATTTTTGGGGCATATTTGTTATAATCAAGAAGCCGCAGGTTAGCATACACAGTATTCCAATGTCAGTTGTGAGCCATTTCAACTTTGTTACATTTGTTTATTAATAAATATTGCTGAATCTTCAGTATTTGTAGTTCTCCATTGTAATAGATTTTTTTAAAAGGGCAGATTACCTTAAACAAGTGTCAGAAACAGGCCTGAAAAACATTTATCTATACCATGTAGTTTACACTGTAAACTAGCTTAAGACTCCACTCACTATTGGCTGTACGGACACAAAGTGACAGCCTGACACCACAGCAACTTTTTAATGCAACAATTACTTACTTATGGAGAGAAAAACAAGACCTGTAGGTGATATTATTGAAGTCCCTTAGTACAGAGTCCTATAAACTGGTTAATTTAGCAGATTTTGGATTTCAAGATGTTTAGGACTCACATTCTCCATGTAATGCTCACTTGTGTAGATCCTGTAAATAGTACAGTTAAATACAAAATATTCCTACACTTGAGGGAGAATTAGCTAGTTAGTCTACATTAATAAAAAAAATGTTTTTGTTAAAAACATTCCAGGTACAGTTAAGGTAATATTGACAGCAAAAAGGGCCTTGCGACACAAGCTTATGGTGGACATAAATCACAATTATGTTCAGATCAGTCTTTCTAAAAGCAATTGAAAACAGCATTTCAGAATCAACCTTTATTACATGTGTTTCATAAACCTGCTTCAAAAACTACAATTTTCACATAAAACATTCTACCTACACTAAACAGAATATGGTATGAAAGACTGACAATCATTTAACTGAATGGTGTAGGATGAAGTTAGTCATTTCCCCATATATTATCTAAAATAAATTCTGCTGCCTCGTCAGTGTGGGTGCTCTGGTGGATCTTTAGGGTGCTCTCTTGTGCAAAGTTTTTTCCACAGGTCGGGCAGGTGTATTCAGAGTGGTGATCCTTGGCAATGTGTGCTTTGAGCTGCTCAGGCCGAGCATAGCTCTCATCACACTCTGTGCATGCGTGAGCATTGCGAGGGGGAATCACATGTGCCTCCTGTTTGTGTGCCCGCAGGGCTGCAACAGAAGGGAAAAAAGGTCACAATTTGGTTCAGAACAAGGAATCTTGAGCTCTGGCTGCAGCTCATTGGAGGGGCATCTCTCTGCTCCCTCTTCTTGTTTGATCTTCTTGCTCTCAACCATTCCTCTTTGTGCTGCATATTTGGGTTTACGACCCCGTTTTTTGCCTTGTGGCTTAACGTCACAGTTTATATCGTTGGCAAATCTCTCCTGGTGCTGCATGAGCTCTTCTTCTGTTGGGAAACCACGACTACATTTGCAGCATTGGTAGGTGTTGATGTCATCAGACACTATGGAGTCATGAGGGTGCACAGCGATGCGATGCATGCGAAGGCGCGAAGGACTGGGGAACAAGGCGCCACAGTCCCTGCAGGGACACCGTCGTTCTATGCACTCATGTCGCCTGTGTTTGTTCAGCTGCAAGACATTTAACAATCATCATACACAACAAATTATTGTATGAGTTTCCAAGCACAAAATAACAGGCTAACATGTAACCTGCTGTGCCCTCACCTCAGTGAAGGTAAAGAAGTTTTTCTGGCAGTAAGGACAAAGGAAGGGCTTCTCCTCTCTGCTGTGGGTGGCCTGGTGCTGGCTGAGTTCATCAGAGGAGGAGAAGCTCTTGTCACACTTATAGCAAGTGAAGACTGTATCAGTCTGTAAAATGATGAACAGAAAAATTGGTTAAAAATATGAAATCTTAACTCAAGGCATTATTCTTTTTTTTTTTTTTTTTAAGAATGAAGGTGTTCACAATAGTCAACAGAAGAACATCTTCTAAAGGTTTTCTTTTCTGAGATATTTTCAAACCAAATTACATCTTCATTTTTATCCAAAATAATATTATGAACAAAAAGACTAAATTATGCAGAACCTTTGCATTTATACCAGAGCCTGACTCTAATCAACAAAGCCTCCCACTTTAAACTGCAGTTACAATTCACAGAAAAATAATCACTCAAGCTTAAACAATTTGTTGATTAACTGATTTTGCTTTTGTTTTCAATGATCCTAATAAATGTATTTGGATTTTTTTTTTTACTGTTGGTTGGACAAAACAAGCTATTGAACACATTCATCTTCTTTAAGGGAAATTTTAATGAGCATTTTTTTCTATTTTCACATTTTTTTATAGATAACACAATAATTCTTCAGTTGGAGCAATACAAATCAACCTCATTGTTATACATTACTGAGTTTGTATTACTACTTGAATCCATTTTGAATTTCAGTCTGCTTTCCCTACCTGCTGCAGATGCTGTTTGTACTGGTCCCGATGACTCTTCCTCATGTGTCTCTCCTTGGCTTTGGAGTTACAGAAAGTGATGAAGCACTGAAAACACTGCAGACTCTCATGCTGATCTGCATCACAATGAGATGACAATATGCTTCCTGATTAGTTACAACGTTATAGCTGGAATATATTAAATAAAAGTGCATACTATGACTGTTGTGTTGACAAATTAGACTAGAATTAAGTTTACAGCATCTCGTATGAAGTGTGTTAGCTTACAGGATTGCAGAGGGGCGACGCCGGGCTCTGACTTGATCTCCGCTGAAGTGTCTCTCTTCTCACTCCCAACAATGACTTGCTCTATCTTCAACATTTCCATGTTGATGTTTTCAGACACCACTGGGCCACATGGAGCTGTAACATAGAAACACACTGTTGTTGTAGACAAACTGAACATTCATCATACATGTAATGTCAGCGGGCAAAGCTTAACAGGCTACAGGAGATGACAGACTGCAGACGCAGCGTTAAAATAACTACAATCAAAGATTAGAGATTGGAATAATTGAAAACCATGTTACATTTTCTAAAATAGATATACGCCTCACGAGAGGCTGCTTTTTGTATTTACTTAGGACACACTAGTTATAAAATAAAGATAAAACAAAACTGCTAACGTTAGGCCAGAGCTAGTTAAAAAAGGAGAACGGAGGCAACGGAGTCTGGTCATTACCAAGCACAGCTGCAACTGAAAGCGCGTCGATTGTGCTCGTATGTTCTAACAATATTTTAAATCGTATTACCGTGTGCTTACGTTCGTGTTGTACCTATGCATTTGAACCGCATGCACATATATGCAAAACTATGAATCATTTTAAATGATGTCTTTGTAAACAATCAATAAAGGCATCCATTTCTTACCGTAAGAGAGACGTCTACCAGTACGAAGCCGCAGTGAATTATTCTGTCCAGTACCCACATCACGTGGAAAGGTCTGACAATCATGGAGATATCGCGATATTATGGAATTGTAGTTTTGTCTTGGCTGCATTTGTGGGGTGTGTCCTTCAGGGCACATACCTTCTTGCTAAAGGTGAAACCATGTTTTATATCATTTGGTAGCTAAAAAGTGGTGCAAAAGTATTAGGCAGGTGTGAGAAAGTGCTGTAAACTCAGAATGCCTTCAAAAATATAAATAACGATTGCTTATTTTTATCTTTATATTTTTACAAAATGCAAAGTTTACAGCCTAAATTACAGTCAGACTTTGCACAGTACTGTTTTAACCAAACATTTAAACATGAAATGTCATATATCCCCAGGTACACCCTTTTTAACATACTGTTTCTGGAGTTAAACATTCTGCTAAAGAAAGTTTACTGTCTGCTGTTAATTCCTACACACTGAAATCAATCAAAAAAGGGAAGGAGAGAAGAAAAAAACATTTGCATAATACTTGCAATGTTTCAGTTTTTGGTGGAAATGATTAAAAAATGACTAAACTGAATCGTTTGGAATTTATAAACAACATTTTTATTTTAGTTGTTCCTTTTTAGAGTGCGGACTTATGCACAGTCCGAGCCCGGCCCGCGTCCAAACATGTAACCGAACCCGACGAGCCCGACAGTCATTAAGATATGTACCGAGCCCGACCCGATACACAGTTAAAATCGCATTTGTTTTATACATATGTACGTTTGTTTTTAAAGCCCGCTTTTATTGTTAAAGGCATTCGGAAATGTCAAAGATGAGCGCATCAATTGACTGTCTTGCTGTTTTAAAATCCTGCGGCCAACTTTTTTTAACATCTTCCACTGAAATCAATCAAAAAGGGACGCACGTCTTTCTTGTCACAGCACAAAAGACGGATGTTAGGGGTAATATTTGACATTTATTTTAAGCTGTTTTAAATTCAAAATGTAAAAATGACTTATTCAACTGAGACGAACCCAGCATCCTTTTGGAAAATATAAACAACATTTTTATTCTTAGTTCCTTTCCACAATTTTCTACAAATAAAAACACTATGAAAAAACTAAGAGTAAAAACTACAAAAACAGAAGTCTAGTTTAAGGTTCATAGAATTTTATTGGTAATTTAATCAGACAAGGCAGACATATCAACACATCACTTGATGAGTAAGACGGCACATTATCGCTTTAAATAATTTGTCAATTATGCAAGCATGGAGTTCAGGGCAAATGAGGCAGAAGAACAAGTTCAAGGAGTTGAGAGAAGCCATTTAAGCCCTGGCCTGCTGCTGGTGTTCAGCAATTCGGCTTTCCATTACAGGCCTGAAGTGCCTGATCAATCCCTGAAAACACAGAAAAGACAAAAACAGAGGGAAACAGTACATTAATAGTGCAGAACAATAACCAGGGCTGTACCACAAACAGTCAGTGTATATTTATTACATAAAAAAGTGATTTTGATGATGTGTTCATTTCTGTGGTAAAGGTTTAATGTTCAGAATGAAATACACAATGCAGAAAGGACCTCTTTTTATATTTAAAAGCTACTGTCTCCAGACATGTACAAATCAGAAAACAGTGTCTGAAAGTGGATGAGATAATGGACAACAACTTTAGTTTAAGCAAGAGTGCAGACCCCCCCACACACACACAAACAATCTAATAAGACTTGCATAAAATTAGTCAAACCACATATAGGCTGTTCATCTACTTTATCACATTACATCTGACCACCTCATGTTTCATGTTCTAAGAAGCCAATTCTCCACCATTAATCATGACTAAGCCTCTGACACGGAAGATCACTGTGAGAGAAGGTGACTTTCACAAGCATGTTTAAGGCTTGAGCATGGAATGACTACAAAATAAAAACCTCAGTAGAAATAGTATTTCATTAAAACTTGTGTGTGACAAATACTAATATATATATATATATCAGAATCTAACAAACTCTTAGGATTTATATATATATTTTTTTAAAACCACGCATGGAAATGTACATAAATCGTGATGCATCGATAATCGGTTTAGAATCGAATCGTGAGGTGACCAGAGATTCCCAGCCCTAATTTTGAGGTTTTGGTTTCATAATGAAAGTTTATATTTTTAGCTACACCTAACTATTTCTAATGCAATCCAATACAACATCCCAGACATAAATCTATAAAATAAATAGATTGCTTTCTATAGTGATCTTTGTCCACCCTCAATGGGGATGCATAAAATAATGTAATTAAAAAAAAAGCAATACAATAAAATGGAGCTTGCAAAATGTCAAGTCATTCATGTCCCAGAGTCCCCCTTTCATTTTTCCAAGGATCCTGTTAGTACGAAATGCATTATGACAGTACATGGCTTTACCTGCACTGGCCATGCCGCACCATCTCCCAGGGCACAGATGGTGTGTCCCTCAATCTGCTTACTGAGCTCCCAAATCATGTCGATCTCTGATGGCCGTGCATCACCTTTTACAAAACGCCACATCATGTTATTCATCCAGTCTACTCCTACAGAAACAGATGAAAAGAAAAAGTTAGTTAGAGGTATTAAAAGACACTAAAAAACCCAATGTTTTCAGTGCCTAAAATGACACTGCAGTGGCACTTACCTTCTCTGCAGGGTGTGCACTGGCCGCAACTCTCATGCTTGTAGAACTCAATCAGACGGGCAATGGCTCTGATAATGTCAGTCTGCCAAAAACATGCATCCACCAATGTTACAGATGTTTCATGATTTCTTTATGCGCAATGAATTATGCAGCAGAGGTAATGAACTTACAGATTTGTCCATGACTATAAGTGCAGCTGTCCCCAGGCCAGTCTGAGCCTGGATGAGGCCATCAAAGTCCATCAGCACTTCTTCACAGACCTTCTTGGGAATAAGGGGTGTTGAGGAGCCACCGGGGATTACAGCCAGCAGATTATCCCAACCACCACGCACTCCACCTACCAAACAGATGTTTGTTATAATTAAGTTTAAAAGTAAGTGCATTTAGGGTGTTCTTGTGTTAAGTAGGGCTCTAATCTCCCAGTCAACTAGTCGATTTATTGGTCGATACGTTCTGGCTCGACCAAAATTCTGATTGGTTGATTTTTTGCCGTGTTAATTTCAAAACTAATTGCTAATGGGGGTGTTTTCAGAGCACCCCTGTTTCACAGGTAACAGCCTGTCTTCAGAACACCCCCCTTGTTTTAACTTTTTTTTGGATTAGCCCAACCCACCGGAGACAGATTGAAGAAAGAACTAGAAAGCCTTGGTATAGTGGTTTGCTGAATATTTATTTAATTGTGAGTGTTTAATTTACAGTCAGTCCTCCTCTACCATGTCAAAGACATCGGCAGTGTGGCAGCATTTTACAAAAATAGATAACGGAAAAAAGTCAAATGCAAAGTTTGCAAGCAACAGTTTGCATATCACAGCTGGACTACAAACATGGCATATCACCTAAAAACGGTAAGCTAATTTTTCTGCGTTAGGTTGCCCTGTCTGTTTTGAGTAGGCTATATGAACATATCACAATTGGCATATTTCATAGTCTAATAATCGTTTTATAACTATTGGCGCACCCACACGCAACGACGGTAGCGTTCCCCAGACACACCCAGACCCCACTGGATGTAAAGCCTCTACCATCCAAATGCAAAAATAATATCACTGTCGAATTTATTGCTCATGATATGAGGCCAATTGCTGTTGTGGAGGGCTGAGGTTATAAGAACTTGTTAATATCCAGCACGCCACACCATCATGCATGGACAATACAACACAACGCGGCATTGAGCTTGACCACAGATATGTTAAAATATACAGTATATATTAAAGTGGACACATTGTGTGACACACCCTCAGCTTCAAATGTACCTGCGTGCCTCTCAATGAGGTCTTTCAGAGGGATAGACATCTCCTCCTCTACCGTGCAGGGGGTGTTAACATGGCCGGAGATGTTGAAGAGCTTTGTGCCAGAGTTTCTCTCTCTGCCAAAACCCAGAAACCACGAGCCGCCACAACGACAGATGGTGGGTGCCACGGCTACAGTTTCCACATTGGCAACAGTTGTTGGGCAACCAAACACACCTTTAAAAAAGCAGCAGAAGTGAGGTAGATATTACAGTAGAGCTTTTATTTGGCAAGAAAAATAGTCCCACAGAAGTTCTGTGTTCAGATCAAAATAACTTGTAGGTTGAAGAAATTGTGGCCATTGTGAGAATGCACTCAGGGGTACAAGCTAAAGACTAATAAGATAAATATTTTATTTATTTTGACAAAAACCTTTTCCGATTCTGATTTTATGTGTACCAGAACTCACCCACATCAGCAGGAAATGGGGGCTTCAGGCGTGGTTTCCCCTGCTTTCCCTCCAGGGACTCGATAAGAGCGGTCTCCTCTCCACAGATGTATGCTCCAGCACCACGCATCACAAACACATCAAAGTCATAACCGCTGCCACAGCAGTCCTTTCCAATGAGCCCAGCAGCATAGGCCTCATTGATAGCCACCTATGAGCAGATATTCAATTCAATTTTATTTATATAGCACCAAATCACAACAACAGTTATCTAATTGCGCTTTTCATAAAAAAGCAGGTCAACCATAAACCAATGTTCCTGAGAAATCATAATTTCAAAGTTTATATCTCAGCTTTCATTTGGTCTATTATCACCTGCAGGTTGGAAGACTCATTGTAGAACTCTCCTCTGATATAAATATATGCCGCACGCGCCCCCATGGCTCTCCCAGCCACCAGGCAGCCCTCCACCAGTTTGTGTGGGTCATTTCGCATAATCTCCCTGTCCTTACAGGTGCCAGGTTCTCCTTCATCTGCGTTCACCACCAGATACTTTGGCCTGAAGAATTAAATTAGAACTTGGTTAAATAGGGTAGAGCAAACTAATCCAGACAAAACCAGCTAGAGTCAACTAAGATGTCAAAGCTGCACTAGTCAATTTGTTCAGCTTTCATGCACCTAATGGCCGACAAGAAATGATGATTGTAAGAGAGCATGTGAATTAATGTAAATGAAAATGATAAGAAACCACATACTCAGAGCTTTAACGGCATCCCCTAAACAGCTGGTGGGGATGGATTTGATGAAAAATAAATGTGCTGTCGTTTAGAAAAGATGATGCCAATATTAAGTTAATGGAAATATAAAGATGTTAAAAGAATGCTATTCATCTTAAACTTTGCCAATTGCAAGATTTGGTTACTTTTTTTGTGTAATCAATATGATCAATATTTGAGATACCAGTGCAAATATATTGGGTCAAATGACAAAATAAACTCACTGTTGGTTTAATCTGTGTAAGACATTTGTGCCGTTTCATTTCCAATACAAACTGGTAAAATTACATGAGAATATAAGAAGAAAAAAAGAGCAGATGTGTGTGCATCTGTCTCACCACAGACCTGCCATCGCTGGGCTTGTTCATGAAGCTCCACTTCATGCCTGTGGGGAAACCAGCTCCTCCTCGCCCACGCAGGCCAGAAACCTTGATCTCATTGAGGATCCAGTCGACTCCCTTCAAGAGAATCTCCTTAGTTTTGTACCAGTCGCCACGCTTCATCGCCCCCTTCAGCCTAAAGCACAGGATGACAGGAGCAGGTGAGGATTGTGTCCTTTTTTATCTCTAGACATTATTGATAAAGTTTTATTGCAACAAAGCTTCTTGTCAGGTCAAGAACATGCATAACTGGAATTCTTCCTTTACTTTTAAGCACATTAATATGTATTGTGTAAGACAATAAATCAATTTAATATGTATATTATGTTTAAAGTTATGTGTAATATTAAGTTGTGTTGTTTCTGGCGTTGGCGGTAAGATGTAATTGCAGGCACGTCTCTGGAACCTCATCTCCCAGAGTTCCTTTTGAAAATGAACAGCGTTGACTAATGCTTTCTCATGTTTCACATTGGTAGCAGGTCCCAATAGAGAAGGGGAACAATGGCTTCTGATAGGGTAACTATAAAACTTTGTAGCGTATTTACTAATTATTAAAATATTATTTAATTGCCCTTCTTTAGTACATTTATTTTTTTTTTTTTTTGACTCACAGCTGCTGTTCTTTTTCTGTCTGTTGATCCACCATTGTGAGTCAGCAGTAATAAAATGAAGACGCCCGGTCTTCCAGCTAACATCACAAACAACAATGAGGGCAGAAAAGCATCCCCAATTTGTTTTAACCAAATATTCGCTGTCCAGCTCAGCTACGAACACCGGATCCACAGCAATTTACCGCATTGATCACTAATGGTAGGCTAGCGACGTCATCTTCACCAGATAGCCCGCGACTGTCCTGCTTTTAAAACAAACATGATAACTCAACACAGACAGTTGCCGTTTGCATGGACTCACAGCGTTGCGCTGCTAAGAGTGAATAGAGGAAACACAGGAATGGATATTTCGCGTTATTTTAAACGAACGAGAAACACTGATGTATAAAACTGCCAATTATATTAATTTACAAGTTTACCGAAGGATTGTTCCAGCCCACTTTAACTCCTATCAATCACCATGGTTTTAACTCACTTTTTGATAGGTAAGAACTTACCGGCAATTAACTAGATGCAAATCTTACAGACCACAACTTAAAGACTTTGCACAGCACATGAGAATAACATCAGAGGAGTTACCTCCAGTCATGGCGGCCATAAAGGTTTGTGAAAATTCTATCCTCGTCTGCAAGAGGTCCAAATGTGGTTTTCTTAGGAGCACTCTGGGAATATGAGACAAACACATATTCAGTGTCAACATTTTAACCCTGTTGTTACCATTTCAATTTGTCCAAAATACAGGCCTGTACCTGTGTTGTGCTGTTGAATCGGGTGATAGCAGTCACTGCACCTTGACTGACAGTAACTGGAGCACGGGCCACCCCACACACCACTGCTCGAGACAGGGACAGCATCCTTCCTGCATCAAGGACAGACCATAACATGATGTCAAACGGAGGTTACTTTAGATTAACCCTCATGTTTTCCTCGGGTCAAATTGACCCGTTTTCCTATATCAGTGTTCTTTTTAACTACCTGATTGTAATTACCCAAAATAACATGATTGATTCCACACATCGCTCTTTGGGGTGATTTTGATGGGTAATTCTGGGGTGCCTTTTTCAATTTTATAGCATTTGAAAAGAATTGAAGTGGTTTCCAAATAGTATTGAGTAAAAGTTGACATATTCCAGTCTGTGATTATCCATCAACATACTATTTTTTTTAAATTTTAGTCTAAATAATTCCTAATTTATGCTTTTCTAACTCATCCATTAGGTATAATTTCCTATAAATGGAGGTTTATTGACCATAAATTCCAAAAATAACTATAAAACTAAAAGTTAATAAGTTAGCGTTACGTGGTGTTGAAAATGTCAAAAAAAGTGACAAACATGGGAAAAAAGCGTCAAAGGTGTTGAAAAAGAGGACAAAACGTAAGAAAAAGTTAAAAATATTGATAAAATTGTTGATTTTTAATTTTGACGGGAAGACAACACAAGGGTCAACAAGAAATAGGACACAATCATGGTTTTACAAAAAATACTGAAAGTTGCCATCAGAGCCTGTTGTCTAGCTAATTCTGAATTTTTGTTTAAAGTTCCTGATTTAAGTCAACATTTTACTTTAGGACTAGAATTTCATTAATGCACAGTTATTGTACTGTTTGTGCATAAAAAACATTTAACATCAGAGAAGTTTGGCTCCTTTAATTAAATGAAAAAAGGGTTTACTACAAAAACCTATTCATATTTCTCAAATAAGGTATGGATAATCCTCGGGGATGGTATTGGCACTATTATAAAAAACAAAACTGAAGAGTGCTATCTGAAAATAGTCCAGTGGACTCATCAACCAGAGCACCAACAAATCAGTTCAATTAGTGATATTCCATAACTAGACAGATTACCGTTACATAATATTATAATGACCCTATTAACTAACAATACATTTCATTTTTTTACATGAGTCCTTCTGTAATAACAACCTTTTGTCATAACTGTCATAACATATTATTTAAACCATTAGGAATCTAAACAAGAGCAGTTGAGTGACAGCAGACACTGTTTCTATTTTAACAACAGTCGCATTTAATTTTAACACGATAAAAGTATCTAACACTAGATTCACTTTTATTGTTTTGGTGGCGACAAATAGGCATATAAATGAAATAGTGTTTGGCACTGGAATATATTTGACAGAGATCTTGTGTAACTTGCTATGTTGTGTTATTATGTCACAGATATATAGAGTTACGTAAATTAGCAAATGTGAAGGCGAGCGACAGCAATGTTTTACATCTTCAGCTGTACTTTTTCAGATCAACACACTTGTAAAGAAATTAAATTATTATGGATAAACTTTTTCTTCGCTTAAAAGTGATGTAAATACACGCACTGACCACCAAGATCATAGGTCTAGCATCTGCTAGCCTGGCGCTAAGCTAAGCTAGCTAGCTGTTAACCTTGTAATGTCAGTGTAGAAGCAGCGGATTCACGAGGTAGCACACAAATATCACACTGAAAATATATGACCGGAATGGTTCACACCAACTGTAATACCAGCTGTATTAAAAGCATTCAAATAATGAATGGTTTTACGAAATACCGACGGAGTTAACAAACCATCAGTCCTTACCTTCTCTATGTCCCGTGTGTTTGTGTGTGTGTGTGTGTGTGTGTAGAACACACGGCCGGTGTGTGTGTGTGTGTGTGTGTGTGTGTGTGTGTGCGTGTGCGTGTGTGTGTGTGTGTGTGTGTGTGTGTGTGTGTGTGTGTGTGTGTGTGCATTTATATACATGTATACCAAAAGAGGCCATTCTACACAGTAAGGACTTTTTATTTTATTACTAGCACTATGTTTTTCATAAGTAGTGTGCGTGTGTGTGTTTGCCCATAGGCAGTTAGAAATGACATCTTTAAAACAAACTGACAAAACCTTTTAATATATATATATATATATATATATATATATGCATACTGGTACCCTCACTCACCCTCACCCTCACTCTGACATCTCTCCATTGGTGCATGTATAAGTACTGAGCATGTGTTTGTAGAATTTTTAGATGACATAGTCAATATGAAGATCATTCAGCAGAAAGTTTAAATAATAAAAGGATAGGCTAAACGTTGTGGTTAAAATTTTAAAAAATCATGTAAAATTACAAAACCATATTGTCCCTTTTGCATTCAATTTACCAACACAAATACATTGAATTAATCAATACACTAATAGTATACATTATTATATATATATATATATACATATTTAAAGAGGATGGATTTTTTACGGGATGACACCCGAGTCAATTTTTGAAGGATGCTCGGGTTCGGGTCGGGCTCGGTCATTCATTGAACATTTTGAATTTAAAAAGTTTAAATAATATAAAGGATAGGCTGTGACAACGAAAGACGTGCGTATTGTGGTGGCAGCGCAAATTTTAAAAAAATCATTTAAAAATTGAAAACGAAGGAAAACCATATTGTCCCGAATGCCTTTGCAATTCAATTTACCAACAAACAAATACATTGAATTAATCAAATACATTTTAATAGTCGGGCGGACAGAAATATCTATGTTTGTTTTGTCTGCCTATATATATATATATATATATATTTGTATTAACATTAAATAAATGACAGACTTCATCATTTTCATCTGCAATTGAACCAACTGAATTCATGAACATATGCCAGCAGAGAATTAAATAACCGATTAAGGTGTTACGGAAATTGATTAAATTGGGTCCATGTGCGGAAACAAATCACAGTTTATAATACTGGATATTTAATAGTAGCAATGCAAAGGCAGCTTCCCTCTGACCTTAAATGGGGCAATTTAAACAATGATGTATAACTGTGTGCAATCTGTCTCTGTATAGTTAGAGTTACATCACAGCAGCTTATCGTCACTAAACATTGGTATTAAACTGTGACTTGATGCAACCTACGGATTTGAGGGATCATTAGACTCAGCGCTACATCCAGCTGGTGCTCCCGTGCTCAAATGAATGATGTAATGGAGACTAAAACTGCACTGTCTGAAAGCATACAGGAAACTAAAAACATATTCTTAAAGCAGTATTTACATGTGGAAAAGCTATAGTTGGCCTTTGTGTAAAAAAAATAAAGGTTCTAAGTTAATGAAGAAACAAGAAAATAGTGATTATTTTGTCATTGATTTGTAACTTATAAATGCAAAGTGTACAAGTTAAAAAATAAAATCAACAGAAGGTGCAACATGTTCAAGCAAGTGCAGCAATAATGTGATAATAAATACAACATAGGACCTCCATCAAATTGTTCATCACTGAGCATTAGAGTAAGCAGTAATCCGTCAAATTTACATTGAAGGTTTCTTTTTTATGTGGTCAAATTCAGTCAAAGTATGACAAATATCCTCCGCATTTCTGACAGGAGTCTCTCTCTGTAGCTGCTGAGGAAGGCTCTCATCTGAGGGAGGATTAGAACTGGGTCTGCGAGTTAGCCGGCCTAGTCGGTCCACGGCCGCACACTCAAATGCCCTCCTCATCAGAGGATGCTCCTCCAGGACCGAGTTGAAACTGTCCACACTTAGAGAGTAAAGGCGACAGTAGGTGTCAGCCCTCACGCTGGCTGTGCGTCGTCCTTGGGTTAGTAGGCAGATCTCTGAACCAAAGAAGAGGAAGTCAGTTTAACCTTAAAGCAATAGTTTGATGTGTTGGAAACAGTGTTTGGTAGTAACAAGTTACGAAGTAACGCAATTACAGTAGTGTATTCCTTTTTTTCTGTAACGCATTGCTAATCAAATTTCAGTAATATTATAGGCCTACCCATTACAATCTACGGAAGAGGATTAGGGCCACTGGTGAAAAATGTATGTGAGTTCTGACTTTAATCTCAGAATTCTGAGAATGAAGTCAGAATTCTGAGATTAAAGTCAGAATTCGGGACTTTATTCTCAGAATTCTGAGAAAAAAATTTGAATTCTGAGAAAATTCACATACATTTTTCACCAGTGGCCCTAATCCCAATTCCGTAACAATCCCAGTAATGCGAGCGACCACGCATTTTAACCAGACATTTAGTAGTGTATTTCTTTAAATCCACCAACATCGCAAAACATTTTGGCACAGAAAATAGTACTTGAGTGTTATTTCCCGTCCGTTTAGCTGACAGATATAAACATGTTGGGAATTAATGTTTAGGTTTGCTACATGTAAATAGCAATAGATTTTAACAACGGTGGAAAGTATACCGTATCCAGGCTGGGTGTTAGTCCAAAGTTCAATATGAGAGTGGTAACAATCTTCTCATCTAAATATTATTAGAAAGAAAATGTCAAAACTATTCAGTCCATTCAGTGTTCTAAGAAAGTAAACTCAATATCTTCGGCTTTGTGACTGTTGGTTGAACGAAACAAGCAACCTTTTCAGCGTTTCTAGACCAAACCAATATTGTAGGATAATGAAAATATCCCAATAATAATGAAAATAATCATAAGATGCAGCCTAAACAACGACAGAAAGCCACAACAAAGGAAACAACCAGATTTGATGAGGAATAGTTAAAGGTTAAATGATTTACAAGTGATTTACCTCCAAAATATGCTCCATCGCTGAGCATAACCTCCTTACCGCCACGTGGGATGACAGTGACGGTGCCGTGCTGGATGAAATACATTTTCCGACCCAGCGTTCCTTCTCGTATAATCAAGTCTGCAGGTTGGAAGACTTCCGAAACGCAGCTTGGTCAGGATCACTGTCACAAAATGAGGGTCGGTGTTGGCAAACAGTGGCATGTTAGCTACAAGCCCACGACAGTTATAGCTGACAATCTCCTGCATGGTGGGGAGACAGAGAGGACATTACGATAAGTGATACTGAGACATTTCTACCTTCCTGTGTTATCGCTTTATTACATTCTGTTGTTTAAAGGAATGATTCTGAGCAAATTTTATTTAGAAATTTACAAAATGATTATTGAACTACTTGTTTTATAGATGTCAATAGTAGTCAATCTACTGAATGAACTACTTTGAAAAAAATTGTAAAAATGTCAAACATGATCTTGTTAAAACTTCTCAGACGCTGCTTCTCTTATGTGATAGGACTAAACTAAATATGTGGGTTTTCTTGGGCAAAAACAAGGCTAGGGCTGCAAGCAACAATTATTTTCTTGATCGGAATATGTTTTTGAGTAATCGTTTGGTTTTAAACTTGTTGTATGACCAACAGATTCAGGTTACTGTCACATATGACAAAGAGAAGCAGCAAGTCCTCACATTTGTAAAGCTTAAACCTAAAAATATGCAGCATTTTTGTTAGAAAAATGAATAAAACAATTAATCAATTTTCTAAATAGCTGTAGATCATTTTTTTTATGATCTAAACTATTATTAATTATCAATTAATTTACCAATTGTCTGGCCTTTGGTCAAATTTATACCATTTTACAGACAAAACTATTGAAGAAAATAGTTCACATATTAATTGATAATAAAATAATCATCAGTTGCTTTGTTGATTTAGAGCTGAAACAATTAGTTTAATTGACAGATAAGCGATTAATCATGTTAGCCATTTTGAAGCAAAAATGTGAAAATTTGGTAAAGTATCCAGCTTCTTCAGTGTGAGGATTTGCTTCTTTTATATCACTGTAAACTGAATAACTTTGGCGTTTGGACTCTGGGGAATTGGGATGCTCATTTTTTCACAAATTTCTGACATTTCAAAGACTAAACATCTGGTAGAAAACAATCGGAAAATAATCAATATATTGATTTTAAACTTATCTTTCAGGCTTAATGTTACATCTGTGTGTGCATGTGTCATTAAAAGACAGACATGTAGAGAAACAGTAAATCAAATGAAAGGTATAATGAATCAAACACCTCCTTCAGCGGATCGCTGAGCTCTCCCAGGATGCTGTCCTCATCGAACATCTTGCCTTGGAATCGCTGCTCGTAATAATCATGGATCCTCTGTCTTACATCTGCCGGCAGTTTGTGGAATGACATGTACTGCTCCACTTGCTTATACTGGAAACATTTGTACAAAGCACATGGAGATTTGACCTTCGTGAGGATACAATTGAATTTCCAAAGAGCTGATGTCAGATGTCACATTTTCTACCATGTGTTTGCTGAATTATTCATAATCACGATGATTACGCATTTTTTTTATTTGTTTTGCAGGGTTTTTTTCTAGTTATAAGTGGATTACAAACTCATTTGTAATGGGCATTAGCAAAGAGTGATCCAAACAAAGGTTCCACCATTTGTCTATAACCTGTGCTGTTTTATCTTGTGAAAATCCCCTGGAAAGGATCACAATAGGGCCACAAAATCCATTAGATAACACACATTTATCCAGGCATTTGGCAAAGTTTCCACGAATAAAGTACGAGCAAGTAACCAAGCCTATGATATTAAACGTGACTGTGATATTACACCTCACAGCTAGAATTTGTCCACGTGAAGTTCCTGGGACATACTGTGCACAAAACAACTAAATCGGTCTTAGTTTGTTAATCTTTTCTAGTCGATGTAATGACCTTCTCCTGATACTGGCGATGTGATGCATCCAAGGACTGGACAAGGGTAGTTGCATGACCAAGGAACATGGCGTAGCAGGTGGCCCCCACGACCATACTGATCATGGTGAGCCATACGTCAGTCATGCCTTCTGGAGGGTGGGCTCCGTATCCTATACACAACATGTGACTCATGGCCATAAACAGGGCATAGGAGTACTGAAGGTGCCATGTTGAATTCTGTAAAAAAATAAAATAAAGAAGGGAACTAAAATGAAAAAAATGTATGACCATAATTAAATTGGCTACAATAGGCCAAATGAATGCATTCTCCCTAAAGGTTTCCTGGAATTAATGTAATTTAATATTAACCATGAGGAAAATAAATTCAGTTTTTAACTGGTGCATTTGCAATTAAAGAAACAGTTTACCTTGTTTGGAAATATGCTTATTCACTTTCTTTTCAAGAGTTAGATGAGAGGATTGATACCACTACATATATAGTAGTATCATTCTTCTCGTTTGAGTCTCGGCAAGAACGCTGAGAGGCATATTTCACAGAATATCAAACAATTTCTTTAAAGGAGACATATCATGAAAAACTCACTTTCAGTCAGTGTTTGTGCACATACATTTGAGTATCTGGAGTGCCCTTCCAACCCACACACTGTGAAATAACACAACCCAGTCAGTTTTTTGTGGGCTGCCTAGATCAGAAAACATGGGATTCAACAAGCCATCCAGATTTGGCTCTGATTATCAAATGATGAAATAATGAATGAGTATTAACTGGGTTTAAATGAAACTATTTTTTAACCTATTTTCCCCATAATTAGGAAATATATTGTTCCAGGTTTTCCAGGTTTAAATATATTATGAAACATGCATGTGAGTATGTATTAAGGAATGTACTCACCACCATGTTATTTTTGGATACCCAGCAGTCTGGGGGAAAGTCTTGCAGCATAGGCACCATGAAGGTCAGGCAGCCATCCCAGTGGCACAACAGCAGCATCATACCAATCAAGTTGACTATGCGCACTGCAGCGCTGGCCAGATCATAAGTCATGTGGAAAATCTGAGAGAAACAAAGTTATGTGCAGAAAAAAAAAAAAAAAATAGAACATTAAACTGGACAAATGTTGACTTTCTGTTGTGCCTGATGTGCACTGTTGTAAATATCATTATGAGCTTTATCTCTCATCCTTCCTTTACCTCCTCCCACTGGTGAATGTAGCGGATGAGGCGAGACAGTCGGAGAAGACGCAACAGACTGAGGATCTTGGTGAAGCGCACAATGCGGAGGGCGCGGGCGGTGCGGTACACGTCAGACGACTCCTGCAGGGACTCCAGATCAACGATGAGGAAGATGTAGTCAACAGGGATGGAAGAGATGAAGTCCACCAGGAACCAGGTGCGGAGGTACTGTATGCGGATCTCTTTGGGGTCCAGGGTGATGTGGCTGTCCTCTCCCGGGATGCCCGTACGGAAATTGAAAACCAGGTCCATGAGGAAGAGAGTGTCGGACAATACGTTGAAGGTGATCCAAGGCAGGGTATTCTGGTCTTCAAAGAAGGTGATTCCCCAGGGCAAAATGACCAGATTGCTCATCATCAATAGGAGCATGACAATGTCCCAGGAAAACCTGGACAGGAGTGGTAGAAGGTTGAGGTTGTGCAAATGTAAAGCTGTGGACATTTTATGTACAACTAAAAGTTGTTATCGTTTTTCCACTACTGCTATACAGAGAGCAATATACACCCAGTGTCCAAAGATGAGGTATCCAGTGCTCACTGATCCATTATTTGCCAGAGTAAACAAATTCTGAAGACTCTGTAGATTTTGGTTCAACTTAATCATCCACTGAGAATAAATTGTCCTTTGTATTTAAATTAAATCTGAGGGAAATTAATAAAAAAGAAACAATTAAATATTTATATTTATATCCAAGTCTGTCTTTTGCAGGCTAACAGAAATTAACTGCTGCATAGAATTAGAGGCATTAAAAGCATTTCAGAGGTTAAATGCAGGTTATCCTTGCAGGAAGCATAAGGCTTCTGGTGAAATTCTGTTCACATAATGAACAAATTACTTGTTATGGAGTATATTGGTGTCACCCAGACAGCTTTTGTTTTGCTGCAGCTGCTCCAGTATGTTTATATATCATACAGTATTCACTAGATGAGACACACCAGTGGCATACAGAAAGGTCAATTACATACATTCCAGGTGTGAGTTCCTGAAAAACAGAGCATTGTTCTCAACAATATTTCCCTGGATGATAAACAATTCAAGGAGAAAGTCGGACACTGAAAGTTGCAGAATTTCAATGTAATAAATACTTGGAATATACAACTATTTGCTATCTTGCAAAGTGTTAAATTATTTTTATTCCTTGTTCTATGCAGGCACTCAACTCAGCTAAGAGGAGGTGTTAGCCCTTGCTTATATCACTGACCCCTGTATTTATTTATCTTCATTATTATTGTCTATTGTTTGAGTTTTGTAGTTCTTCTTTTTACTTTCATTATGACTCCTACACAACTCTGCAACTATTCACTCTTAAACTCAGGATGAAGCTGCTGTTTTTATTGCTGTTTTTGTTGTGTAACTTGTTGTGTGGTTTGTGTTGTATATTCTCATGTGATGTCTTTCTTCTCCATACAAATTGCGCTTCTGGGACAAAGAATAAACTGAACTGAACTGTGTAGATTGATACCATGCTCATGTCATAAGCTGGTGCAAAGCGATGTTTAGCTTAGCTTACTAGTTGCCTAACTAGTAGCTGTAACTCCTTGCCAAACCACAACATTTCTTTTTGTGTATGAATTAAACAAACAAGATATATGTGAGCTTTGGACGTGCTGTAAAGCAATTTCTTTTACCTTTGGACACAGCCAGGTTAGCTGTTTCTCTCTCTTTTCAGTTAAGCAAAGCTATTTGCTTCCTTGTTCCAGCTCAATACTTACTTGACAGATATAGTACAGGTGCTGATCTTCTAATCTATAATATTATAATGGAGGAATGCAAATAAGCCCAGAATGTCAAACTATTCCTTTAAGAGAGGATTTGAAACAGCTATCAAGATTAAAGTAAAGTCATCCAATCAGGAGGACAGTGTCCCATCCAGGGAATTAACCATTTCTGAATGACCCTTACTCTCACTCATAACAAGCTCCTCTCTTGTCACAGGAGGTACCTTCTCTCATCAAAAATGTATGGTCTTTGCCTCAATATAAGGCTCACAATGAAGACAATGAAGAAAAGACAAATGTCACTGCCAATGGAAATGGCTATAAGCAGCATGCTGTTTTTAGGGTGTTGATGCCCGGTCTGTTTCATGTCATTCAAGTCTCCAGTGTCTCGTTATACACAACAAGTACACGGTTTGGGTTTCCTTACAGGTTGTTTCCATGAAGTGTCAATCATTTTCTGTGTCTCTCACAGTAACAGAATATGAACCAGACTATTTTTGATTACCGTCACTTGTCAGAGATCGCAATATGAACCCTGTGAGAAAACGACCGTCTTTTTTAACCAGTCAGAGCAGAGATGCAGGAACCGATAGATTAGTTTCATCATTCTCATTCACGTTTATCCTTCCAATCAATCTCTTGCGTCCATGTCATCTGTGTCTACACGCTGGTTTACATTACTACTTATCTCCTCTCAAGTTTCAACAGATCAGCGGTTGCTCCCTGCTAATAACTCCCCCAAAGAGATTTATGGCTGTTAACAACCAAGTTAATGGCGTGTGCTTAAGTGTGAGTGAGAAGCAGAGTTAATTCTGCTGTATGAAAACCTTTTAACTATTATAACAGCGGGAGAGGAACAGGAGTGAGGTTTTATAGCATTTTATGTTGAATCTAAATCCAGGATTGAATTTGATTATAAAGTAAGTGTAGTTGGCATCTTCTCAAAGCAACAAACAATATAAATAGGTGACATATTTTCTGTTAATATGAATGAAACCTCAACAGTTATAATATGGATTGCCATGCAAATTTAGCCAGACATTCATGTTCCTCAGAGGATGAATCTGTATAACTTTGTTCTCTTATTTTTAAGGTCACTATTTATGGTTTTGAGTGAAATGCCTTAACAACTATTGGATGAATTGCCATCAAAGCTGGGGTATGCAGTTTTCTATAAAAGGCCAAACAAATGTCAGAGTTTGAAAATAGCCCCTCCTATCAGACAAGCACAGGCATATGTACGCGCTTCATACAGTAACCTGTTTGTGTACGAGTCATTCATTTCAATCTTTCCAATCATGATTGTGATCCCGATGCTGGTATATAGCGGCAATTCTATGAGAATTACCGTCCTGTTTTCTTTGCAAACTTGTGGGCCTGTAAGGGGATGACATACTGTAATTTGAGGCTCTAACTAGCTACATAAACATGAATTTAAATTAGCCACAGCCATGAGCCCTGGGCTATGGTTTGCATAAGGCATTTTCTTTCATCGGTTTTGCCGATATTGACATGTTTTATTGCGTTTATTGTCAGACTCTCTTTAAGACACTCTTTTTGATAAGCCTGTCTTCCTTTATTTGGGTGCTTTGCAGTGTGGACAGCTTTGGCAGAGCTGGAATATCAGGATTCCCTCCCGAATCAGGCTTTCACCATCTGAAGGGACATGCAATCTTTGGCTAATGACATTAAATATGGTACAGACACTCATGTTTTACATGGGATGCTAGTCATTTTGGGGATCCCTTGTATGGGTGGAGATCCCCGAGTATGTTAATGTTTTTATTTAGGTTGCTTGCAACGCCACTTTTTGGATTCCAGTGAAAGACTTTTGTTGCATGTATTTTTCCCTCTCTCTCCTCACTTCCTGTCATTTCTCTATCATCCACTTCTAACTTATGGTGTTTAGTTGTTTTATTTAAGTTGGCTACTATCTCTCCCTTCTTGTATTCAACTGAAAATTAAACAATGAATCAATTACAATTAGAATTTGGTTTATTGCAAAGTAGGTTATAATGAATTTGCTCCTCCAAAGCATGCTTGAGGAGAGTCTGGCTATGGCACATAGCATTCGGGGATGGGAGGAAAACGTGTTCTGGTTTAATGGCATTTCTTTAAACCAATCACAGTTGTCTTGGGCGGTGCTAAGCTCCGTACAGAGCCACTGTAAAATAGTTGCGCGAGAGAAAACTCAGATTGGTCAGATAGTCCAGCTAGCTGTCTCAATTTACCCCGCAGAGATCTGAGGAACAGTCAACAATAGTCCTCATAAATCCACTGGAGTTTAAAATTCCAACACGAAGAAAGTGGAACGAAACGGAAAATACGTGCATCCGGCCGAATTTCTTGTGGCACTGGAACAATCCCGGAAGTGGAACGTCAAGTATAAAGACAAGGCTACTCCTCCTAAGCAGCCTGGCTCCATCCCGGACTAACATTACCGAACAACCGCAGCGGCAGAAGATTGGAGCTGTCAATCCGCTGTGCCCCACAATCCAAATCCATTCATGCCATAAAAGGTATATTTAAGCTTAACAGGATGGTTAAGGACTGCTACAACAAGCTAACTGTTGCATTTGCTTACGCGAGTTACGTTAGCTAGCTACTGAATAAAAAAAGGGAAACTGAAATCTGAAATTTTTTAATTTGGCCTCTGTTGAAAATGACTAAATAAATGTATTTTCAGTGATGTGTTTAAAAGTAGGCTAGTTTTTATTTGCACGTTATAATTTATTTTCTAATAATCTACTGTTTAAATCTCAATCACTTAACTGCCAGACTGTAAAAACTAAAAGAAAAGTTAATTTTAACGTTACTCACACTCAGGAATTATCATTGGACCAATGCAATGTCAATCTTATCAATCTCGTGTCCTGGTTGTTGATTGGTTAGGGAGGAGTCCTGCCATGGCACATCAAAGTACGTGTTTTGGCTAATAACAGATGAGCATGAAAAAAATGAAGTACAATAAATTGATAAAGGAGATCCCACACTACAACCATCTAGAGGAGGACAGCAGACTTCTTCCTCCCCTGCCTCCTCTGGCCCTAAGACTGCCCTTTCCCATCTCACCTGCAGGTGTCGCTGTTGATGCATTTTAATCCGAAAATTTTATCATTTTTATATCAACCAATTTCTTTTTTTTAAATGTATTTTGATATATGATATCAGATGATATATGATATATGATGATAGAGGAGCAACTTTCTCTTTTTCTCTCTCTCTCTCTCTCTCTCTATATATATATATATATATATATATATATATATATATATATATACATACATACATACATACATACACACACACACACACACTACATGGAACCAGATATTGGACCTTGAACACTAAAGAGGAAAGCACCAACAAATGTGCTACTGCAACTCAATCATTGTAAAGGGGAAGTTGGACCATAAGGTTTAAGGAGAGCAGGCCTTCGGTAATCCCCCCCTCAGCTGTCTGTGTATTATTGCATAATGGAGCAAGATTGGAATTATAGGGATTCTTATGGGCAATAATCCCTCTGCACGGGTTTATCCTCTCTGTCTGGCATAGGCCGGATGTTAAAAGATTGTTTAAATTTGATGACGGCTGTTATAGTGACCACACAGACGGATTGCTGGTGGAATCACTGCTATTATTATTGGATGGTTTTAAAATGGAAAACATTGGATCACTTAAATTAGCAGGATCAATAAATGTAGTTCTCCCTCCTCATAAACAGGGAGAAAGGGAATTACCAATGGTATCTTTAATCCAGATGATATTGTCCTATATCACTGATCAAATCCCTTCAGCACCTTATCAAGTGCAAGAGACCACGACATCAGATGGCTGCTGTCTGTCCTCTGTGCAAAATTGGATCTGAGCACCATCTCAGGCTGTTTGGTTGGATGTAAACTGGATCCGTTCAAGGGAAGTTTATGAAAAATTAATGACAAATTGGGGAATCTTGTGTTGGCAAACAGTTACAGACTGTGTTTTTACCATTTGTGCATTTTCTATCCATTTTCTGAAGATATACAGGCACTTTATCCCACAAACAGCACATGAAAAAAAAGAAAACTGAGGTTAGGGTATTCTGAAAATAAAGTAATCATTACCTGAAGTCACTGTACGGGTGGATGATCCACACCCCAAAGCTCTTGACCCGGGCCTGCTCCGCAGCAACACCCTTATGGCTGCCAAACATGCGCAAGGAGAACTTGTTGACCCCGGGCTGCAGCATGGACCCAAACTGCTTCTGGAAGTAGGTGGACTGGTCCTGTGAGGACCTTGTGTCATCGCTGCATTCTTCACCCTCCTTGCTGGTGTCCAGCAGGTCATCTGGATCCACTGTGTAGTCATCATTGTGAGTCTGAACCAAGGAGAAGAGCGTCTTGCTCACATCAGCCTTCTTCTCAACTTTTGGAGAGGGGGTACTAGGGGGACTGGTCCTCTGGGAACCACTTCTCCATCTCGAGAAGCGACAGCTACTCCAGCTACGGAACCTGGATGTCTCAGGTTTGTGGGCTGGGCTCTGGCCGATGTTTCTGTGGTCATCTGTACTCCTGGACAGGCTGTTCATTTTTATACCATGCGCTTCAAACTGCTCCAAGCAAAATGGCACTGCCGTCCCTGTGATTTGGCTTGTTGCCTGTAAAGTTCACTTTCTAATAGTTCTTAAAGTTCACTGCAGCTACCATTTTCATTTGATGAATTCTTTAAGTGTGAACTTCTTTTAAGCAGGATGTAAAAATAATAACCATACAGCTTCCAGGAAGTCACTTTAAACTCTCTAGCGTAGGCTACCAAATTCACATTGCAGTTCTCAAAATATTTTTATATACAAAATAGCTTTCCACACACGAGTTCTATCAATATAAATCCATAAAAAGTAGTAGCGTCCATTAAAAGAAGTAATAGACTAGTACTTAACTGTGATGAACGAGGTCTCCGCCCAGCACAAAGACAAACTTCAGCACCAGATGTATTGTGTCCGCCTGTGTTTGACCGTGAGAGGACGAACTCAAATTGACAGAAAGGGCTCAGTAGCCTTCAATAATCGGCTTGTTGGGATAACTGCGTCCACTCACCTCCTCCTCCCTGAGGGGGAAGGGCCCTCCCCCCTCGGGGACGAGCTTTCTTTAGCTGTCTATGGGGACGAGTCCATGCGGGTCTTGTTGCGTAGCCAGGACGGGAAGCCTCCAGGTCAGCTGCAAACGCAATAGCCTACAATGAATTAGGCTACATGTAGACTAATGTTACCAAAGTACTCGTTAACTCTATCCCTTTGTCAGGTTTATCAATGATGATAAACTGTCTAAAGTCTGTCATTTTTGAACGTTTAGATTCATCAATGTTTTAATCCCTAGTAGGCTGTAGCACATTGCTACACGCAATGTAGGCCTACATGCATTTTTCGGAAGGGATGCAAAACTCAGCACAACACCTGTCCACCAGGTTTCAGAGGGGAAACCACAATTCCTCCATCCCACTAACAGCGCTGACCTTATTCTTTTTTTTTAAGTAAGAATGGTCATCAGGAAACATTTTTCTACATCAAACAGACACCTCACTTTTTGACAGAATACACTAACATAGCATACAAACTGCCTTACTTTAGTCCTTGTTTTTGAATTTAAGAGACTTGTGGTTTTAAAGGGAAACATTTTTTAAATACTGTACAAAAATATTGACTAGCCTACTTTCAATTGTTTTCTTTTTGTGCAGAGTTTAAATTTAGATATACATAAGTCATTTGGCAAATGAAAATATGTATATTTATTCATTAACCTAAACAATCATTCTTGTATACCTATTTGTGTATTCTGTGTACTAAAACTGCCTCTATGAAATATCACAACGCAATTGCACAATTTTCTTTGGTTATGGCTTTAACTATTAAAAATGTATTTGTTGCATATTATATAACTTAGCCCTTACCCCTGAGAAAAGCACCACCTGCTTACATATATTTTCTTCATATATGTATACTATAATACTTTCTGTAATATATAATTTAGTTTACAATATATTTCTCTAGTTTGGTTTAGTTTAGTTTTTATTTCATTTAATTGTCTTTGGAGTCTTTTGTTATTTAGTTCTCTAAGCAGAGTTGTATTTATTTTCTTCTTTGTATATATCATGAAATGTTTTAATATTGTCTGATTAAATATTGTTTTGGACCCCAAGAAGACTAGCTGGTCATCTAGGCATCAGCTAATAGGGAACCTTATAATAAATACAAATAATATCTCAAACATTTCAATAAAAATATTGTGACTTTATTACAATTTTCACTGTACATTTTTATCTCAAAAATGTTAATTTCATACATCAGTAACAGGAATGACATGTAAAAAATCTACACCAATCTTAGACACTTAGAACAAATGTTAGTACTGGCATTGTTGAGAGCTGAGATGTTACTCCTTTCTCTTCAGGTGACGAGTTAGCTGGTGCTACATAATTTCCTAAAAAGACACAATCATGATTATTCTTCCATTTTTTATGCTCCATTTCTACAAATGTTTGATACTTGCGACTTACTCAGCTAGTGTGCCCTTCTTCACATAAAGACAAATTTCTCTGTAACCCGTCACTTGTGGTTTCAGATTATTTATCTCTTGGTTCCAGGCGTCAGACTCTTGTTTTAAATTTGCTTAGTGAAAAAAGAAGAAAACAATTAAAACTTAAAACAGTAATTCTTGTATTCCACCACATGATGGCACCAGCAGCTAAGCATAAATTATCTGAGATAGTTGTGCCTTATACCGAGAGTCTCTGTGTGTTCCTTCTCCACGTCAGCCAGTTCATCACCTTTTGTTTTCTACAATAGTGGGGACAGAAAAAGTATCAGTACAACAATATAAATAATACTCCATAACAAGTACTTAAGTATTCTCAGCAAAGTTGACTTAAAAGCATCAAAAAAATAGAAGTAGGCTATATGTTTTGTAAGAAATAAGGCCCCTGTGTCAAATCCATTATTCAATATCACATGAGGAGCAGAAAGGCAGATGGGGTAGCAGAAACAAAAATTATCTTTTTACCTTTTCTTCCCGACAGGCGTCATTTTCTATTCTCTTTTTTTCTATCTCTGGAATGAGTTTGGGTATTGCTTCCTCCAGATTCTTCACCGCTTTGTTCTCAGCAGACAGCAGCTTCTCCACCGAGGTTTTTAACTTTCTTAAATCTGTAAGTTTATCTTCAAGTTTCTGTGACTCCTTTGGCAGCTTTTCATTTGCCTTATCCAGCATTATCGTCACTTGGTGTTGGCCTACAATTATCAACACCAGTCCCATTGACAACAAGGTGCATAAAATGGTCACCATCCACTGAACCCGCATTGATGCTGTTTGGGGTTGCTGTGCAGAGAAAGTTTAAACAAGGAAATAAATGAACAAGCAGAAGCAGGTATGACATGTTTTGCATAAAGTGTGCAAGCTGTTAAAAATTAAAAACATCATAACAAGACCGACTCCCTTACCTTCCACTCATATATAGTCTTTACTTACTGCTTCTTCTGTTCACTAGTTTGCTGCAGATTTTGTCTCCCTGGTGAGCAAACACACCACCAAGACACAAAGTGTCATTTAATATGCAGCCCGTGTCTCTTCATGCTTTTCACACTTTTGCCTCCTCCCTCTTTCCCCACAGGCTGGTTGTCTGAGTTTCACACAGCAAACAGGTTCAGTGACTCTCAACATTTTATGTACCTGGTGGCATAAATAAAAAAGTACAAAGATGTAGTTTTTCCCTCAATAAATAAAGACATGTATGATATACATACTGCGATGGGGAGAGAACCTGCCTGTCCTTTTCAGAGAGAAGCTGATGGCTCATTGGAGCAATTGATCACACCTGTAACTAATCAGTGATCCTGGGATTTCAAAATAAGTGTACAATACAGAACAAAAACAGTTTTATTAATAACAAAACCCCCTGATGAATAAGAATAAACTAATTGTCTTCAAAAACCAAACCCAAACATTATTTATTAAGAAGTGGGCTGGCTGCTAGTTACCGAACTATGATGGTGACAATGGTGTAATGATTCAGATGGACTCCCAAGACAAGACGGTGCTCACCCGACTGGCCAATAGGAACGTGGCCCCGTCCATGACACTATTTTCACATCGAGAGAAAAATCCTGAGACGAGAGCAAAAAATTGAATCGAGAGCAAAGACGTTTTGAGAGCAAGAAAAAAAACATTTTGAGAGAAAAAACTTTTTTTTTTAGAGAATTTAGTTTCACACTGATAGCAAAAAATATATTTGAGAGTTTGAAAAAGTATTTTGAGAGAGATTTTTTGTTGCTATTGGTATGAAAACTTTTTCTCTCAAATATTTTTTTTCTCTTATAAAATGTTTTTTTGCTATCAGTGTGATAACTTTTTCTCTCAAACATGTTTTTTTTCTCTAAGATCATTTATTTTCTCGCATGTAATAAATTAACAATTCTAGCTCCATATTAAGCTATTTCACAAGAAAAGACTAATATTAGAGAGAACTTTTGTGAAGCAGAAATGTTATCAGCCCTATCCTTTTTTGGGGGGTAGGGGAGGATGTTGAACGTGGAAATATTTTTCTAGCCTACTAGACCTGTTGCAGTATCTCTGGGCTAGTGCCTATAACCCTGTCCACATACTTTGCTTTGTCAACAACTCAGGTCTGACCGGCCTGACTGGCTTCATGCTTTAGATTAAAAAGACTCACACATTATGTCACAGGGAAAGGATGGCACTGAAGATCTCCGAGTGTCCATGTTCTGTCCTACTCATTTAGTTTAGTTGTTAACATGCTAATGGCTGCTTGTGTGCCTGGTGAAAAAAATTATGTAGGCAACCTAAAAAAAAAAAAACAGACAACTTTGTAAGATCCGGGGCGGGTTCACACATTTCATTGATGTTTTGCATCTTATTATTTGAGCCATTGAATACAGAATATAACACTAATGCTAGTGTAACCCTGTAACCTATTCTCTACTTTACAGTAACTGTATGTATTTACCCAATATTTCCTGTATTACCATTATTTTCTCCCATTAATTTATATCCAAACGTTGAAAGGTCAACTTCACAACATAATGTTCTGCAAAAACGCCATAACTGGCCATAACTCAGGAACAGAAGGGGATACATTTGGTTGGATACTGAATTGGTGACACTAATCTTAAAACAGTGGTGATTGTTTAGATTTTCTGTGCTGCCGGGTTAAAAATGTGTTTGAAGCATTTAAAACTTTAATTTGAATAATTCCATCAAAGTCTTCACCACTTAAATGAGTCTCGACAGTCATGGATGTAAACTACGACTTGACAGGTTGGCGGAGGCACACAACAAGGTGGTATTTCTAGTTTCAATATGTCATTGTTATGTAATATAAAGCATTTAAAGACATTCCACCAGCGGAGGGAATATCTGTCATTAGTCGGGTCATGACCAACAGTAGGGAATCATCATTAATGTTACCACTTTTACTTTTCCAACCATAACAAGTCAAACCATCTGCCATGGAAAAAAACTGTTTTTTAAATGCTAAATGTACATAAGTCACAATTGTAAAGTAAACTATACTATGAAATTGTGTATGTGCTTGAGTTCAGGCAAGACTTTTCAGAAGACTGCTGTATTTGGTATCAATATGACATGCACTGCACTGTCTCCAATTTTGGTGATTTTAAAATGTTATATAAACTTAAGGATTATGTATGGCAGCACCCCAAAAATAACCCTTTATAATGAGAAACTGTCTTGAAATCTCTTAAAAATAATGACTAAGAATCGCAAAATTAATAACAGTATGTTTAAAAAGGTTTCTCGTTGACTTACAGGATCTTTTTTTCATTACAGGACTACGTTTTACTTACTTCTTTCTTTTACTGGTGGAACTGGGCTTCCATGATTAGACTAAGTGTACCTTCATGGATTGAGAAAAGGTTGGCACTTGTTAAGTGAAACAAACCATTTAAAAATGCATTGGGTGATCTGACAAACAGGATGTCAGGCAGGGTTGTTTTAATTAAACAAACATGGGCATATCTGTGTATTGTGCGTGACAATTTAACAACTGTTACTGATACTGTATGTATACATGTGCAAACAAAGACGCTTTTACCTTTTACATTGTGTTTCTGCAAATTAAATAAAACAATCAGATAAAATCTTTATCTCTTTACCTTACACAACACACCACCACACACTATCCTGCATGGCATGACTACTTGGTCCTTGGGTAAGTATGATAGCATTGAGAATTATTTATTTAAACAACCCATTATTCTTGTAGGTGGTGACCAAACGGCCACAGTGTCAACAAATAAATCCTAGTTGTTGAATGATTTACCGTAATACTATAAAGCCAAATCGATGGGCACAAAGCCAGAAGACCATTTACTCCTACATTTAATTTCTGATAACAAAAGTCACACAGGGACTAAGAGTAATGTTATATTGGTCTGTATATTCACAGTGGTCTTACATCCTATTATAGGTTTTTTACCCTTTTACCATCTTTTATTTTGTTCTTCCCCATTTTCACTTTTCTCTCACTGCAAATAACTCCTTTGTGAGCTGGTAAAATATAGTTAACTTGATTCAATTAACATCCGTCTCCCAGTCACATGGACAAAGACTCACGTGATGCAGTATTTGCTCTCTTCTGGTAAAAAGTCACAAAAAGAAGAAGCTGATTGGTCCATCAGTGGAAGTCAGAAAGTATTTAAACATCCTTAAATCCTGCACCTCAAACCCTGAATGATCCACCTGCTCAGCTCAGGTGAGAATGATTCAGATATCTGTAGTATAGAACAAACTATTTTCTAAAAGGATTTAGAGCATTTTTCTTTTTTCTTTTTGTTTTTCAAGATACCGATGTGAGGATTCATCAAATGTGTCTATTCTTTTTTCTTGTCATTTCATTTTTGTATACTGCTACTGTATGTAACAAAGATAAGAGACAAAACTGAGGTTTGCTACATATTCACATTTATATGTTTAAATGTGTACATATGGCAGACATGTATTAATAGTAAGAAGCTTAAAAAGTTAAACTGTGTATACTTTTCCTTACTTATTGGTTTTTGTACTTATCCTTTTGCTCTGTTAGATCCTCTCAAACAAAAATGGGGTTGTTTGTTGTCATCCTTTCAGCTCTTCTGCTGAATGGTAAGTAAATCAAGAATTACTTTTAAAATGATGATCTTTTCATGATATCACTGAAATGTAATGTTTCAGTGATGTTTGTATTTGAGTTGAACTAGAATACAATAAAAGTTAAAGAAAAATGGCTTGGACTGCAGAGTAAATCAATACAAGTTGTCAGCTATAAATAATAAAAGTATCCATTAAGATGAACCATGAAACAATAAATTAATAACAAGTCTGGATATTAGGATATTTGAAAGATTTAAGTAATTGAAATCCACCTTTTTTCATAAATTAGACGCAAACTGCTCAGTATTATATTTGTTATTGTTATAAATTTAATTTTGTCACAGAAATGTACATGTACTGTATATACTAATATGTTCAATTTAACATGCATGCTCATTAATATTTTGCAGAATCTTTTTAGTTACTGAAATTCTGAGTGTGTTGAGCTTACTTATTAAATCCAATAGAAACAACAGTGAAGGAAAAAAAACTAAATACATTTTATTCTTGTTCCAGGATTTTGCGGAGGAGGACCAATGACTTCAACTGCACAGTCAGGCACCTGCTGGGTCATGGGCACTCTTCACTACACATTTGATAGCTATCATTACATCTTTGAGGGAAACTGCACCTACACCTTCGCCAAGAACTGCCATGCTGATGAGGTCCTTCCAGCCTTTGAGGTGGAGACCAAGAACATGATTGAGGGAAACGTACAGGTCCCATCGTTGGAGACGGTCACTATCAATGTTTACGGGATCAACATTGATGTAGTTCGCTTTGAGTTTGGTATTGTCCGGGTGAGTAAGTAAGTAGAGTTAAAGGGTTTCATGTTTGCACTGTGTGAATGCTGAATATTGTGATAGAAAATGCTCTAATCTTTAGTGATGGAATGCTTAGGCTATATATGCAGTAGAGGTCATGTCCTGGACTACCTTTTTTTAAAATAGATAACTGAATAAATAAAATGTGAAAAATCCAAATATTTGAAACAAAATTGGAGACCTTTTTGGTTTCTGTTCAAAATGTTATTTGGTTGGTTGAGAGGACGTCAGTGTTGTTAGGAGTCTGGTGACAGCCCTGTCTGCTCCAACAACAAGCCCACTAAGTTGATACTTGCCTGGACAAACTTTGCACAAAATGTAATATAAATCTCTAATATTTTTTTTAGATTTTTAGGTACGTCTAACAAACAAACGACCAATAAACAGCAATGAAACATAAAACATGTGGCAAGTGTAACGTGTTGTGACCTTGCTCTCTCTAAATATTCAAACATGTATAAAATGTTTGTTTTTTCAGGTGAATTATCAACAATGGAATCTCCCAATCAACTTAAACAACGGCAAAGTGAAGCTTTTCCAGAAAGGTCTGTATGTCGTCATGGAGACAGACTTTGGCCTAACCGTGCAGTATGACTGGAATGAGTACCTTTCAGTCACAGTGCCGGGCACTTTTGTCGGCAGTGTGTGTGGCCTGTGTGGCAACTTCAACAACAAAAAGGAAGACGATCTCATGACTCCCAGTGGCTCAGTGGCCAGCAGCGTGGCAGCACTGGGAGAGAGCTGGAGGGTTCCCGGCACTGATGCCAATTGCTCAGATGGGTGTCGCGGTTCGTGTGAAAAGTGTTCTCTCAGTTTAGTTAAGAAATTGGAGGAAGAAATCTTTTGTCGCGCTCTTATACAAAATTTTGTAGAACTTCTAGGTTGTCAACCTGACATTGACCCCAGCATCTTTGAAAGCAACTGCATGCTTGACCTCTGTAGGGGTGAAGCTGTGAACACGTATCTTTGCAACACTCTTCAAGGCTACGCTGACATCTGTCAGAAGTCTGGGGCCAGCGGCCCCAACTGGAGGACTTCTACTCAATGCCGTGAGTAATCCAAAGTTTAAAAAATTACTACTGTAAACACATGTTAGTAAATGCAGTGGCAGTATATATAGCTAAGCAATATAGCTAAGTGCATTTACTCAAGTACTGTACTTAAGCACCTTAAGCACAACATTTTTGTTGCAGTCTTATACAAAAACAATCACTTCAACCAGCTACAACTGCAAAATACTGCATTTATATTAATGCAGGAGTAGTCATAGTCTAATAAGATAGTAGATTATTTGTATTGTGCTCTCAGGGGCTATGTTTTTGTATTACTTTTACTTAAATACTTTAGGTACATTTCCTAATCTTAATGTTGTTAAATTGTTGATTAACAATATGAGCCAGTCATTGGCAAAAACAAGAACTTCTATTGGGCGTACATTGATGGTGCGCATTTACCCTATAGGGTTACAGTACAGCCCAAGTCCCAGCTGCCTGTTACAGCGTTCTCATTCAATACTAAAACAATTTCAAACATTTTTGTTCACATTAGTCTGTTAGACACAAATGCAAAACATAAGGTCCAGGTTAAAAAATACCCAAATTACCCTTTAAGTAACATTTTCAATGTAGGACTTTTACTTGTATTAATGTAATGTGGTATTAGTACTTTTAGTTAAGTAAAGAATCTGAAAACTTCCTCCACCACAGAATAAATGTGAATAACTGAATTTAAACTGAGGATCTGTCTTGTCTTTGTCCACACAGCTACACCAAAGTGCCCAGAGAACAGCCACTATGAGTTTTGTGGAAATGGCTGTCCTGCCACATGTGCAAACCCAAACACTTCCACAACCTGCAACGCCACTTGTGTGGAGACGTGTGTCTGTAACGACGACTTCATGCTCAGTGGCATCAAGTGTGTTCCCAAGTCTCAGTGTGGCTGCATGTACGAGGGTCACTATGTGGATGCTGGAGTCTCTTTCTGGGGTGATGAGAGCTGCACCAAACGCTACACATGCTCAGCTGGTGGAAGCTTGTCTTCCAATCGGACCAGCTGTCATGCCGGGCAGCAGTGCCAAGTGGTGGAAGGGATTAGAGATTGCTATCCTGTTAACTACGCCACATGTATGGTATCTGGTGACCCACATTTTGTGACCTTTGATGGGGAACGCTACAACTTCCAGGGCACTTGTGCATATCAAATGGCTGGTGTCTCCTCCAATCAAACCGGCCTGGAACCTTTTAGTGTTGTGTTGCAGAATAATGGTCAAGATAAGAAGATTGGATCTGTTGTCAAGCTGGTGGAGGTAAAGGTGTACGGATTCACCATCATCATCAGCAAAGAGCACCCCAGTGCTGTTGTGGTAACGTATTTTCCCAATAAACATCATGTTTGTAGGGCCTGCAACTAACAATTATTGTTGTTTTCACAATCAATTGATGGGTACATAATTTTCTCTGTTGTCTGATCGGTTTACGAAACACCAGACAACAACTACAAATATGCCCATCAAAATGGCCTGAAGCCAAATGACACATCATTAAATGCCTTGTTTTGTTTGACAACACCCAAAGCAACATTCAATAATAATTGCAAAGTATCAATATAATAACTAGTCTGGATAGAAATTCCAAAAATCTGGATCATAATTGGTTCAAAGAAAGAAAGTGTTTTTTTCCCCCTATCCTGGAATGTATGTGTGGTGTAGCCAGACATTACTTCACAGAAAAAGTGGATGTGGAGATATGCAATGCAATATCATGTGATAATTGACCAGCAGCTCTACATACATGTACTTATGTACTAATTCAATTGAGCCATTCTAAAAAGTACAAGCTACTTTCTAAACCTTTTTCTCTTTAATTATTATCTTTTTAAGGTGAATGGAGATCTCTCCAACCTCCCTATGATGCTGAACAACAATAAACTCCACCTCTACACAAATGGCTGGTTTGCTGTAATTGAGACAGACTTCGGAATAAAGGTGTACTACGATTGGAACAGTGTAGCATTCGTCACAGTTCCCAGTACTTACATGGGCGCAATGCAAGGTCTTTGTGGCAATTACAACCTCAACCCCAAAGACGACATGCAGATGAGAGACGGGAAACAAGCCGCCACTTCCGAGGAGCTCGGTCAAAGCTGGAAAGTTTCCACAATCCCTGGCTGTGTAGACGGCTGCAGCGGCCCCTGCCCTGGCTGTAACGCCACTCAGAGAGAAATTTACAACACCAACAGTTACTGTGGCCTCATCAGCGACCCTGCAGGCCCATTCCGTGACTGCCACGCCATGATTGACCCTGCAGGTTTTCTCAATGACTGCATGTATGATGTTTGTCTTTACCAGGGCAGCAGGAACATGCAGTGCAAGACTTTGACCGCCTACACAGCTGCCTGCCAGTTGAAAGGTGCCCCAGTGTACTCCTGGAGGTCAGATCAGTTCTGTGGTAAGCACATCTACTATTTATCAGTCAGTCCAATTCTTGTGAATTTCTTGAACAATTATAATACGAAAATATTTCTGATCCTGGCTTTTTCCTAGATGCCAAGTGTCCATCAAATAGCCATTACGAGCTCTGTGGCAGTGGCTGTCTTAGTTCATGTCAGAAAGACTCAAACTGTGGAGCTCAGTGCATGGAAGGATGTGTCTGTGAGGATGGTTACCGGCTGAGTGGAGGTGAATGTGTGTCTGCCAACCAGTGTGGCTGCACACTTGAGGGAAAATACTATCAGCATGGACAGGTCTTTTACCCTGATGCCCTTTGCCAGAAGGAATGCACCTGTAATGGCACAGTAAGGATGACAAGAACGGATGAAGGAGTTATCTGGGTTTATTTTTTCCAAGATCTGTTTGAAGCAATGGGAATGCATTTTAACATACAACATTGACAACAATGATCAAGTGGGTATGTCTTTCATATTAGGTGCAGTGTAAGCAGTCCTCTTGTGGTCCATATGAGAAGTGTGAGATGAAAAATTACGTGAGATCATGTCAGCCTTTTAGAAAAGGAATGTGCTCCATCTCTGGAGATCCACATTACAACACCTTTGACAACACCAAATACGACTTCCAAGGCACCTGCACCTATATCGCAGCTAAAAGCTGCCACCTGAGCGGCACACGGCTCACCGAGTTCTCTGTAGCAGTGGAGAATGAGAAGTGGTATGCTTTGTCTGACAATCCTAAGGTGTCAGTGACAAAACTTGTAGCAGTAGAAGTTTACGGAACCGTCTTGATCCTTCGCAACAATGAAGGTCAAATGGTTTGGGTACGTCACTAATATCATTGATTAAAGAGGCCAATATACAGTATATCCAATGTTACAATTTGAAAGTGGTCACTGTTAGTAGAGACCAAAAACAAGTTATAAGTTTGCTAACAAGTTTGGCATAGCACCTTAAAGCGTAACTTTCACCAAAATGCAATCTATGGTCTTTTTGTGAATGTACCCTAGACAAACTTTTGTTTAAATGCTTAATTAGGACGGAATTGCCACTTTTAAGATTTACCATAGCATCAAAGTCACTATTTTTAAAACATTAAGAAGGCTCAACACAACATGAAACTTTGTTCAAAGTATCACCAGGGGCTCTATACATGAACTCAAGCAATGAGAACATTGTTTTTGTACACAGAGTTTACAAAAAGGAAAGGTTTTGAGCAACTTACGGTAGCTGTTGGTTTTTCTGGTCGCTGTACATCTAGCAAGTCAAAAATAGTTGAGGGAGGAGAGTAAAGACAGAAAGCTCCAAAAACTTAGTTCCAAATGCATGAATAATTTGTTGTTTTGTCATTAGTGAAAAACAATATTGACCTTGTATTTGAAAAAGGAGCCTCATATTAGAATCACACTTCCTCCTATGGAGTCCGTTCAGTCGCATTCGGAGATTGTACTTTTAGACTGAAAAGATGGCGGACAGTGTAAACAACAACTGCTAAAGTGAGTTGTTTAAAAACCTTTCTTTTTAGTAAACTCTGTGCACACAAACAATGTTCTCAATGCTCAAGTTCATGTGTAGCACCTCTTGTGATACTTTAAGCAAATTCATGTTGTGTTGAGCCTTCTTAGTGTTATTAAATAGGGATGTTGATGGTATCATAGTAGTGCCCCTACCTCTCCCATTCAAAAGGTACATTCACAGAAAGACCCTAGTTTGGCGAGAGTTACGCTTTAAAGGAACACACGGACTTATTGGGACTTTAGCTTATTCACCGTATCCACCAGAGTTAGATAAGTCCATACAAACCCTTCTCATCTCTGTGCGTGTCGTAACTCTGTCTGACACACCCACCGCTAGCCTAGCTCAGCACAGATCCTGGAGGTAATTGGCTCCATCTAGTCTACTGCTCCAAATACGTGACAAAATAATGCCAAATTTTCCTATTTACATGTTGTGATTTGTATAGTCACAGCGTGTACAAATAACAAGGTCACATGATACAGCCATCTTCTAACCGTATACATACTGGGAACTATTCTCCACAGAAGGCGAAGCACTGCTTCTTGGGCGGAGTGATTATTACTCCGACTCTGAGCAAACTCCAGGCAAACTCTCTGCTCTTCACCAAGGGGCTTCGTAGGTGTTGCGTGCAAATCACTCCACTCAAGTAGCAGAAGGAGCAGTGCTTTGCCTTTTGAGAATAGTCCCAAGTTTGTATAGGCCATTGGTTAGGAGATAGCTCATGTGACCTTGATATTTGTACATAATATCGTATTGTAACTATACAAATCGCAACATGTAAATAGAAAAATGTTGGCGTTATTTTTTCACTTATTGGGAGCTGTAGGCTAGTTGGAGCCAGTTACCTCCAGGATCTATGCTGGGCTAGGCTAGCGGTGGGTGTGTCAGACAGAGTTATGACACGCGCCACGCGACACAGAGATGAAAAGGGTATGTATGGACTTATCTAACTCTGGGGAAATATGGTGAATAAGCTAAAGTCCCAATAAGTCGGCAAAAAAAAAAACGGGCACACATTTTTAGAATTATTACATATAACTGAATGACTAAATATGTTATGTCAAATGAAAAGAAATTAGACAAAATAATAATTATTCTCTGCAGATCAATGGGGTCCTACATAACCTTCCACAAAACCTTCACAATGGTGCAGTGAAGGTTTATCAGGAGGGGGGAAATGACGTCATTATGACAAACTTTGGACTGAGAGTCACGTATGATCTGGTCTACCATGTCACTGTCACTGTCCCTGGAAACTACAATGGCAGAACCTGTGGTCTGTGTGGCAATTTTAACAATGACAAAGCAGATGAGTTCCAGCTGCCGGATGGAAACCTGACCAAGGACTTCCAGACCTTTGGAGCAGCATGGAAAGTAATTGTGCCTGGAGCTGTTTGTGAAGATGGCTGCAGTGGCGACCAGTGCCCCAAATGTGACGATTCTAAAAAAGCTGCAATAGAGGAAAAATGTGCAGTCATCAGCAATCCAAAAGGTCCGTTTGCTGCTTGTCATGATGTAATTGATCCTGCTTCCTACTTCAGAGATTGTGTCTATGATGTTTGCATGGCCAAAAATGATCCAAGCATAATATGTAACAGTATTGCTGCATATATGTTAGACTGCCAAGACTTTGGCGCAAAGATTGAGAACTGGAGAAGTGCGTCTTTCTGCCGTAAGTCTGCACATTGCTATTATTCACTGTATTCATTGTACACTGTAAAATCAAACTCCACAACACTTACACATTTACTGTAAAACAACAACAACTCCTAACTACTATTATTTGAATACAGCTTTTACATGCAGTGCCGGCAGCCATTATGAAACCTGCCTACTGCCTTGTACCTCTCCATGTCCTGGTCTCGTTGAAACCCTCACATGCACTACAACTTGTGTTGAGGGCTGTGCCTGTGATAAAGGTTACTACTACAATGGAACAGGCTGTGTGCCCTTTGACCAGTGCAGCTGCTATTACAAAGGCCAAACTTACAAGGTAAGAAGATAACATATTGTTAATGTTCTTTTTTAGATCTGATTAAGTAAAAGTGCGGTTTGTGTGAAGAGAGTCCCTTGGCAAGTCAACACAGATGAAAATTCGCTTTTTTGCTAACTCTGGGACATTTAAATTTGGAGTGTAAACAAAAAATTGTTAATTGATGTGCATTGTCTCTTTTAAATAAACCAATTAATAACAATAAAGACATTTTTTTTTAGATATCCATCTGACTTTGTTCTTTTAATCATTCCTCTAGTGTCATTATCTGGTCATAATTTAAGTGTCCCGTACTTTGATTACTGACAAATACTTGCAAAACTAATGCCTATTAGCCTCAGCTTCACGTGTTAGCATGTTAGCATGCTGACATTAACATTTAGCTCAATGCAATGCTGTGCCTGAAAGTACAGCCTCACAGAGTTCCTACCATTTTTTTAATGTTGACATTTTGACATTTATTAACTTGTAAAAAATTAACCTACCCATTTGTCTTGTTGCAGGTCAGAGAGTCCATTATTACTGATGACTGTCACAGGATTCACACCTGCCAGGCCTCTGGAGTGGTTCTTTCTAAAAAAATGTCATGCAACCCCAACGAGAGCTGCCTGGTCAAAAACGGTGTGATGGGCTGCCACATTCAGCATTGCCTTTTGGATGCAAATGGCACCCTCACTGAATTTAATGGTAATAGTGGTACCATAACAGTACCAGGAGCCTATGAGATTATCCAGAGCTGCAACTTCACTCAGATATCAGACTGGTTTAGGGTGGTGGTGAAGTTAGAGACGTGCACACCTGGTGTCAACACTATCATAGCTGTGTATGTATTCTTTAATGAAGTGATGATCACAGTTGACAACAAACATGATGTTTGGGTAAGTGCCTGAATAAAGATATGACATTAAAGTTACCTTAAAAATTAATGTGTGTTACTCAAAGTGTTCAATCTGTGTTCACAGACAAATGGCCGAGCGATGACTCAAACCTCTTTCTCCCACAACAATGTAAAAGTGGTGGTTTCTGACAATACAGTGAGAATTAACAGCACATCCGGCTTTCAGGTGTCATTTTCTTCAACTAATGAACTTGCCATTAGTGTCAGTGACCAAGTAGCTGGCATGGTATGTGGGCCATGTGGGAAGATCAGGCCTACTGACAAGACAATACATGATATGAGAGACTGCTGGTCTCTCTTCAAACGCCCAGTACTGCCTTCGCATCACTAAACATTGGGCAGTGGACAGCTCCTGATTTCCCCCCAATGGTAAGTCACATAAATTACCTCCAAGTAATGACTGTTAGTGGCACAAAAATAACAGAAATGGGCAATGTTGCTTAAACTATATACAAATCAGATAGCTATTATTGTTGTCATTATCATTATTTCTTCCTCCTAGAATATGTTACGTATATGCAGATTATATGATTATTATTTATTGACATTTGGCTTCATTAACATTATTTTTCTGTTTCTTTTACAGTGGTTTGTAAATTTCAGTCCTGCCAGTTTTTTATCAACTGCATTGATCAGCTTCCTTCAGCACTAACCAGACTGACAGCGTCATTGATTCATGAAATCCACGTAATTCCCGTTCCTTGCTATATTTCAGTTGTAAAAATTCTGAAAAACATGTTTGTCTTGTAAAACATCTGTAATAAAACAGCTTCCAACTTTATTTATTGATATTTTGCTTGGCGATAAATATCCAACTATCAAACACTCAAAATAATGATATGCATCTTACTATGTACTCACTAAACACTGTGTTTGTCTTATGTGTAACTGTCTGTGCGAATATCACATATTTGTTTAACCACCATTCAATCATGGCATTAAGCTGCTATAGCACCATTTGCTCTTAAAGTATATTTGAAATCACACCCAGTCATCTTTTCTGACCTCAAAAATAACATCAGTGGGCACAGAGATAGCTCAGTTGGTAGAGCTGGGGTCCATATAAACTCCTCGACGCAGTGGGCCCGGGGTTCGACTCTGACCTGTGGCCCTTTGCTGCATGTCATTCCCTCTCTCTCCCTGTTCATGTCTTCATCTGTCCTGTCAGAATAAAGGCCAAAAATGCCCAAAAAATAATGCCAGCCAAAAAATCTTTTTTTTCAATAGCTTCAAAAGCTGTGGATGTGTCAGTGTCTGTGTTTGATTGTCAGCAGCTTGCAGATGAAGCCCTGGTAAAAGAAAAAGTAATCAACCTTGTGCTGTAGCTTTGTGCTGAAGTCATGGGCAGTGTTTTGTGGTATTGAAAATATAGTCTATATCTTTGACGTTCAACTTCTGGGATTGCTCTGGTGCTGCAGGACATTTGGCCGGACGCACGTATGCCCGTTTCCTTCCGCTTTCTTTGTGTTGGAATTTTAATTTCTTTTCATTTTAAACTCTGGTGAATTTATGAGGACTATGGTTGACTGTTTCTCAAATCTCTGCATGGTAAGTTGAGACAGCTAGCTAGACTACCTGTCCAATCTGTGTTTTCTCTCGCACAGCTATTTGCAGCAGCTCTGTGCAGAGCTAAGCGCCGCCCATGACGATTGTGATTGAATTAAAGAAATGCCAATAATCCAGAACACATTTTTCATCACATTTACAATTTGTATTATGATATTTTTAAAGGTTAGCTACTATTTAGCATTATTGCATAATTGTATAATTGTATTTTGTGTTTATACTAGAACATGTTTACATGTTTTAATGTTAAAAAAGCACTTTTCTTTCTCATACTTCCCATGGCTGTTGTTTCTGTATTCACCCTCAGTCTGAGATTCTCTGTTGGAGCGCCTGTCTCTTTAAGCCCCCCTCACAACAAAGCCCAGTCTGTTCTGATTGGCCAGCGTGTTTCCGCAACTCTGAGTCTCCTGAAATCTCCATTCCGCTTAGGCTTTCTAGGTCAAGGTTTTTTAGCCCAGACCCACACATACACAACGTGTCCAGCACCTGCATCTCTAGCAAAGGCAGCAAACGGATTATACACAATTTACAACAAAACAGGTCAATTTGTGCATCAGTGAATTGGTTTACATTCACAGAGATTTATATAATGTATATACAGAAGGCAAATTTAGGACCTAGGGAAAAAAGCTTTTAAAGCTGGTATACTAAAGATGTATTGTGTGTAGATATTACAATACATTTGGCAATTATGGTAATGCTGTTGGACTTTCAAAGTAGTGTAAGGATTAGTGTATTATGTTTTGGAGTTCTGGTGTTGGAAAGGCTTTATTGGGCTGGTTTTGATTGCCCATTGGACTGGGTTTTTCATTCAGAACTGGCTACCCTTGTTCCTGTTGTTTTTAGTAGTAGAGTAGAAAAAACTGTTGAAACCTGTGCATTAAGAACAGTTGGAAATCTGAACATATTAGCTCATAGTGCTTTCTCTGAAATACATTAACCTCATTATTTAAATTAATTGTTTTTGCCATGATTAATATCCAACAATTCAACAGTATAACATTACAGGTATGACAAAAATACAGAAAAACATTATATATCACCTTTTACAAAAACCTAAAATTGTCTTTAAAAAGTACAGTTAACTGATACAATGGTGAGATTACTGCTTTATTCAAATATGGTTTAACATTATGGTATAATGGTATAATAGGGTACTGTATTATATGGGTACTCACCCATATACTAAATGTATCTGTAAGTCATGGTATCTATCCAAGTGACATGAAAAGGGCCAGGGTAGTCCCCCTTTTTAAGAAAAATATCATATCAGATGTTAGTAATTATCAATCAATTCTGACAGCCATTTCGAAGGTGTTTGAGGGTCTTGTGTATGAACAGGTAGTTCGACAATACTTTGATGAGGAAAAGTATGTGGGCATGATTCTTCTTGATTTGCAAAATGACTTTGATACTGTAAACCATATAATACTACTATCAAAGCTGCAAAATATAGGCTTCAGAAATACTGCTGTGAAATGGTTCACCTCTTACCTCATTGGAAGAACTCAAGTTTGTGATGTTGAGGGGACAATATGAGATCCTCAGGATATTACTTCTGGGATGCCCCAGGGTTCAATCCTTGGTATATCAATGACATGCCAGCTAAGGGGAAATGCAAGTTGCTTTTATATGCTGATGACTTAAAGTCTACACATAGTATATGACAGCACAACTCTGCAGAGCCAAAAGAATATTACCTGAGATGAGATTATGAATTATTATAATATACTATATATTATGAATTTATTTAGTTTGCAAGTAGGCCTACTGATTAACTCTGTGCCCATTGCCAAGAATTGTGAAAACAGTTGTATATTTACTTTGAAAAATAAATAAAGTTGAAATACGTACAGTATTTGGGATAATTCAACCTCAAGATGTTGAGGGTGAAAAAAGTACCAACTTAGTTTTAATTTGTCCTGAAATTCAAAACAATTAATCTACTTTGTTGTTTGATTAATTCAGTTTATTTAATGCTTTCACATACAAACTTTCTGCAGCCCTTACCATTCTAGAAATAAACAAAGAAGCAAAATTGTATTCATTGTTGAATATGAAGTTTATTATGCAATTATTTCATTAAAAGCTGGAGAACTATTACACTAATACAATCTTTACTTTTAAATAAAGCTTTCAGAGCTGCTTTATTGTTGGATTTTCTGCTGATGATTATAATCTTGCGTTGATCTGGGTCTTGAGAAGATGATCTTTCTTTCACAACTCACTGCAAAAAGACAACAAATATATTTTCACATGTATTCTTTAATGTGTTGATCCACCCGACCTCATATTGTAACATAATGTAATTATTATTTCTTTCCTACATGGATTGTCAAATGTTAGGTATTTACTAGTAACCCAAACAGATAAACCTTAATTTCAACCTTATTTGTCATCCTCTCCAGCCGGTATCCCACTCACCAGGTAGGGAAGTCCTGTGCAGAAAATGAGGCCATGTATTCTTGCATCATTTCCTGCCAGAAGCCCATGGTGTCTCTGAAGGTCAGGAATTTGTCACATGCTCCGCACAACTTGTCTGCCATGCTCTCACTCACAGTTACAATGAGCTCCTGAGTGTTGCTATAAGACAGCTGGAACTGTGACGCCTGCTCGATAATTGTGGTTTTCTCACTGCGTCTCAAAAAGATATTATTTCCATGTAGGCTGGGAAGAGTCACTTTTTTACCATTGACCTGTAAACAGCATGAGATTCAGTTGTGGTAGTTCTTATAATATACTGTATATTTGACAATTTGGGAAATATGAGTTCAATAAGAGGCTGGTGCCAGGAGATGGCTACCAGCACCTCAAAAACGCACTACTTAACACATTACGGGCCCATATCTTGCACCCGGCGCAACGCGGCACAAAGCCCAACGCAAGTGTCTTTGGTAGTTAATGCTTGTCACAGTGCTAATAAATTTTTGCTACACGACTAAAGCGTGGTGTCTTTGCAGTGGGTGCCCCCATCCTATGGAACAACCTCCCTATGCATATTAAAGCTGCACAGACCCTACAAACGTTTAAATCAATGCTTAAGACGTATCTTTTTGCTGTAGCTTTTAACCTTCGTTAACCTGGTTTCTGATGTTTTAAAGTGTTGTTGTTTTGTTTCCCTGTGATTCACTTTGGTTGTAGTAATTTTTACACTTGTTATTTATGTATTTGACATCGGCCTTGTTCAGCACTTTGGTCAACTGTTGTTTTTAAATGTGCTATAGAAATGAAATAGACATTGACATTGGTGTTGTAACGTCATACATCCATGGTTGATGCTCCACGCCCCTGACTTGCCTCCTCCACCAGAAGCATCGCACGGACTAATGGATCTCCACCGTCACACACACACACACACACACACACACACACACACACACACACACACACAAATATTGTATTATTCCTTTAAAAATACCCACCCAGGTCTCCTGTAAGTCAGTAACAGTGACACTCAGGTCATTAAAGTAGACGTAAACAGCGACAACACTCTTTACACCGGTGAGAGTGCACTCCTGGAACTTGGCGACAACTCTGAACCAGTCAGCAGAAGATTCGTCACAGTGTGTGATGATCTCATACGCTCCCGTGACAGAAATAATGCCAGTCACGCCACTGAAGAGAGTAACGGAGCCTCCAGCCCCCATTCGACACTGTTTGGGATGGCAGCCTAAGATACCATTGTTGAGTTGGCAGTTCTCTGTAACACTGCATGAAAAGTGTTCGCACCATTCACCAGATGTTGTACAGTTGCAGCGCTGCTGACAGTTGTCTGATAGCACAGACTCACCAATCTAAAGAAGAGAGTAAAGCAATTAACTGTATGTCAGTCTAGATTTCTATGCTGGTCAGACAAGTTTATAAAAAGTATTCTTCTTCTCACTAGATTAATTTTACCGACAGTGTGTGAAATACTAGAGACATTGTTTTTGTTTTATTTTTTGTACTGACATACTGTATGTAGACCTCTGACACTGTACATATTTAGATGTAAACGTCATGCAATTCTTGCATGGAAGGTATGTGTGCATTGAGTCTGCAAATTAAACCATAATAAACCAATGTACTGTACATTTCCAGCATACCATATTTTTTGGCATATCTTGAGGTAGTAGTTGAAGCTATTGGTTTCCATTTATTCATTTGAATTTCCATTCCAAATGCAGATTTGACACTAGCTTGAGATCTAATCTATCACACTGAATTTGAACACTGTTATTTCCACCATACCTCATATTCTTGTTTTTGGGAAATGAAAGTTGGACATAGAGTATGTTCGCTAGTTGGCCAGAAACATTGTTCAAATTGATTCTGAAAAAGGAAACTGTTTGCTAAGAAGTTTTTCCACCGCAACTTTGACATTATGTCAACTTGTCAACTTTGACATTATGTCAATGTTGCCTATACTGCTTGTTTTGCTGCCCCCAAGTGGCCAGAAATAAATTGTAATGCATATTTAATTTGCAAGGCCTTTCTGTCATAGCATTAACATAAAATATTACTTTGTTAGAAAATGATTAAAAGGACTAAATATGATGGTTTGCCTGTTTTAAACTTAAGTTTCTGAAATGAGTGAAGACCAACAGCTGCCTGGAAAGCATGTATTCAATGCAAAAACATACAGAATGCTTCAAAAACTTGACAGCAGACTGGCAACTACTTCACCTTATAGGTATGCCCATTGTTGTAACAACTGCAATCCTCTAGGGCAACACAGTCAGTCCCATTGAAGTAATAGCCTTCATTACAGGCGCAGCCCTCAGCGCACGTGGTGGGGCAGCTGATGGTGTCCGTGAGACCAGGACATGGAGAGGCACAGGTTTCAGAGCAGATCTCATAGTGACTGTTTTCAGGACACTTAATAGCTGCAAAAGAAAGCATATTCAAATGAACTGATGCAACAATAGCATAGCACTATGCACTATAATAGCATATGAAGATATATCTAGACAAAATCTGTATCTGTATAAAAAATTGGCATAGTTACTGACAAATATGTGGGTTTTTTTTGCGAAGACGGTTTTGTTTTAAATCGCATATTGTTTACAACCCTGTTTCTAACAGTCTTTGTCTTATTTGCCTTTGTTTTATTGTAAAAAAAACATTGTAATATTTCTTGGCACATTATCGCCACCAGTTGTCAATCAGCAAAATAGCGTCAAACCATATACAAACAAAACTGGCACCCACTCGTAAATACAGGGATAATGCTACTGGCAGTCAAAAAATCCACAGAGTAACTTTAACGGTTTTGCAACATTACACCAATTAACTGAGTTAAGTTGAGTAAAGGAACATCATTGATCACACAGACAACAGTACTTACGGCAGAAATCAGGTGTCCTCCAGTTGTCAATCTTTACTCCAATGGCCTGACAGTCAGTCAAGTATGCTGAGATGCTGTTGCAGAGTACGTTACGTTTTCCCTGAGACATGCAGACATCATAGACACAATCTCTGTAGTAAGACTCAGGACTTAGTTGGTTGTGGCAGGCAGCAAAGGTACCATTAGAATTTGTGAGACTCCTACAATCTTCCTCAAAGATTTTCTTTAGTGTGCTGTTACATTTGGGGCACTGGTCACCATTGCAGCCATCTTCACAGACCACCCCCGGCACAGCCCTTTTCCAGGCTGCTCCAAGGGTCTGGATGTCCTTGGTAATATTTCCATCAGGTAGCTCAAAATAATCTGTCTCAGTGTCTTTAAAATTGCCACACAGGCCACAAGTTTTGCCCTTGTAGTTTCCAGGAACAGTGATAGTAACTTTGTAGATCATATCATAAGTCACCTTCAGGCCAAAGTCAGTTATAATAGCATAGTGAAAGCCCTCTTGGAAGACTTCCACTTGTCCCTCATTGAGGTTAAGAGGAATGGTTGTCAAGATACCATTTACCTGTAGAACATAAAGAAAAAGATCAGCTCATTTGTTTTATCAATGAATGTCCAGGTTAAAATGAAGGATTAGATGAAAAATCAACAGTCTCTAAACAATGTCACTAACCATGATCGTTTTAAGTTGATTCATTCGGAGGACCAGGGTTGTGCCATACACCTCCACAGCAACAAGCTTGGCTACAGACACATTTGGCTGGTCTGTCTGTTTCCACTTCTCATTCTCCACTACCACAGAGAAGTCTCTGAGCCTTGAGCCCTCCAGATGACACGATTTAGCTGCAGTGTATGTGCAGGTGCCTTGGAAGTCATAGGTATAGTTGTCAAAGGTTTTGTAATGGGGATCACCTGATATTGTGCAGGTTCTATTTCCCACTGGATGACATGATCGAACATTCTTGATCAGGGCACACGCCTCATATGGCCCACAAGAATGTGTCTCACAATGTACCTAAGGTAAAAGTGATATTTTTAGAACAGGTAGAGTAAAACGTGGTCAGTAAGTGAATTGCTATTGTATATAAAGCTTACCGTGCCATTGCAGGTGCATTTTTGCTGACAGTCGGATGACAGAAAACTCTGCCCCTTCCTATAATATTTGCCGTTGTGCATGCAACCACACTGCTCAACAGGTACACACTTGTGTTCACTGAGTAGGAAGCCTTTATTGCACACCCATCCTTCCTGGCAGTAGTTATTGCAGCCATGGGGAGGTAACCCAGTGTCACAGGTTGCATGGCACACATTGCCACAGTGTTCATAGTGACTGTTGTGAGGAAACTCCATCTTAGATATGGGACAGAAGTCATCTTTTCTCCACTGTGACACACTGACTCCTTTGCTTTGGCATTCTAAAGTATAACTGCGAAGATGGTTACACCAGGAACCTTTCTTGCCCTCGTAAAGGCACACATCATACACACAATTCTTAAAAAAGCTTTCAGGATCTCTGATGGCATGGCAATTGCTGAAGGGGCCTGAGGACTTTCGTATTAAACCGCAGTACCTATCAGTCTCATATTTCTCTTTCTGGGTGATATCACAGCTGGGACAATCATTGCTCTTTTTACAGCCATCAACACAGCCTGGTATCTCAGCAACCCTCCAGCTTTTTCCCATTTCCTCTGCAGACGTTACCTGCGTGCCATTTTTTAACTGCAGGTCATCTCTGGGGTTGTGATTGTAATTCCCACACAGACCACACATGGCATCAACATATGTACTGGGTACTTTGACATGAACTGTCAAACGCCAGTCATAGAAGACTTGCAGGCCAAATTCAGTCTTGATCTCAGCAAAGTCACCAAACTGGTAGACTGTGAAATTTCGTTTGAAGTTGACAGGTAATTTCATATGTTCTCCATTTATCTGCAAAACAAGATTGATTAATCCCAGACTGAACAAGATGAAAAAATAAAATCAGTGTGATTTGCTTCAATGTATCTCACCAAGACTGAGCCTTTATGGTTTCTTATGACAACAATGGAAGTTTCATAAACTTTGACCTCCACCAGTTTTGCACCAGAACCAACTCTTGTACCATGGGCATCATTTTGCACAAAAACTTCAAACTTTTGCAGGGAAGGATTTTCGAGCAAACCCCAGCAAGTTGATACACACAGGTGCCGTGGAAGTTGTAATCATGTCTATCAAAGGTCTCTAAGTGAGGGCCACCACTCATGCTGCACTCAGCGTAGGCCAACGGGTGACATCCGATAAGGTCATCAATCACCTTGCACTCATACCCCTGGGGACAACCTGGTTTCTCACAATCAACTTGCTTGGTGGTTTTGTTGCATGTGCATCTCTCGGTACAGAGGTCATCAGTAAAGACAGAGGCTCCAGGCTCTATGTAGAGGCTCTTGTCTTTGTACAAGCAGCCACACTGGGCCTCACGAACACACTCAGTGCCGCTAAGCAGGAAGCCTTTGTCACAGACACAGGTCTCCACACAGCTTTTGTTGCATTTTGTGGCAGCATTTGGGTTTTCACAGGTGGCGGGGCAGGCAACCCCGCATAACTCATAATGGCTGTTCTCTGGGCATGAGGGTGGAGCTATTTCAGACAAAATCACATATAAATCAAATATGTTACCATCACAGAATAAGGTTGAAACTCAAAAAGTAAGATATTTCTAACTCTTTAGTTACTCACAGCAATGGGCAAGGTGCCTCCAGTCATGAATTTTGATGCCGGCCCTCTGACAGGCGTCGGCATAAACCTGCAAGCTGTTACACAGGAAGTTCTTCATTCCCTCACCCATGCACATATCAAACAAACAGATCTCATGAAAGACTTTGGGGTCAATGATAGCATTACAGTCACTGAGTGGTCCATCCATGATGTGAGTGAGCAAACTACAGAACATCCTGGCAGTCAGGGTGTGAAAAAATCTTTCATTATTACAGGTGTCACACTGGCCCGAGCATTCATCTTGACAATGAGCATCATCCATCGCATTAGGAACCCTCCAGCTCTTGCCCAGGGCCACTACACTGCTCATCTGTGAGCCAGGAGTCACTAAGTCATCTTCCTTCTTACCGTTGAAGTTGCCACACAGGCCACACACCTTGCCAGAAAAACTGCCCGACATTGTGATGACAAGATAGTCCTTCCAATCATACTGCACGGTCAGGCCAAAATCTGTCTCAACAATGACAGACAGGCCGCTCTGGGATAGCTTCACCTTGCCATTGCCCAGGTTGATGGGGAGATTCCACAATGTGTAGTTCATCTAAAACATATTCACAGATATTTTTTAATTAAGTGAATGAATAACATTTCTTCACAGTCTCCTTTAGTAATAAAAAAAGTTTTAAAAGACCTTACTTACCCTGACAAGGCCAAACTCTGATCGCACAATGGTCATAGTGTACCCGTACACCTTAATGATCACCTTGCCAACAAAAACCTTTGAACCTGCAAGTTGGTTATTCTGAGTGTCAACCTCAAAAGCTGGGTGACCTTCATCCACATGGCAGTTCTTGACCATCGTGTAGGTGCAGCTGCCCATGAAGCTGTAATAGTTGCCGTCAAATGTGCGATAGTGAGGATCGCCCATGGCCCAGCAGGTACCTGCTTTTATGGATGGTGGTTTTTTGATACATGTTGGGAAGTTTCCTCTCATCTGGCACTCTTCATCTTCTGAACATCTCACTGTTTTGCAATCATGTTTCTCTGACACAATGTAAGAAGATGAGAGGACAAATTACAGTTATACTATGCCAGTCCATGCTAAGCTATGCTACACTATGTAGTTTTATTTTTACGTAATATTACGCTGTTTTACAATATACTTTAAGGTGCAATTAATAACATTTTGACATAGACAAATAATTAAGAAAAAAATAATACATCCACAGAGCTTTTTTTTTTTTCACAGAGAAAGTTAAAATTATGATTGTAAATTAATCCTTTAAAAAATGTTGGTGGGTCCAAAATGAATGTTCTGATTAACTCCTCAATTAATATGTCCAATGCTTGGTTCCATCTTCTAACAAGGCTTGTGAGCTATAGTATAGTCATCAATGTTATCAATTACAACTATGCTAGTGTGTGCTATGTTATAGCGCACAGTGTTACAATATACTATATTGTGTAATTCTTTGGTATACTATGCTATGCTAAACTATGACTACGGTATGCTGAACTGTATATGTTATGCTGTGCTTAACATGTACACATGTGTGTTGTGCTCGATGATATGCTATGTCATCCTTAAATGTAGTAAACATACTATCCTACGCTGTGCTGTTGACTTGATTGCATTATATTGTGATTATGTAACCTACCTGCTGGGTCAGCAGCCGCAGGGGATCCATAACCATTAAAATAAGCAACACCAAAACTGTAGACGCCAAATGGAGAGTAAGGGTGAGATATCTGATAGAAGTTTGCCCCAGTGCCATAGTACATCTCAGCCCAGGAGAAATCCGTCCCATCTACTTTTTGCCACTTAAGGCTAACAGACTGGGGTTTGGGGTCAATTTTGATGCCATCAAAGTCTTTGTTCTGAGCCACAACTATGATGTTGTTGTAGAAATCACCCTGTCCCTCCAGAGAGTAGGAAGTGCTGAATTGACTTGTGGGCAGTATAGTCATCAGGAAGGGATCAAAATACTCTAGTTCATCATCAAGGCACCCATTGAATTCAAAAAGGACTTGGATACCCTTGTCAGATGTCAAATACATAGCATGTGGCCACTGAGAGTAGAGCTCGAGAGTTTGTCCTGCAAACATAGAGTAACTCTGGACCTTTCCATTAACATTTACGGTTATTTTGGTGTGCTGGGATGCTTGGACAAAAACACTGTCATGTGAAGAGGAAAAAATGTTACGATAAGGCAGGGGGGCAATGATGAATTCTTTCCCCCAGCTGTTTACAGGAAGAAGTTGTTCATATACGTGACTGCAGGAGGTGTACTTCTGGAAACAGCTATGTCCCGAGGAGACAGCAACAGGAAGGCGTGATACTACGTTAGTACCTCTCAGGTTATCCTGACTCTGAACCTGCACAGTCTCAAAAGCCTCAAGCTTTAGGGTCATCTTGCTTCCTCTCCTATAATATTTCCCTTGGAATCTGACAGCGCCCTGCAGGACAATCTCAACAGAGTTGGGCTCCTTGTGGTTGGTGATAGAAAATTCTTTAAAGGTGTCTGTCTGAGGGCTGGAAGGAGTGAATATATAATACTCAGTCCCCCAGTTCTTCACTGGGTGAATAACAGAGGTGTCTGCAGTATATTGCTTAAAGTTGAGAGATGTCACAGTGACTGCTTGGCTAGCCTCAATCAGCACAGCCTGATGGGTCTTTCCACTGCCTCTCATTTCTACACTGTCAGGTAGCTTAAAGTATTCACTCTTACCAGGATATATGTCCTTCTCATAAACCTCACCCACAGCAGACACCTTGACCTTTGTGCTGCCTTGTGAAGAGGGCAGAGCTGCAACCTTAACCAAGAAGCGAGTATCCCTACCATCACTCCAAAGGTTTTGCATGAAAGATGTGACAAACTCTTTTCCTGCTGGTGAAGCAGAGCAGAGTCCTAAGAAAAGCAAAATGATGATGAGAGAATGGTATGAAAAACCCCAAAGTGTAACATCAATAAATGATGTGGCAATAGTACTGTATGTAAATTGTTACAAGTTTAATAAAATATACATTTTAATGACTTTATATACTTCATATTTTGATTGTGTTTTGTATATATTATCTATATCTGCAAAGTAATTAGTGACTAAAGTTATCAAATAAATATAGTGGAGTAAAAAGTATAATATTTTCCTCTAACATGTATTGGAGTAGAAGTAATAGAAAATAAAAATACTTAAGTAAAGAACTCAAAATTGTGTATAAGTACAGTCCTCGAATTAAATCAATATTAGTTACTTTCCATCACTGTTAAATGCAATAAAATGTTGTTCTGACAGTGTGAAACTGGAAATATCGGATTTTAGTATTGTAGTATGTTATTTTCACAGGAAGGCATTTCAGGCATGGATAGCAGTAATAAGTTGCCTTTTTTAGTTGACTTACCAGCCAGCAGTAAACCCACCAGACAGTACACCAGCCCTTCCATTGTTAAACACAAAAAAACCTAAAAGAAAACATTGCCAGGATTAACCACCTAATGTTAAAACTTAAGAAAACAAAAACATAGGTCTTGGAGACGTATATACATGTTTTTGGGTCTTGAATTAATCCTGAAGTTCCAAAAATTAAATATGAACAGTATATTTGGAAAAATATATGAAATGATGTCAGTCTGTACAAGATCATTAAGAATAATCATGAACAGGGAAGAGGGACTATAAGTGGACTTTTCTAAAGTTTGTGTTTGTATCTCAAAAAGCATATTCAGTCAAACAGGCAGCACTCCAGTGGTAATAAAAACGGTGTACCAGAAGCACAAAGGCACTACGCTACGTCATGTCTGGAATCATTTTGGAGAATTTACATTTACAAGAAGTAGAGCAGGGATTTCTGCTTAAAGTTCACCATCTTCACAAGTGGATGGAGAAAGAAAAGAGAAAGACTAAAGAGGTCAAAAAGGTTTTTTTACCCCCACAAACTTTCATTTAAAAAGACTAACAAATCATTTGCCATTTTTTGAGCATTAAGCCTTCATCAGAGCATCTTAGGATTGTGACAAATAAAGCACACAAGTTTGCATTAAAGCTACAAAAAATTAAAATCATTGTAAGTTGTTACAAACAGACTTATATTTTAAAGATTCTTTTTAGAGATTTTTTTCAGACATCAATTATCTGTAATAAATCGCAACCTTACCTGAACCAGAAAAACAAGGCTCTGGATAAATGACATTTCCATTGATGGCCTTTTATGTGTCTTGTGATGCCGAGAAAGCCAATCAGGGAGAAGGTGTCAGTCACACTGCCTCCACGGATGCCAAATCACCAACTGATTAATCACATGGCGCTTATCATTAATGAACTTTTCAGGATCATTTTTAAAGTTGGTAAAAGAGTCTAAGCCTAAGAGGTCTGAGAACTGATGGAAACACATATGAGCAACTCAACTGACTGTGATGCTTAATTGAATGTGGGAGAATTTGTAATGCGGTGCTTAGCTTCCTCTAAAGACTATTCAAAAGTTTGACTTAAATGAAACACACTACCGGTCAAATGTTTTTGGTCACTTACAAATTTCTATACCACTCCATTATAGACAGAATACCAGCCGATGAGTGGGTGGCTGGCAACCATTAATCCAATGTTCCTAAGGCCCATTCTGTTCACTAATCTAACATCATTTTAAAAAACTAACTGAGAAAACGTTTGCGATCCCTTTTTATGTAATAATAAATTATGTAAGCACATAATGTAAGAACACAAGGGGTTTTTATATTAATAGGCACTGTGTGGGATTTTTACATACATATATTAAAAATGTACAGGTAAGAGTAAAAATCCAATCTAGTCTGAATGATGCATTAGAAATATGAGGGGGAAAGAATCTCTATTGTCCAAGGACCTTGGATACCAAATAACAAAACAAAGAACAGTTTAAATGCACAGTACAGAGTAGAGTAGAGTTTATGAGTAAATGAGTCACTATTTAACAGATGCAGATTGCATTTGTGATAGCAGTCGCACGTAAAAGGTGTTGAATGGTCATATATGTTGTCACACCCCAACTGTCACATGAAACAAAAAACAAAACAATCAAATACTGATGGACACCTATTCATGTTTTCAAAAATAAATTGATATTAAATATTAAACAAGGATAAGAAATGTTTTTAATATTAGCTGAAAAAGGTAATGATTCAATCAATGTGCACTTCTTTAACAGCACAATGCAGACAGCAGGAATAATCGTGTGACAATTGTTTGAATTTAAGGGAGTGACAAGCTGTTAGTGATTCACTGTTTTTTAGGGAGTGCATCCTTCAGTCCTCTCACACGAGGCAAGTTGAAACACCGTTTGTGGACTCTTGAGGACAGAAAGCACACTCACTCAGTTTTTGAAAGCAGGGGTTGCTTTCTTAAATGAAAATATGACTAAATGACTGCAAAGCCTGAACTCTCCCTCCACAGAACTATCAAACAAGCATGGGAGAGAGAACTGGGTGAGAAGACATCTGGAGACATCCGGGTTGATTTATAGGCCTACATAAATGCCAGATCATTCTTAATTAAATTGAAGGTGCTGAGTACACTGTATTAAGGTAAACTCCACAGCATTTTTCCTGAGGTCTCATCACAATATGATAAGTTTAATTCTTCATTGCAATTTGAAGAGTACCTACATTAAGTGTACATGGTCACAGAAGCTTCATGGTGCAAATGTTTCATTTAGCTTCTGTGACCATGTACACTTAATGTAGGTACTCTTCAAATTGCAATGTTGTTAACATCTGTGTTGCTTTTTGTTTTCTATCCACAGAGACCTATGGAAGAGGAAGGGCTCTCATTGAACCTGACGTACCTTTCCCCCCTGCTCGTCCCACTGCTCAAAACCTCGCCCTCTCTGCTATCAAGGTCGGGGTCGTCCCCGATACCCATCCAGCTTCTTCCCAAACTCTGGGGTCAGTCACTACAATGTGGAAACGCCATCTACCGTTTGGTGTCGTGGTACAGTTTGTGCTGCAGTGGACAGGTGGCACAGCAGAGCAACCAGATCATCTGCTGTGCCCAACAAGCTGTGAGTCCCCACATATGTTTGCCAGAATTTTATTACACTATTATTTATTGATCATGTTCATATTTAAGTAAGGATGTTTTAGACTTCAGTTCAACTTTAGTTTTTGAATAAACTAAGAAGTATACTGCATATTTCAATTTTAATATCATAAAATATTCCAACCACCTATTAAATACCGCAGGTAAAAAATGTATTTGCCAATGTTTTTAACTGCAACACCAAGCTCAAATACACACATAACTGGTCGTTTTAAAGGGTTTTGTGATCTTTTTGCATTTAGTTCTTTCTGTAGGGACATTGACATAAAGTAATATGTCTTATTTCTCTCATGTACATACTTTGTGATTTACCTCCTGTAATTACTAATATTTCAGAAGATTCACAAAGATACAATTCATTGTAAGATAGATAACAAATGTGTTAAGGAAATATACAAAGCATTTTAACATAAATATAATACAATTTAAGAATACATGACAAGATTGATTGAAGTCATTATTCAAAAACATGGCCTTTTTTATCTGAATATTAATAAAGATAGATACATGATGAGAAACTAATTACCTATTAAAGCAACATGCATTGTACACATTGTTTGTTCTTTTATTCTGCTATACATTAATTACTGTTTGGAAGTGAGGGGAAACACTTACAAAATAAACATTGAACCTATATTCATCATTCAAAAAGAGCCTTAAGAATTGTAAATAAAACCGCTTACAGAGCACCAACTAATCCACTTTTCATCAAACTAAAAACACTCAAATTCAGAGATATTGTTGACTTTAAAACTGCACAAAGTATGTACAAATTAAATAATCAACAGCTATTGGACAGTATCCAAGGGTTGTTTCAAATGAGAGAGCAAACATCACTTAAGCGGAACTTTTGTATTTCAAAGGAAATTTATAAGAACAAATACTAAATATCACTGCATCATAACCAAATGAGTTAATGTATGTAACAGCTGCAGTGAAGAGATGAAATCATGTACAACAATAAGCATTTTTAAGAGACTATTTAAAATGAATATATTGAATGGATACAAAAAGTTGTATACTGACTGTATGGTTCCTGGGCTTGTCTAGTTTGGATGGGTTATTATTGATGTAGATAGACGGAAACAAAGAAGATAGATGGAAAAGTGTGTATGCATGTATGCATCTGTGTCTGTGTGTATGCATGTGTTATGTGAGGGTAGGAAGTTAGATATACGTGTATGTTTATGTAAACATGTATAAATAAGTGAAGCATCAAATTGTCTTGTATTTACCTAAATGATAAAAATTGAAAAAGTGGGACCAGAAAAGTTTTTTTTAACTTCTTCCTACTCCTTTTTGAACATGAGAATTTTTAATTTGAATCACTTACAATAATTTTGGAAGATGTTCAAAATAATATAATAATATACACAATCAAAATAAACTACAAACAACAAAAGAAAAGAAGGACCTCAGGGCATACAGCAACAGCAGATTAAAAAACAAATGACAATAAACATTTTAAATTCCTGTACTTTATAGTTGTTACTATAGTGTAGTGTTCTGCATCACTCATATATAAAGTAATTAACTAAAGAATAAAGAATGATGAGAATTTGTGAGGATGAAAGTACTTTTTACAAGGAGTTGAGACACAACTTTGGACGTAAAGGATCTTTTTCGTACAGTGGAAACGAGCAGTGTCCCAGTTTTGTGAGGAAGAGTATGCCACTATGACCAACCCACATGTGTGGCTGTGTACAGCCAAGAGACGCACAGTGCATATGCTTTGACAGCAAGCTGCCAAACCCAAACTACGAGCCAACACCAGGCTACACTGCACCCCCAGTCCCTGAGGTGCTCATCACCTACACCAGAAAAGATTTACACGATAATGCTGAGCTTTGTCACAGAGCAGGACAGGGCATGCTGGTTGTGTTAATGCTGAGTAAGGATAATTACAGCTGAAGTCAGTTATTATTTTGACAGATCTGTATTTTAACCATTTTGTGTCCTGACAACAGGAAACTAGTTTTTTTTAAATTGCATTTCTCTGTCATTGTTAACTGTTATAACCCAAAAAATGGTGTCTGTGGTGGAATTTCCATCTTACAAACTTAAATTAAATTATGATACTTACTTTTTCTCTGATCATTTTTAAAACTGTTTGCATAAGAACACCATATTATACTGATCTCTCTAAACAAGAGAACCATGGAGCCATCATCTGTCCTTGTGAAAGGCACAGGATGTTTCTGGGGGCAGAGCAGGTAGAGGAGATTCCCAGACCCAATGAGATATACTGACAACATCAACTTTGTTATGGCTTTGTATTAACATCCACTTTGTATAAATAAGCAGCTGTAGAGAGCTTCCAGTTGGGCATTTTCTGTACTATTCTGTAGTGTGGAAACTGTCTCTTTGTGTTCACAAGTAAAAAATAAACTTTTATATAACTTCAGTGGTCTCCTTTATTCTTGATAATGAAATGATTCTAACAACTTTGGGATCCGGTCCTTCGAGTCGGATCCCAACAATCCTTCACCTCCTTCCAGGCTTCGGGTCCTGAAACATCATGCACGGGGGGAGTCATTTAGTGACTCCTTGAACACTGACCTCTGGCTTGAATTGCTGTTATTACAGAAACCAGTACCAGCTTGGGCTGGTAGAAGGTGACAGGATACTTGTTCTGAACAGCGGACAGGACCACTGAAGAGGCCTAGCTGAGATAACTTTTTGTTTCCTTGACCAGAAAGACTACTTATTTAGACAAAACGGTTATGACTCACTGGTATAAATCACTAATAGGTGAACATTATAGGAAACAAAACCTACATTATTTATCTATAATAAGGACCCAGTGACAACCCAATCAGAGAAACATAGCAAACGAGTGGTGTATCTGATAAAGGCAAAAAAAAATATCTATAGTCCCCTATGTTCGCAGCCTGGGATGAGTAGGCTGTGGTAAAAAAAAAAAAAAAACAGGAACTCCGTGCAGCATGTTAAAAGAAATCCGGAAGATTAAAGAAAGAAAAGAAAATGTAAAGTTTATGAGACAATGGGGGTAAAAGAAAAGTAGGTGTAAGAAATAGAAAGAGAGCTTGTTGGAGAAGTGAAATGAGAGAGTGTTAATGTGACAGCGTGCAAAGAGAAGTGGAAATTGAGGAAGAGCATAGAGAAAAAGCGAGAGTTTATTACAAATTTATGACTGGACAATGTGTGCCAAACCTGCAAATCATCTACAGGGAAGAACAAAGAAGCTGATATATTATGTCCTTCACAAAGAAGAAAACAAGAGGACCGAATGAGTTCATTCATTGTTCTCCTAATACTAGGACTAAAAGTCATAAAGAACATATTAGACAGCAATTAGTGTTAATTTGTGTTGCAACCCAAAGATAAAATTAACAATTTATCTTTTTGTTTAAATTCATCTCAGTTTATTGGTTGAGACAATATTGAACCCAATTCAAGATGATGAGATTCCATTCTATATACATTTAATATTGTACTCCAGTGAGTTTTTCAGTAAAGCTGCACTATAGACTTTGTTTGTATTTTGAGTTGCTATATGACAAATTGTTTAAACTATCAAGTTTCTGTTGAAAACATTTTATTTGGGTGATTTTTTGTTGAACATTTTGTTTTTTGTTGCTTTAAGACAGGTGTTTGCTGTGTAACACAAGACAGAGTGTTAATGGCTAAAACCACTAAACAATTATGAATATGTATGCTGCGTTACTGAGTCATGAGCTTTGTCAAGACTCAATAACGCAGCACAAGATAACAAGACAGTGATAGTGATTGTGGACTTAACATAATGTTGGTAGCAGGTTGGGAGCTTCAAAAGAGTCTTGTCAGTCTTGTAAGAGAAAATTCACACGTGCAATAAAACAAGTGACCATGAGAGGTCGCTACTCGCTGTAATAATTGGGTGTGTGACATTAACGGATCAGTGATCATCAACAACAAAAGTTTACGTATGCTGCGTAACTTAAAAAGCTGTGTGAATCCCAAAAAAAAAATTCACTTTTTGTGAATACACTGTTTGACTGAGATATTTTAAATTGGAGGTATTACTTATGGATTTATAGAGGTATCACTGTAAGTGAACTTTGCTTCATACCACAACCAAAGAATGGCCAATACACTTCCTGTTTGGCTTCAAAATAAAAGTGGAACACTTTAAAAACTGTAGAAATACAGATGTCATAAGAACACTCTTTTTAATACAGTCCTGTACAGACTTGTGAACGTAATAATAAAAATAAATATTATAAAAATGTTGCATTTGTACTAACGGTACACTTTCTGTTTCAGGCAGTCAAAAATAATATTTTTACACTGTTTGAAATTAATTTAAAATGTCGATATTATCAAGTTCATTACAGTGGTGCAAAATGTAACTACATTTACATTTTTACTAATTTCGGACCTGAGTACTTGAGTAGGCTACTTACACACTTCATACAACTATATTACAGAGGCATACTCCACTGTATTTATTTAACAGGAAAAAGTTACAAATCTTAAACTAGTAAATTATTTCTATGATGAATTTACAAAAATGTGCTTTGTTATAGATTAAACTCCCCAAAGTAAATAAAGAAGGTGACCAACTAGAAATTCTTTATTACTATTAGTTGTAATAAGAATTACTACAATAATATAACACTGACGTGAGCCATTCTCCTGCTTGATGACTTATAGTTGCTAATAGTTCTGTAAATTTACATAAATACAATTTTGAATGCAGGACTTGTATTATTGCTTTGATTTATATACGTATGTATGTGTATGTATGTATGTATGTATGTATACAAATTATTCTTTTAATGTTATTTTGTGTATGTGTAGTTATACACTAGTATATAATATATTAAATATAATGGTAAATTATGTATTTTTGTATTTCTTTAGGCCTGGTTAGCATTGCCAGACCTATCTCCACAGCTCCTTTGTTTTCTTCTGAAGGTGTGCTTTATTCTGACCGGACGTTGTGCTCTAGCTCTGGTTAGCCGAGAAAAACACCAACTGCTGCTTCCGCATTGCTTCCTTGTTTATTAGTTTTAGAGAAACCACAAAAACTGTGCTTTTAGAAGAGAAACGTTTTTTTTGTCTCTGGAATCGGCGAGTGCTCCTCTACAAGATTTTCACGTGAGCTGACTCGTTTGTTTGTTTGTTTGTTTGTGTTGTTAGTTAACTAGTTATTAGCGTGACTAGCTTAGCTAATGTTAGAAAAATGTAATTAGTTAGCAGCTAACTAGCTTCCTCGCCTCTGTTTCGTTAAATTTCGCAATCCAGACACCTCGGTAAATTTTTGTGCTAACCTGTTATAACATGCACTGGCTTTACCTTTCATTTGTCACACAGAGACATCTGACAACGTCTGATGTCCAGGAGGAAATTAGGATCTAAGTTTCACCACAACAAAGTCTGAGTTCTGAATGGCCACAGCTGCAGAAGAGCCTCCAGGGCTACAGGGCCTCTCTGGTAGTAAGTAGCCTACTATAATATTATTCACCACCTTTTCCTGAAAAGGATAGATCCTATGTGTTTGACGAGAGTTATTTACTTAGGTGATACAGATACAGGGACATTAGCTCAGATTATGGATCATGTGGAAGGACATGTCTCAGCAGCAGGGCTGTAGCTAGTCAAGTCCCACTTTGTCGAATCCAAGAAAAGTCCAAGACCAGGATCGAGACGGAGTCCAAAGAGGTTCGAGTCCAAGTCAAGACCGAGACAAGTCTTGACTAAAATTTTAAATAAAAATGATAGATGGCATCATTTTTAGTTAGGTGTACTAAAAACAGGAAATGTGGCCATTTACCAAAATAAAGTTTTTGTTTGTGTTTGTGTTGGACAATGCTCTTGCGTAAGTTTGGTGTTTGGTCTCCAGTCCGGTTATAATCACATCTTCCATCCGTGTGTATTGTTCCAAGTCGTCAATCATTTTTTCCACTTCCTCAATTTTCTTGTCCTTTTCCTTTTAAAGAGTTTTAAGTTGTTTAACCTCGGCCTTTAGTTCAACAAGTTCTGTTTGTTTGGCGAGTTTGCTTATCTCTTCGGTCATAAAGCTCAGGGATTTGTTGATCTCCTCCATTTCCTCTTCCATCGATGTACCTTGTCTTGCTCTTGGCATTTTACTTTCTTCTTTCTAGTGCTGTTATGGCACCATTATCATAAATGATATGTGGCGTCAAGCAAAGTTTTAAAGGGGGAACCCCAACAATTTGGTATTATACTTCCATAAAGTTGTGGGATTCATAAGAGACAGATTAAGAAGATGGCTGGTCAAAATAAATGTAACCAAGGCAAAAATATTCTGAGTTTTAGTCCCTGGTATGGGTCAAGCTCTAAATATTCAGGATTGTACATTTCCCATAATGCAACCAGTAACATTTCTATTGGACCCTCCTAGTTTGGCGAATAATGTTGACTTTGAACTCCCTGGAATATAAATTTTTATTATAGCAATTAGGACATTCGTTAGCACTGTATGAACTCACTTTGATAGTAATAGCATACTTCTAATTCCTTCCACTGCACTCAAAGACCTGCAGAGTCAGTTCTGGAGGAGACTGTCCTCTCTCAGAGGTAATGCACAAGGTGTGTCTGCATGCTTGTTTCAAAGCTGCACTCTTTATTTTTAACATAACGGAATGATGAAAGCTTTTTCAAGCTGTGTTTTGTGATATTAATGAGAAAGTGTGAGAATTGCACTTATTTTTTTCCTCCTTGTGTATTGTTTTCTAACTTGTATGTTTTCCTCCCTTTTTCACTGCAGATTTGACTGGGGCTCGAAAAAATGCTTCTCCCGAGGTAAGAAATAAGAGATTTGTTGGGAAGAAATGCATAATCTAGCTGTCAGAAACTTCTTTACAGGATTTACAGCTGACACAACATCTGTTTCTACCTCTTTGAAACATGAGAATAGCACATATCGCTGCTGACTTGCAATGAGTGATTTTCCTCTTGTAATTTTGCCTTCCACCATGTTTGTACTGACAGAGTCCAACCACCAGCATGTCTCCGGCCATGAAAAAAAACGATTGGCCATCGTGGAATTGATCCCACTGGGGAGACGACGTACAAGAAGGTGGGAGATCAGCCAATATTTACTCACATTTACTTTCACTCTCATCAAGTCCTGCAACTAATGATTGTTTTCATTAATTTGCCTATTATTTTCTTGATTAATTGCTTAGTCTATAAAATTTTCAAGAGTCAGATGTGACATCTTTATATGTCTTGTGTTGTCTGACCAACAGTCCAAAACCCAAAGATATTCAAATAATGATAATGTTTGGAGTTTTTGCTTGAAATATGACTTAAACAATTAATTATCAAAATAGCTCTGCATTCATTTTCTGTGGATTGACTAATCAATTATTCAAGTAACTGTGACAAAAAAAATATATCAAACATTAAAAAGAAAATGGAAATAGGAGTTTTTTTCTTGCCAAGTCCTATTGTGGGGATTGCATATCATTGGTTAATACTTAATCAACCAAAGACAGATTTGGACGGCATTTGTCATTTGATACATGTCTGCTGCTCTGTCTTCCAGACAACATCATCCGCCCTGCAAGGCGCTATCCAGTTAGGCATCACGCACACGGTGGGCAGCCTAAGCCAAAAGCCTGAGAGAGATGTACTGCTGCAGGACTTTGAAGTGGTTGAAAGCATTTTCTTTCCCAAGTGAGTATTTTACATTTTAAACCAAGGATGTGTGGTAAAGATAATGATGTTTTGTCTGTTCTACATTATTTTGTACTTAACCTTCCTTGTTTGTGTTCAAATCCTCTGCCTCTTCTGTCTTTCACTGGCAGTGAGGGCAGTAACCTGACACCAGCTCACCACTATGGAGACTTCAGGTTCAAGACATACGCCCCCATGGCCTTTCGCTACTTCAGGGAGATGTTTGGCATCCGGCCTGATGACTACATGGTATTCTTGATTACTCAGCATCTGTGATAGTCAGAAAATGTGCTAGCAGAACATTATATCTCTGAAGAAATGGACAGAGCCATGATTGAGGAACTTGAAAGAGGGAAACTCTGTAACAATGGGGTGTTTACACCATGGGAGTGGAGCTGCTGCAAATTTAAAGGCAAAGCTGACCTGTTTTTAACTTGTAAGTCTGTGTTGTTTGGTTTCTATAACATGTCTAATCACTGTGAACTCGTCTGGTTACAGTACTCTCTGTGTAATGAGCCGCTGATTGAGCTGTCAAACTCCGGGGCCAGTGGATCTCTCTTCTACGTCTCCAGTGATGATGAATACATTATTAAGACAGTGCAGCACAAAGAAGCCGAGTTTCTGCAGAAACTGCTTCCAGGATACTTCATGGTAAGAATTGATGAGTGGCTTTAGTATTAAGATAGTAACTTCAGAATGAATGTGCACATGGCTATTGTGCACTATAAATGGACTGACTCCTAATCATTATTCTCTCATCCATTTAACCATTAAATGTAAAGACTTGGATACCACTGGTGCTGTTGCAATGTAACTTTATGAATGAAGATTCAACTGCAATTATTTGAATAATCAGTTAATAGTTTTTTTAAGAATCAAACGATTACTGGTTATTGCGTCTCAATTGCGATCAAATGATTTAGTTACAGTAAGAAGGTAAACGGAATACATTTGTGATTTAGACTGTTGACAAAATAATTTGAATATGTCACTTTGATAATTTTTCACTATTTCCTGACAGAGAATCATTAACAGTGATAATGAACATAATCATTAGTTGAATCACTAAATGCACCTAACCATTTTTATATTATTTTAAAATGACACTCTAGCCAAATATTGTCTCTAATTTATGGGCTTGTCCCTGCCTAATGTGCCATGTAAGACAGAAACTGGGGACATTTGCAGTTTAAGGTGGCGTATTTGTTACTGGCTGCATCAAGTGTGTGGGACAATGTGTTTTACTTTTTACTTATTTGTTTCATCAAATTTTCATTTCTTTTTTCAGCTTACTACTACACTCATTTAACTTTCTCTCGTCAGTTGCACCGATACTTGTTTTCATTTTTTTGTACTATTTTACTTTCCTTCTTCTATCCACTCTGCTCTTCATCAGAACCTGAACCAGAACAAACGGACCTTATTACCAAAGTTTTATGGACTCTACTGTGTCCAAGCTGCGGGTAAGAACATCCGTATTGCAGTCATGAACAATCTGCTTCCGAGCGCCGTAAAAATGCACCTCAAGTATGATCTAAAGGGCTCCACCTACAAGCGAAGGGCTTCAGCTAAAGAGAGGGAAAAGGCCGTGCCTACATACAAAGACCTGGATTTCATGCAGGACATACAGGAGGGATTGTTACTGGAAGGAGACAAGTACAGTGCTGTTTGCAAGACCATCCATAGAGACTGTCTGGTAAGAGCTACAGAGTAATGTACATGGTGTAATAGTAATGTCTATTACTACTAATAATAATTTCTACTCTGTTAATCCCGCAAGGGATTTTCCAATGTTTTCACTCTGTTGTTAGAATACACATAATGGATTTTTATTCCAAATTCATTTGTAATTACTGGTCTGGTGTGTTCCTTGATTTCCATTCAGCTTTTGCAAAGTTTTAAGATCATGGATTACAGCCTTCTGGTGGGAATCCACAATGTAAATCAGGCGTGTCAAGAGCAGGCCAGCGAAGAGGCTGGGGCTGTGGACCAAAGGCGGCCACACGGTCAAAAGTCCCTGTACAGCACTGCTATAGAGGCCATCCAGGCTGACGCAGGGAGCATGGGATCACTGGACACAGAGGACAAGTGAGTGATGGTGTTTAATGGCCAAAGTGTGGTCATGTTTACTAAAGAGTAATGACAAACCACTAAAGGATTTTCTTTTTGTTTCATTTTACAGAACGGGAGGAATCCCAGCGCAAAACTCAAAAGGCGAGCGGCTGCTGGTGTATATTGGTATCATAGACATTCTGCAGTCCTATAGGTAAACAGTACATATCTTTGTACATTTATAAACCCCTCGTTCAGTCAGTGATACACACACAATTTCTACACAGCCTGCAAAGCAAAAGCAGCACATGAGCAGAGAAGCGGCTGCTTCAGTGCTCTGTCTGTGTCTATATAGGATGAGTTCAGGCACAGTATTGAGTGTAATCCAGCCTCTATGTGTTGTTTTTCAGATTGGTTAAGAAGCTTGAACACTCGTGGAAAGCTCTGGTCCACGATGGGGTAAGCTCCACTAGACTCATTTAATTATGTTTTAAATTAAAATATATGTGTAACCCCTGTAATCATTGCTTTTCTGTAGGATACTGTATCGGTTCACAGACCGAGTTTCTACGCAGAACGATTTCAGAAGTTCATGTGCAATGTAGTGTTCAAGAAGATCTCATGTAAGTATATATTGTATCGATGTGTGCATGCTGTCTCGCTGGCATTACAACCATATTTGGAATGAAAGTTTTTATTTTTATTTTTTTTTTACTGTATGATCTCATGTCAGTTGATTGCAAAAACGTGGATTAAAAGTGGAAAAGTGGACTGAACCTGAATGAAGCGTGTGGTTATGTACAATAGGTGTGCCTTTACCAAATAAAGTAAATACATTTTTCAGAACAGAAGTGCGCTGAGCAGGTGGGTGAAGGACCGGTCACACGAGACACACTCACTCTTGGCACAAAGAATACACTGCCACACCCTCTGTCTGTCTGGGGCGCATTTTTGCACTGACACCAAAATTGAGTCCATAATGGCTTCTTAATGAACACGTTTCCTCTTGTATTTAGTAAAAACTTCGCCGTCTAAGAAGCATCGTTTAGTGGCACATGTTCCTTTGAGAAAGACTGCTGGCTCAGGGCCTTCTCTGTCGACCCAAACGAGCAGCAACAGCCAACACCCTTTCCTTCAACATCAAGTCAGCTCTGAAACCAAAGAAGACACTGAAGGAGACAATGGTAAATAATAGAAATAGAATTTCCGTTTCAGCTGGAGTGCTGAAAACTAATGTTGCAGCATGTACCAACACAGTATAAACAGGTTTCCCTCCGTTCCATCCAGTCATGCAGTCCGGTCGTCCTGACCTTCTCCCAAAGACCTTACTGGCCAGCGACGCTGTTGGCCCCGCTACTGAAACAGCTATCTCCTCCTTGGAAAACCCTGGATTTGCTACCACAAGTCACCCTCTGGCTCACTCTCAGGATGCCTACAAGTCAGTAGGAGTGGATTTAAACAACACATTGAGCAAAGACCAGGAGCACAGCACCACCAAGAGGTAAGAGGAAAAATACATATGAAGATTAGTATTTTAAAGCTATAGTGCATAGTTTCTGTCATCCCAATGTGCCACTTAAATTCGTGCCACAGAAATGCCATCTGCAAAAGCTGTGAACAAGTCCTACCTGGCATACTGCTATTGGCTGGAACTAACCCGGACCATAAGTGTAACTATTTAATTGGTAGAGTTGTTGTGGGTGGGAGTTAAGGCTGACAGAGAGTATGAACTAAAAGCATAAATGTCTCGACCTAGAACCTCAGCATTTGTTAAGGCAGTTTAGCATCTTTTAGTGTCACCTAGTGGCAATCATCTGCATTGTGTGTGTCATAATGGGCCAGGTGGGTAGCGCACTGCCATGAGTCCATTAAGCTAATGTCTGGTTATTCCACATTTTCATTGTGATATTTTGTGATTACATTCTGAACCTGCAACGTTCTCTATCAGGTAAAGCAGTCAGTCAGTAGTAGACTATAGCCTATAGTGGAGTTGCATATTAAGTGGTTTGGGGTCCTTCTGTAAGTAATTTTGGGGTACAATTTGGTTTTGAAGAATTCTACAAGCAGCAATACCACAGGCCAAGCAATCGGCTCGTTCCAAACAGGCACATTTTCAACAGGCTTGAAATCTTGGCTAAAAAAACATATCTTTAAAAGTATTTTGTGGTTGTTTTGTATATATATTCAGTTGATTTTTTTCACATTCAATAACCCAGTATTTAATATTGTGTGAATTTACTTATTCTGCTCCTTGTTGTTTGCAGAGCTCAGTATGAAGAACGTTTGGAGGATGTGATCTCACTCAGTGACATTGTTCCTGACGCAAGCAAATGCTCTGTAAGTTTAAAAAAAAAAACTTACATTTCTTGTGACACTTTTTACTTATGCTGAGTTTATTTTAACTAGGTTCATTGCTTTTGGTTTACAGGTGTAGAAAAGTGAACTCAAATGAATCAAGACAAACTTGGAGGATGCTATTAGCATGGATGAAATGTTACAACCCTGCCTTGGTTTGATTTGAGGTAAAGTTATAGTGTTTCACCGAGACCAAGGGGGATATTAAATGTTTTATGTTATTTGGTTTTTGCACTTTGATTTCCAAATCACAAGATGGTATGAGCATGTAAGTGGGCGGTTGTGTTCTGACACTAGTAATTGTCGGTACATTAATGCTGTGGTTATTGAACATTAATATTCATCTCGTAGGAATGTTTCTATGCACAACCAAAGATTGCTCTTGGCACTGGCTCAACTCAGCCAACTTTCAATGTAGAGTGTAAAATGAGGACTTTGCCTTGAGAATGTCTTTAGTTAAGCTATATTTCAAATTTTTTTTTTTTTTTTTTTTTTTTTTTAATAATTCCTCTTTTATGTTTAGCAAATTGTTGTAGCTCATCCTCACACATTCTTGGCTCTGTAAGTGTCTGTCCCACCACCCAAAGGACGTGCCTACGGTACTGTTTCTGCTAGATGTTTGACTCAGATGCTTTAACACAAACCATGTGATTTGGGTTGGGAACACAGTTTTAAATAAAAGGGTTTATTTTTTTAAAGAAATTACTTTACTGGGTAAGCTGACGTTTTTTAAGCCTACTCTGAATGCATATCATGCTGGAACAAGAGGTAATCCTCAGCTTGCAGTGTCTATTTAACCAGCTATTATGATAATGGACTGTGAATTCTAAATGTCACCTCATGTTCAAGTCAAAGAGTTATATTAAAATCATTTTTTTTATATGTATCTGTATGATCTGATATCAGTTTAAGGTTTAGTATGTAGACTGGCCGATGTCCTAATGTGACCAAATAACTGATACTCAGATGGCTTTGGACAAAGCACCACAACAAACAGTGGCCAGGGGCATGTCACATGAAGCAAGACTAGTGAGGTAGTCTGCTAAGTTTGGGGTGACCCTGTCTTCTTTCAGTGTCACAGAGACAGTTTGAGTTCCAACTGAGTTTTGTTGTCATGGCAACTAATGCACCAGACCAAATCTCCAAGGAGCAGTTTGTGTTTTAAGGCTTTTGGATAATGTTATACAAAAGAACCATCTCCTCACCAATCAATTGTGAAATGGGGAAATAAATGACATTCTTACAGGAGCTCAATGAACAAAAACACATTATTCACTTTAAAGGACCAAAGAGCAAGACACTATTACCAACGTGGTACAATTACTTGGTTTTTCATTATAATTTATCATATTAAAAACAGTAATATAGTAAATGTTTGCAGTATAAGCAGGTGGCCCACTGTGGCTATAAAATAGAACAGAAACTAGTGTAGCTAACTCTTAGATGTACCTAAAGGAAATAAAATGTACTGTTTTCATGGTATTTCTATTGATTCAGTGCAGCTTTACAGTATGCACATATTCTAACACTGCTGCCCTCGTGAACATAAGACATCTTTGTAAGTAGTAATAATTTATATAATCATAAATTGCATTGTTGGTGTCATTTATGCAAAGCACCTGAAACCAGCCCACACTAATATTATCCAGTTTCTACAGCAATGGCAGTTTCAGACATGCAGGTCAGTTCAACCTGCACCATCTAAAGACAAAAGTAACAGCAGCCACCCGCAGTTTAGACCTGAAGAGTGATTTGCACCACTTACAGGCAAAGAAAATGACATCTTCAGCAACTTTGTCCCAGTTGCCACCTTACGGCCAATGAGTGAGAGACAGTTTTGTTTGTTTTTGGACGGTGTTAGTATGTAAATGTTTGGCGTTTTATTTTTGACATTTTAACCCCACAAAATGTTGTGATTGAGTGGTATTGTTCATCCTTTGTCTGGATTACTTTGGAGAAAGGAGATTGTATTTTTCCATAGAAAGAAACCCAGATCGGGATGCAAAAGGTTGGGATACAATGCAAAATTAGCAATGAAGGTTGGTAGGAGTTTTGACTTTGCTGCTGAATATATAAACATGGGTGATACTGCATTGTCTTTAAGTATTTCCAATACACTTTTCCACTATTTGCAGTTAGTTGCTGCTAAAAGTAAAAAACGATGTAGGTCACTCAACATAGTAAGGATTACTCAAATTTGAGTGCTTACGTTAACCACATATTAAAGCCTATACATTTTCACACTGATTCATGATGTATTGCTTTTATTCATAATTCACTTTTGTTGATTTGTTGCATGTCCCAACCAAGGCATAGTTGTAATTTTTTCACTACCCTAATGTTGATTGATGGCTGCCTGGTGTGTTAAAGTAAAAAACTTGTAAACTCAAACTAGTAGATGTATTGGTGCTTTGATACAACTTAGCACTCAAAATGGGTGTGCAATGTTTTAATATTTATAAATGTTTGATGTGTTAAAATGCAGAAATGTATTAGAATTCATTTTTTGTCCAAAAGCATAAATAATAGAAAGATGCTTCAACTATGCAAAAATATTTGTTTACAGCATATAAATATTTCTGAATGAATAGACGGTGCAATACATGTAATGAATTATAATTTTTTTCATTATGCTGGCAGTTCTATCAAACAATGCTTTGTCCCTTTAAAGTGAAACTGTGTTTTTGTAAAAACGCAAAGATTTACACATACAGCCTATGAACCAAACATGTACATAATCATATGTTTTATAGTATTTATAACAGTATGTATTGCTCTGGTGTCCAAAATGTTTATCAATATAGATTGAAAATGTGCCTTTCTGCACAACACGCCTGTATCTAAGTCTGTTTTAATGTTGCAGAGTAAAACCTTTGTTTTCTGTAAACTTTGTTCTTTGGTCTTCACTTGCCTTTAAATTATATGCAATGAATAGGTGCACATCTGTATGAAAGAATCACAACAAAGCCTTTTTCACACAATGTATTTATAAATCCTCTATCTTGCTGTTTTGGTTTGTTATGTCATGTTTTTGTACACTTTTACCCGATTAAACAAAAAAAGATGTTGCTTTTGTTTGATTATATTTCATTATACAGATCAAATTGTATGTCTCCCAATGGTGTTAGTTGTGCAATATGACTGTGATAAGATGATTACTAATATGGTAGCTATCTCTTTTTTTAATTTCTTGGTGTATTACACCCTTGCAATGTTGCAGATTAATAAACATGGAAATGTTAGTTTTTTTTTGCATTGATAGGAGTACCTTTGTTAGTCAGGAAATTAAATTAATGGATATACCAACCTTGCTATTTTATCTATAAACCGATTTTCTATTCCCATTTCCAGAAAATGTCCAGGATAATGATAAACTTTATATGGATATTGCAATACAAACTTACATTTGCCATGGCATATCGTATCAATATCGTTCCACCCTACTCTGTATTTGCACAATAAATAAATATGTATTTTATTCTAAGTTGTCTCAATGATAACTTAACCAATTCTATCTGCTGAAGAAGACGGTGAGAAGCAGTTGAAATCTTATGAAGTAAATAAATAGTTGGCCAGTGGCCCTTTTCTTCTATTATTGAGCATGAGCTATCTCCATGACAACTGAGTAAAAGCAATATCTTTTTAGGCAAGGTAAACAACAGGCAATTCCAAATCTCCAACACAAGACGTAAAAACCTTTAAACGGGTTTAAAAAAAAAATAAAATAAACATAGAATAAAACTGAATAAAAAGAGACTAAAGTAGACCACAAGATACTTGAAAGCTTCAGAAAAACTAGTAAGTGGACCGTGAGTTAAGAGTTATTTTGTCAAACTATTCTACCTATATTATTCGTACATAAATGACAAGTTAGAGAACCTGGCCAATCATATTTCACTTTGTTCAGTCTTTGTCCAATAGCCTGTGAGCTTGTATGATAACGACAGAGAGCAACAAGAAGTTTCCAAAATGGGGCTTGAAAGTACTATGGTCTGGTAAGAGCTCTACAAAAAGGTCTTTTTATGTAGTTGTTGATTTGTTAGCGGTTCATATGAATACATAATCAATAATTTCTCGGTAAAGTAGTTTTTAGACCTGAATTTGGAGGAAACCTCGCGGTTAACTGGGCTGATAATTGACCGCGTCGACCGGCTGAGTCATTGTAGCTAGCTAAAGTTAGCTTAGATTTGCTGCCTTAATAAAGTACTTGTTTAATATAGCTGTGACGTATAACCACATTCAAATAATTTTCCTTAAAATATAGTGCTTTCTATCTAGCTAAATAATGAACTGACAACCCAGATAGTTTGTTTCGACCAGCGACGGTTACGCGGCGTCACCGCTCGGTATCGTTAGCCAACCGTGCTAATGCTGTTTTGTAACGGCAGATATTTACCGCTGTTTAAATAGCTAGTCATTTTAGTTACTTCCCCCGTTAGGTAGACAGGATTTATCACAGGGAGCCGATTGTTAAGAAGAATTGATATGTACTACTATTGTAAGGCCTATGCTAATTAGCTAGCTAGGTCTCGGCTGATATGGGAATGACATGTCAACTGCTAACGATAGCTAACGTTAACCTAACTTAAAGGGATACTTTGCCGATATTAATCCAACTTTGTATTATTATAATGTTGGTAGTATGTGTAAATAAAATGTTTAACTTCCTTACACCCTACCAGTGCCCAGATCTCCCCACTCACAGGCCAGCAGAAATTCGCCGGATGACGCGATTTTCTGCGTTTTTCTGGCTCTAGGGCAGGACCCCAGGAAGTGCGCTCAACCCGACAGCGAACTTTATCAAAAAGGATTTTCCCCGATAGGCCGCTATTGTCAACCAGGCATCTGTAAAACTGTTGACAGAAAACCACAAAATGCAAACGAGGTCGATAATGGCTCTTGTTTTTATTCCAGGGACTTTTATATTTTAAAAACGTCCCGATAAAGCTAATACCTCTGACGTCACCACAATGTAAAGTTTAAGGGCCGTGCAGGAACTCACAGGCAGGTCCAGCAGGAGAAACACTACTGTGCGTTAGGGCTTGAACAAATTCCAAAAGTCGAATATAATTGGAATAGTAAAAAAATCAATACTATTTGAAGCTGAAATTATTATTCAAATGTTTTTTTTGTTGTATATAAATATGTTGGCTAACGTTAGCTAATCTCAGTTTCCTCGCCTTGGCCTACCCGCATGTGAAAACGAAATGCTTTTGTCTTGTCATGTCTGATGAACAATAAGTTAGCGGGAGTGAGAAACAAGGCATAGTGAAGATCATAGAAGACGTAACGTTAGTACAGGGGGAGTGACAGGCTCTGGCTGGAAATGGGAAGATAGGATAGTTTCAACATGACTTTAAAAAAGAGCCAACCAATGTTATAGTTAGGTAGCTTGTTCTTCTTAACTGTCTATGTTAAATGCTAACACTATTGTTACTTATGGTGTTTTCCAGTACATAGTACCTGGTCGACCGCCGTGCCCTGTCCTATTTTTTCTATTGCAGATTAGTACCTCTGCATGCGTGAGGCGAGCATGGCTGGTCGTCATAGCAGGAAACTGGCGTGACCTAACGCAACACACACGTCCTCAAAGGTGTATTGCTTTTGATTCTCTGCATGTGGCTTTTGCCACAGCCAGAAGACAAATTTAGTTTCAAAAGAAGCTGGAGGCAGCAAAAAAAACGCTGGCAAAACTACTTAAGCACGGCTAGTTTGTTCAGGACACCCCCGTCTGTCGCTAGCAGTGATGAGGAAGTGAATAGTGAAGAGTCTCTTCGACCTGTCAGTAGTCTGCAGGTTTTCATGTAACCTTTTGGCGTTGCCTCAGCTCACTTGGAACCTCGACTGAGGCGGTACTAAAAAGTACCTGTTAGCAGATACAGGGACCTTTTTCATAATGGAAAAAACAAAAAAGGCGAGTCAACGAGGTACCATGTAGTGGAAAAACGTCATTAGTTTATGACAAATCGTTTTGGCTGCGTTTTTCTAAAATTATGTCTAACCGAGCACAGTTAGCCTTAACGACAGAGCCACGTAAATACGCGAAAATTAATGTAAAAGCAGTGCCAGAAATGCAATGTTCCATGACGTGGGTGTTAATGTTGGAAGTCCCTCTAGTGGACAGAACGTTAAACAACAAACACATGCTTGTAGTGGCATTGACAATGCATAAGCCTGAGTAGTGTAGTGCATTTATAATAGGCTGCATTGGAGCATTACTTTTCATTTGTTCAGGATTACTTTTCATTTGTTTAAATATTTGACTGATTTGAAAAAAGAAAAGAAATTTGAATGGTATTATTGAGGAAGATTGACCGCTCTACTGTGCATAGTTACTGGGACACGCATATCACAAAAGCATAGACATTTTTTTGGCATATGCGCTAGGCATCAACTTGAATTAAATAGTTGCCATTTTGGGATCTGGTTACCAGTTATTTTACATCCATGCTCTAGGGCTGTTGCTCAAACTATAAATTGTACTTCTGCATACGGACAAAAAGAGAAACGGATTAAACTGTAAAACTAGGCAGCGCTGATCAAATATAAACTTATTTCTCACCTAAAAGGTTTTCAGAAACATATTTTAGCTTACAGTTTAACTGTAAGACAAGATCGTTGTTGCTAGCCGGCCGCCATATTCAGTGTTTCCCACAGAATTAGATTGTTTGTGGTGGTATCTGACCCAGGGTGAGGAGTGCACATGCAGAAAGATGCACATACTTCTTATATTAATTATACTGCAAATATTTCTATACAAAATTCTGCAGGTAACAATTCCAAATGTTTTGAATGTAATAGTATAATGCAGTAGGGGAAGGGAGCTTTTGCACCTGAAGACATATGACAAAATTCAGGAGCATGTTTTGCTCCTCAGTTGAAAAATGTAGGAGTGACTTACATTAGTTACTAATTTGTCTCAATTTAATACTGATAGATGGCAGCGTAGCCCGCTGTGCAGACAGACAGCAGTCAGAGCTCCGGCGGACGGAGAGCTCTGCGTCTGTGAGCAGCGGTTTATCGCCTGGAGAGCCCGGTACAGTCTGACTCTGCAAACGCTGGCAGCTGAAAATCAGACGTTTTTTGCCATGGTGATATTCCTTGCGTGCGGCAAAACTTTCTCAATGCAGTAAAAACCCTGAATAAATACCGTTAATAAATTCATAATACTATCCATTAAACTCCAGATGGACTCTAGCCGTCTTTTCTGCGGGGAAAAAGATTGATGCTGGAAAAAGCAACTTCTTCTGTGTTAATTAGCGGATTGCAAACCAAGTTAAAGGCTCATACTAGGGCTGAACAATATTGTATTTTAGCATTGTCATCTCAATGTGCGCATGCGCGATAGTCACATCGCAGGACGTTGCAATGTTGACGCTAATCCTTCTTTGCTGCTTGATAGAAAAGTAAACTTTCACCGTTCTCCTTTTACATGATTATTACCGTCCGACCCTTCCCCTTCTCCCAGGTAGCCATGTGGGCAACGTGTGTATGTCACGTTAGTCCGACGGGGTTTGTTATGGGAAGTGAGGCTCACCGTGTGTAGAAAAGTACCGTAGGCATCAGCTGCCACTGACACAGTGGTGCGCATAGTTTTTGAAGGGTAGTCAGTGAAGCTACAGCAGTCAGTGTTTTATCCATCCATCCATCTTCAGCCGCTTATCCGGTATCGGGTTGCGGGGGCAGCAGCTCCAGCAGGGGATCCCAAACTTCCCTTCCCGAGCCACATTAACCAGCTCTGACTGGGGGATCCCGAGGCGTTCCCAGGCCAGGTTGGAGATATAATCTCTCCACCTAGTCCTGGGTCTTCCCCGGGGCCTCCTCCTAGCTGTATGTGCCTGGAACACCTCCCTAGGGAGGCACCTAGGAGGCATCCTTACCAGATGCCCGAACCACCTCAACTGGCTCCTTTCGATGCGTAGGAGCAGTGGTTCTGCTCCGAGCTCCTCTCGAATGACTGAGCTTCTCACCCTATCTCTAAGGGAGACGCCCGCCGCCTTCCTGAGGAAACCCATTTCGGCCGCAGTGTTTTACGTTCGCTGCAAATACGAACTAAATCACCTGATTAATGCAACATAATCACAATGTCTGCCGGCCATTTCCCCCCGCAGAAAGCTGCTACCAGCCAGGCTAAAGCTAATCTAGTTAGCCTAAAGAACCAAGGGGTCTGTTTGTCCCATCTAGCGTTACAGTTCAGAGCCTATCTACTACAGAATTCTGTGTCTAATCTAATGTCATTTACACTGATTTAATTGTTCTTGTATACACAGTTTGTTGCTAGTGCGCGTGACATGCAGGTCTGATCAATTTATCAAACTAACAAGCTGGCCCTGCTAGTCGACCACAACCTGAAATTTAGAGGAAGCAACATGCAACATTTTTCTCTCCAAAACCACTTCAGAAGAGTAACGTTAGTCACAGCACTAACTTGCTTTAGTGTTTGTAAAGCATTAAAGTTTAACAAAGAATGGTTCACATTCGAAAAGATCCTTTTTCATTTTTTTCTTCTTTGTAGCTGCACTCCCCTACAAAATCACAGCAGTAGTTGAGAATAATTTCATTATTTCCAAATAGAGCTATTTATGTCATCTTTTAAAAATTACTTTTTTCATATCGCAATATATTTCGCAGGGGGAAAAAATATTGCAATGTCAGATTTTTCCAATATTGTGCAGGCCTAGCTCATACCGCCATCTACATTACTGTATTGGAGTGTGTAACATAATCAATGGCATTAATTAATCTGTCTGTCCATCCGTCCATCAGTCAGTCAACATTGATTGATTCAGGAATGTGCTCGGCTCACATTACGTTCTCCACCAGTGAAAGTGTTTGTTGGTCTGGTGCAGCGTAGTGGTATGTTTAGGTTTTCTACCTTTTGGGTGAAAGGGAATATCACAGCCCCTTTTCTCTGGCCATGTATCACCAATTAAAAAAAAATTGTGTGCACCATTATACTGCATAGACTGCCCAGTTTTATGAAAAGACTCTCTTTTCAGTGGTAAAATACTTATTTAAGTGATGAATCAGAGCTACATTAAACTGATATTTTTCCCACAGTGTGGACAACAGTGAATACATGAGAAATGGAGACTTTCTACCAACGAGGCTACAGGCTCAACAAGATGCTGTCAACATCGTTTGCCACTCTAAAACACGAAGCAATCCAGAAAACAATGTGGGCCTCATCACTATGGCTAAGTAAGCTTTTCTCTCTTTCATTTATCCAAGATAGTCAGAAGTTATGATGATCATCATATTACTTCAACAATACTTTATAGCACAATGTGTTTTACATGATTGCTGATGATGGATAACCGTGTCTTTTATGTTTCCATGTAGTAACTGTGAGGTCCTGACCACACTGACACCAGATTCTGGCCGCATCCTGTCCAAACTCCACGCTATCCAGCCCAAAGGAAATATCTGCTTCTGCACGGGCATCAGAGTGGCTCATGTGTGTAACTTGGATTTCTTTGTTTCAAACATAAAAATGATCTACCTAGTAATTACTTAATTGGTAAATGATTGGTGGTTTTGTTGTTTAAGTGGCCATATTTTTCATCTTATGCGTTTCCTGTGTAGCTGGCCCTAAAACACAGACAAGGAAAAAACCACAAGATGAGGATCATTGCCTTTGTTGGGAGTCCTGTAGAGGATAATGAAAAAGACGTGAGTTTAAAGTCTTTTAACACATTTTGTTCCAATCCCACAGGAAGAATTTTTTTTCTACCAATCATACTTCATAGATTCAACATCTTATCTCACTGTCTATAGCTCAATGTATGTCTATCTTTATGCATCTCAAACTGCTTCTGTCCCACCTGCTGATTCTGCAGCTTGTCAAGTTGGCAAAGCGCTTGAAAAAAGAGAAGGTGAATGTGGATATTATCAACTTTGGAGAAGAGGTGAGGAAATATTGGTTTATCTTCTAGTAAATTAAAGCATTACATTGTATTACTTTGATTTCCATACCTGACGGTTTCTTTTCACTAATAATTTGGGTTTTGAACTGGCCTCGCCATGTGTCTCCAACTGTTGTCAGGAGCTTAATACAGAGAAGCTGACTGCATTCATAAACACTTTAAATGGAAAGGAGGGTACAGGCTCCCACCTGGTCACAGTCCCTCCAGGGCCCAGTCTGGCTGATGCGCTGCTCTCCTCTCCCATCCTGGCTGGTGAAGGAGGCTCTATGATGGGTCTTGGTGCCAGTGACTTTGAGTTTGGTGTGGATCCCAGTGCTGATCCAGAACTTGCCCTGGTGAGCAATATATAGATGTGTCAATTGCCAGCAAACCTTTTATACTAGTACCCAGCATAAATATTCTCCAAAATGTATTTACAAGGTTCTATTAAAGCAAACAATCCTGTTTTGTTAAGACACCAAAAAAGCGACAAATAGTGGTGAACTGAGACTCCTTTCAACACCAGTCTCAGTACATATATACAGTGCATTCGGAATATGCATCTCAATCTGGGTTTTTACTGCAGTTTACGTCCTCTTGCCTTTTTACGACTTATGGTCAGCTCTGTGCGTTGCTATAGTTGCTGTACACAAACCAAAAAGCCAACAGTTTGCAAGGCTGCAGACTCAATAAGGAGAAACAAAACTACTTTTAAACATTATCAAAGACTTGGATATAAACAGGTTTTTGGACATGCGCACATTTTTTCACATTTCTTTTCAAGACACTGGTTGAAGGAATGAAAGAGGGATGCTGTGTTTGCACGGCCCAACAAGTCCGCTACGGCTGGTAAACATTAAAAAAAATTGTATTTTGCACGGCTACATGTAAACAGGAACTTAAGTGGAATTTAGCCATGTAAACAGCTTAGTCTGAATATTGTCTTTTTCAGAATAAGGGCAAAAATCAGAATATTATGTGAATGTATGTAGTCAATGACACCCTGTTTACACATAGCAGTAAATACATGTGCATTATCTCCTTGGAACCCGTCTGAGGTGAGAAACTCATCCACTCGAAGAAAGCCAATGTGATGCTTCATAGTGGAGTATTAAAAATGGCAACAATAAAGGAATGTGACTTTCTTTACTAAAATCTCATTGCTCCAAAGATGGGGCTTGTTAAAAATGATGAAAGCCTAGGGGCATCCTTTAGATATTTTAGAATTTGAGGCAATGCCCTTTGCCTTTTTCCTCACTGTGCTGTCTCTGTGCATTCTTTTAGGCCCTGCGTGTATCAATGGAGGAGCAGCGACAGAGGCAGGAGGAAGAGGCCCGCAGAGCTGCTGTTGCTTCTGCAGCTGAGGCAGGAATGCCCACACCTAGCGCAGATGGTAATTGGAGGATTGAAAAATAGTTGTTATAACTTACGAGACAGTGCTGATTATAATTGTTAGGATGTGAGTATTAGAATGATACTTACTCAGTTTTGATTTTTCTAACAGAATCGGAGGAGGCCTTGTTGAAGATGTCAGTATCTCAGCCTGAGAGTGGTGCAGCAGTGCTTCCTGACTTCAGCAGCATGACAGAGGAGGAGCAGATAGCCTACGCCATGCAGATGTCTCTTGCTGGAGGAGGTGAGTATTTGATCATACGAATGTATGCTCTTCTTGTCACTTATGGCTACGTTTATAATTCCTGGTATGTCTGTAAAGTTCTTAACACTTGTTATGTGAACAGAGTATGGAGAATTGGACACAGAAGCCCCCATGGACACTGCAGAATCAGCCAAGGTGAGTCATCATACAATGTTTTAAATGAACAATTGTTAAATGGGGCTCACACTTGTGTCAATAGAGTTACAAAGGGTCCTGGAAGTAAAAGTATAATCACTATAATTAAATGAGCAACCGTGTTAGAAAATATGGTTTTTTTAATTAAAATGAAAAAGTCAAAGGTACAGGGATTGTGTACATAGACGTGTGTTTAACTACCAAGGTGGATTTGGTATAACCATCTTATTACAGCATTAAATTATTGTGGGTGCTGCTAATGGTAGATGAAAGCTGAAGATAATTATCATTATAGATGCACACTTTACATACTAGGTAAGCAGGCATAGTTTGGGAATCTTAAATGAAGACCGAATCCATCCTGATTGATTGTATGCTATATTGTAAATGAATAGGAGGAAGATGACTATGATGTGATGCAAGACCCAGAGTTCCTTCAGAGCGTCTTGGAGAACCTGCCTGGTGTCGACCCGAACAACGAGGCCATCCGCAACGCCATGGGTTCCCTGGCCTCCCAGACAGGAAACAAGCCAGAAGGCAAAAAAGACGAAGAGAAAAAGAAGTGAGGAACACAAGAGATGGACACAGTCTTCAGACATTGACTAGGAAAAAAAGAACAATTTCAGACTAATGCAGGATTACTTTAATATACGAAAAATATTGCTGATATGTCGTCAGACTGACAGCCCAGCATGAGACTGCACTCTGAAATTTAATACCACTGTTTTCTGTCAGCACCAACATAACCAAAATAAAGAAAAACCTACAGTACTGAACGCCTATTTAGTGTAAAATTTGACTGCCCCGTAACATAAATTGATATCCTAAAAATTTAATATGGGCCTACTTTCAACTTTACCCTACAGGCTCTTAAACTAAACAGTTAGCCACACTCCTGCCATGTCTTTGTTATTTTGCAATAAAAGTTATGTGTAAATATGTTGCCTTTTGGTGTTTTTGTTGCCCTCAGAACCTCATTGTGGATGATTTGGAACAAAAAAAGGATGTGTTTTATGCAGAGACCACTGTCCAACTTCAAATGACTTCTCATGGTATTTAAAATAGTCTGGTAAAGACATTTATGAGTGCATTATGTCTTTCACATTAAAAATAAAAATACGTGTCATTTTCAGCATCATCCGTGCATTTTTCCATCGCTATCCCATCCTTATAGGATGTCTCCGGTCATGTGACGGGAAGCACTGCATTTTCAGCTGAAAACGAGCTAGGATAGTCGGGAATCGCATATCCAGGTAAACAATCAAAATACATGAAATGTTAAACAAAACTCCCCATTCCAATTACCCTCTTTTGTGAAATCGTCGACCCTACGATCACCGGTTTGTTAAAGCTGTCAAACCATACCTCAGCAAACTGCTCCAGTTGCTTTTTAATGGCGTACGCTAGCTAACGTTAGTTAGCTAAATGACCCCTCTCTGTCTTGGCTGGAGCTCAGCGGCCAGCTAGCCAGCCTCAGTCGGGAAGGAATATCGTTAGCTCAAAATAACCGAGGTCGCTGCTGCGAAACGCTGTCCCGATTGGACTGTTCCTCAAATGGTTACTACTGCAAAGCTATAACGTTACTTGAACTATAAAGCATTATTGAAGCATCGTTTCCCATTCATAGCAAATTAGTGCTGAGCCTGTTACCAGAGGAGGGTTTTGGTTGCAGAACGCTGTTGCTAGCGCGCTAGCTGGCAAATAATACAAATGCTAGTCCAGGACCCTGGTAGCTTAGCTAGCTTCCCTGACAACAAGCTAACCTGCTAAAGATTGTTAATGTGTCAAACGTAGGTGCATGCAATAAATGTTATGCGCGGAATTTATCTAGAAAATAAACATTTTAACGACCATTAATGATTTGAATAATTAGCATTTTAAGGTTTTGTAGAAGTAGTATTATGCTAGCAAGGCATAGCAGAGGTTGATGGACAACAATACAGGCAAATTCATTCTAGTGTATTTAGTTACCTTCTGTTACTATGTCTATGAATCTATGTTTTTACAGGAGTTAATCCCGGTATGGGGGACATGAAGACCCCAGATTTTGACGACCTGTTGGCAGCATTTGACATTCCTGACATAGATGCCAAAGAGGCCATCCAGTCTGCCCCAGATGAGGCAGAGGGACCCCATGGAGCTGCAGGGGCACCTCTGGGCAAGGCGGATAGCGTGGTGGGTGTTGGGTCATCCTTGAGACCACAGAGCCCCTCAGATCCCCAGACTGACACCTCAATTGTTAGTGTGATTGTGAAGAATAAAGTGTGCCTTGAGGCCGAAGATGGAGAGGAGGGGGAGACAGACCAGGACCCTATCGATGTGATCGCAGGGGTAGATGTGGGTCCTAGACTAGGTGCGTGTGCCCCTGGAATGGCTGAATCTGAGATACTCAACCACAATGGTTTTGGGGCATCTGGTGTCCCCACGCCGCCTTCCCTCAGCCAGACCCAGTCTAACGGAGCACCATGGTCAATAAACACTCCTAAAGTGTCTGCAGAAGCAGCAGGTGCTAGTGCAACCAAGTCTCACAAGCAGGGCGGGAACATTTTCAACAGACTTAAACCGCTTGTTGCACAGGGGTCTGGAGATCCAGTGGGCCGGGCCAGGAAGATGCAGCTTCTTCAGCAACAACACCAGCAGCAACAGGATACAGGCCAAGAGAGGGCAGATGGTGTCAAAGCATCGTTACCTTCATCTTCCTCTCTATCAGCTGGGTCATCTCCTCTGGCTGCAGGTGGGGCTTTCGGACTAGCCTCACCTTTCTTTCCCCCTTCCAAGCCTCTGCTTCCCACTCCCTCTGCCCTATCATCACACCCGCTGCACTCATCTCAGCCTTTTAACGGAGCTCCCAAAGGTGTCCCTGGTGGATTTCAACACCCCCAAATGGAAGAGGATGATTCTGACCCTGATTTGGGAGTCCATTATTAATCCAAGAGAGCCCAGACTCCCCGACTTGCACTCAGCTGAGTCGACGTTACAAGTCTGACTCTGTCTCAATGCAGCCCACATCTTCTACTGCATCTCACCCTAAACCTGGGGACACTCCATCAGGGGCATCTCTGACTTCATCAACACCTCAGTCTGGCTCAACAGAGAGTCCCCAGCTGGAGAACAGGCATCCAGAACATGTCATAGAAGAGAGAGACTCACCAGAGAGTCCTGAACCAGAGATGCCTAAATCTACCACTCAAGTCGCAACTAAGAGGTGCTCCAGCCCTGCAGTAGCCTCCACTCCACCTCCTTCTGAACTGCGGGAGCCCAAAGAGGAGGAGGAAGAGATGGAAGTGGGGAATGGGGTAGAAAAAGTTTCTGATGGCAAAGCTGACAAGGGAGAAAATGAGAAAACAAGTGAGGAGAAAATGGAGGTAGGTGACGGCAAGCCTAAACCTCTGTCCACAGACGGAGGAGCAGCTGGCGTTGCTGCACCTGCTGCTTCTGGAGCTCCAGCACGACCCCTCAAAGTCAGAATAAAAACAATTAAAACCTCCACGGGTGGAATTACCAGAACTGTCACAAGGGTAGCGCCTAAAGGTGGTGCTGCAGGAAAAAGCTCGGACCCTAAAGGTCAAACTGGGGAACGTAAGGTGTTAGGAAACAAGGCCCAAAAACTTGAAGCTTCCCCCTGGTCACATGACAACAACTTCCCAGAAAGTAAGCGCTCTCAATGCTCTGCCTGTGTCTACACTCGCAGCCAGCAGTGTCATGCTAGCTGCTGCCACGAAGGTCCAAAACAAAATGGCTGCATCTGACAAGGCCAAGGTTTCTGCCACGGCTGTCAGCATCACAAAATCTGCTTCCTTGCCTGCAACTCCCTCTGTGGCCCCCTCCCCCAAGTTCTCAGTGGCTGCTGGTGGGATCAGTGTACGTACAGCCACTAATAAGACAGCTAACGGAGGGAGTGGCACAATCATAGGGGGCTCCCTCCAGCCAAACAAACCTGCCTCCATCGTCAACAGTACAGGTGCCGTCATCTCCCGCAGTCAGTCGAGTCTGGTGGAGGCTTTTAACAAAATCCTGAACAGTAAGAACCTTTTGCCGAGCTACAAGCCCGACCTCTCAGCACCTCCACCACCCGAGTGGGGTCTCCCACTCCCAGCCACAGGGTACCGCTGCCTGGAGTGCGGAGATGCTTTTGCCCTGGAGCGCAGCCTGGCTCGACACTACGACCGACGATCACTCCGCATCGAGGTAACCTGCAACCACTGTGCTAAGAGGCTGGCCTTCTTCAATAAGTGCAGCCTGCTGCTGCATGCCAGGGAGCATAAGGAGCGTGGGCTGGTCATGCAGTGCTCGCACCTGGTCATGAGGCCTGTCACTGTAGAGCAGATGATTGGACAGCAGGACATTACACCCATCGGTGGTAAGTTGGGTTGCAGCTGACGATTATTTTAACTGTCTGTTAATTTGTTGTTTATTAAACATGTGACATTGACAAAATGCCAATGTGGCATCCTTAAAATTGCTGTTTTTTTCTGACTGAAAGGTCAACAAAATATATCAAACCGACAGAAAAGCATAATATTCTCACATTTTGAGTAAAAGGAATCTTTAACTCAAAATTAATTCTTGATAAATAACAAAAAAAGTAAATTATCTAAATTGTTGATACATGTTTTTGTAAATCCACTAATGAAGTAATCAACTATTTGTTACAGCTTTTGGGGTCAACATTCAGTTGTTTACATCATGCCAGGGGTGCAACTTTATTATTTTCACGATTGTTTAAAAATAAATAAATATAAATGTGCTGTATTTATATAGCGCTTTTCTAGTCTTAACGACTACAAAAGCGCTATATAAATACAGCAAATTTATATTTATTTATTTATTTTTTAGTTTAGTCTATAAAATGTCAGGAAATAGTAAAAAAAAAAAAAAAAAAATCCATCACAATTTCTCCAAATAGCTTGTTTTGACCGACCATGAAAAACCCAAAGATAAAAGCAATCTTGCAAATATTAAATTAGGAGCTGCAACTAGACAATTTTTGGGGAATTTTGATGGCAAAAAATGGCAAGCAATAATTAAAAAAATGGTTGTGCATTAACTTTCTGTTGATCGACTCTGGTCAGCTCCATCGTACATTTTTAATTTCTTTTTTCTATTAGTGTAAAAAGTCATGAAAGAACCACAGAAATAAATGAGTCTGATAATAGCCCATGAAGGAAAAAAAATACACTCATCATTCATTTATGATTCATCTCCATTGTCCCATCCGTCTCCTCTGATATCCACCTTTGGCTGACCTGGCCTGCTTTCCTCTTCGTCCTCTCCTCCAGTCTCCTCTCCTTCCGCCACACCAGGGGGCCCTGCCGCCTCAGCCAACTCCAGCCCAATGAAGGATGCTTCATCTCCAGCAGCAGCTCAGCCGCGACCAGTCCGCCGCGCACCTCAAGGCCCCCAAGCACTGATGCCTCTGCCTTGCAAGAAGGTCGAGGGGCTGCAGTACAACAACTTCAAATGTCCAGAGTGCCAAACACAATTCTCTGGCAAGGCTGAGCTGGTCACCCACTTCCAGCAGATCAGAGCTGCTCCCAACTCAGTGAGTCTTTGTTTCATTCCACTGCTACCTGCTCTTCTAAAATGCTGCTGGTCACGGTTTGATTTCCCTTTTTTCTGTTTCAGACATGTACGCAATGCTCGCCTCCCATGATGCTGCCTAACTCGTGTGCCGTGTCCGCCCATCAGAGGATTCATAAACACAGAGCGCCTCATGTATGTCCTGAGTGTGGTGGGATCGCCCGACAGGCCAGCTTCCAGACACATCTGGAGGAGGCCTGTCTGCACTTTGCCCGGCGCATTGGATACAGGTATGGAGATGCTTCCCAAAACCATCATTAGGAACCAACAATTTGCTAAACTATCTTATAATAAGACTTCAACTGATGTCAAGACCTTATCAAGAAATAGCACTGATTATTTAATTCATGTAAGCCATTATCCTTTTTAGATGACCCAGAGCACTAAGGAAGAAAAGCAAACAAGAGAATCCTAGTAGGGCTAAGCTTGAATTTGTCCTGTGGTTATAATCACCAACAACTTTCTTTTAAAAGGCTTAGTATTTATTTATTTTCTAAATTTAAGGAAGCAATGAAGCACAGAGCTTCAATATATATTATTTAGAAATTATTAAAACTGAAATGTTTGAGGGATTTTTTATATTTTGTGTCAGTATACCATGTGAAACTATTGTTGATTTAATTGTATGTTTTGGCAATTTGTTCTACAGAAGTAAAATATTTGTATGAAATGACTAATCATTTTTTTAATTGCTTAGATTGTCCCGTTTATTGGATACCAAGTAAAAAAAAAAAAGAAGTACTATCTACTGATTTGAGACGTCTGGAGTAGACACTTAGGGTATACACAGAAGACAGATTTGAAAATGTTTCTGTGTTAGAGCCAGGTTACATCTTGACTGTGTATCGTGATCTTGTCCAGGTGCTCGAGCTGCCAGGTTGTGTTCGGAGGGTTGAACTCCATCAAGTCCCACATTCAGACTGCTCACTGCGAGGTCTTCCACAAGTGCCCCAGCTGCCCCATGGCCTTCAAGTCCTCCCCCAGCGCCCAAAGTCACATCAGCACCCAGCACCCAACGCTCACTGGAGGACAGGCCAAGTATGTGTACTACTTCTACCAAAACAAAACATGCTCAAGCCACATGTAAAGAAATATCGTCAGAGGATGTTTGAAAATGATGGTCACAAATTTGGAAATAGATCCTTAAAGTATTAATTATTTTGTCTGTTTTGTTTTTCTTATCTCCTGTTGCAGAATGATCTACAAGTGTGTGATGTGTGATACGGTTTTTACCCAAAAGCCCTTGCTGTACATGCACTTTGACACTCATTTAGCCAAGCAAAAAGTGCATGTGTTCAAGTGTCCTGACTGCACCAAGCTCTACGCCCAGAAAGGATCAATGATGGAACATATTAAGGTGTGTCCAAATATTCAGAGGAGAGTAAATATTAAGATCTCATACATTTTAGATATTAAGTCCAATAGATACAGCATAATGTCACTGCAGATCACAAATTAGGCCTTTTGCCTTTATGTGTTGCCCGTTCATCGCTTTCTACAGTGAATGTGGTGTCAACAAAGGCATACAGAAACTTCTTGGGTCGGCCTTAGCAAGGTTCCTCCCCAGTGACCTTGTCCTAAGTCTATGCCAAGTACAGTTGTTGTTTTTGTAACAGAAATTAGTTTTTGTGAGTCAGATTATCTTTTTGTGTACCAGTTGGAGTAATTTGTATTTTCAAAAGTATACAAATTCATCTTGAACGATCTGTGTCTCTCTCTCCCTCTCCTCTCTACCACTTTACTGTGGTCCGTCTCAGACGGCTCACAGAGGACCAACAGCCAAACAGACCGAGTCTCAGTCCGATGCCTCTAACCCTGCCTCGGCCTCAGCCAACACATCCGGCCCCTCTGGCCTCAAATCCAAATCCTCTGGAAAACCTGACAACTCTGACGGTGAGGACTGGGGGCGGGAACAGGAGGAGGAAGAAGAGGAGGAAGACGATGACGATGATGGGGACGAGGACTACGAGGCTCCAGGGGCCAACTCGACCGCCCCGGGGGGCAGCAGTCACCCCCCCGCCCAGACTGAGTGGACCTGCCCCCAGTGTCAGACCACCTTCACTGACAACGAAGACTATCTGAGTCACGTGAAGATGGAGCATGGCAAGGTGTAGCATAATACCTCTATTATGTACATTCATCTGATTGTATTGAATCCAATGATTACAGTTCACCCAATTTTAAACAGTTTAACTAGCTACTAGTACTTTGTGGATGGATAATTGCCTCCAATCGTGGAGGGTAACTCAGAAAAAGCGCCTGTAATTTCCTGCCTGCACTGTAGCACAGTTGCCTTGAGACACAGTATCTTTTTATCTTATCTCTGTCTGTGTGTCTGTGTGTGTGTGTGTGTGTGTGTGCGCGCGTAGTTTCCTTGTCGTATTTGTGGAGGGACGTTCAGCACGTCTTCCAGCCTGAGACGCCACGAGCGTGTCATTCATGAGGGCAACAAGAGAGTCTTCCATTGCCAGTGAGTTACTTAAGCTTTCGTCAGAGACATGTTTTATAGTGTCGGACACAAACTAACCCACAACAATGTTTTCTCACAATGTTCAGTTAAAAAGAAATCACTGGTTGATTGATCTACAGTTTAGGCATGGTTAATAAGTAGAGCTAGACTGATGAATCGGCCATAGAAGCACCCCTAACAATGATATGCAGTACAGAAATGTCAAACTCGGTTAGTAGTCATTCAGAAATAGTGTCGCTATCACAGTTTGTCCAACAGAGAGCACTGATAAATCAATTTTTTACACTGTAAAATCCCTCAGTGTGAATTTTGGTCACAATTCTTTAACAAAAAAAAGGGATCTGTATACAGATATGTTTAAAATTATTTGTTTAACTTTGATCAATATAGTGTAATCAGATTCGGTCAACTTATATTAATTAGCTGAGCTGTATGTTCTGTGTTTTGTTATGAATGCAATATCCAAAGTTAATCTTAAATAATCTGATTTAACTGTGAAAAATAATATTTCAGATATTGCACGGAAGGCAAACGCACCTTTGGTAGTCGGTTCTTACTGGACAAACATATTCGGCTCCATCACAGAACCACAGATGGACAGGTGAGTCATGACAAGATTTTTAGTTCTCACTGGCCATAAATAGTTTAGAGTTGTGTCCCTATTCCATACTACAATGCAAGTATTGCATAATTTCCTTTATTACAAAACAATTAAAAGTTAAGTGTTAGTCTAGCAGATACTGTAAACTTTGATCATTTGTGTAATACAGTAGTACATACTCTTCATACAGTTAGAATGTGGTACTGTATGTATGTATACATGTTAAAGTTAAGTAGTTGTTTTTTCTCTTTATTTTGTATAAAATTATTTGTTTGTTAGGATGGAATTGGGGCTCAGTAATGGTGTTTATCAAGATATAAATTCCACTTGCACCTTTTCCTTGCCTTGCAAACATTTAGTCTCTCTCTCTGCGTCCTCAGGACAGACCCATGACCAGGAAGCGTGCAGCCACAGGGGGAGAAGGACCAGGTAGCTCTTCGGAACAGGATGGTGAGGGCGGACCTCCTGGCAGCCGAGCAGGAGATGAGGAAGAAAACGCCACTGAGGACGGTGAGGAGGGTCCTGCAGGTCCTGCAAAGAGAACCAGGGCATCTATTGCGTCAACAACGTTGGCACCCAATGAGCTAGAAGAGGAAGACAACATTTTCCGTTGCGTCCCCTGCGGCTTCTCCACTGAGGATGGGGCGGAGTTTCAACGCCACATCCCCCAGCACCGGGCCGACACCGCCTCCTTCCAGTGCTTGCAGTGCGGCGTCTGCTTTGCGTCGGCTGGCTCTCTCAGCAGGCACCGCTTCATCACGCACCGCGTGCGGGACACCCACGGTGATGCAGACCGCAGCACCCCGCGCCATCACGGCTCTCCCGACGGCTCGCCTGCCTCCTCTCCTCAGGCACAGGGCGAGGACGGAGAGGGGAATCTGAGCTGCAAGGTGTGCGGCCGGCGTTTTGACAAGGGCTCGGACCTCAACACCCACTTCAGGACCCACGGCATGGCCTTCCTCACCGCACACAAGACAGACAAGCCCCAGTAGAGGATTGGGGAAGGGGGGGGTGAGACTGACAGATCATCTACAACGAGGAATCAAGAGTCGTGACTGAGGAGAGAAGCTGTAGAATTTGAATGTTGATCCTGAGATGAAACAGCTGCTTCCTGTGCAGTTTTTTTTTTTAGCTACCATAAATCTATGACACCTATTCTGTGCGATTGTAAGTGCATGCTTGATCATGTTACTGGTCACTTAACTGAACACACCTCACTTAACTGACTCTTGGAGAGGAAAGTCTCTCAAACAGCCCAGAGAAAAGCATTTATATATCAGCCATACTGTGTTTAATACGTCTTGTCCTTCCATCTCAATCACTCTGCACTGACTGTAGCCACCTGCCTGTTATTCCATGTAACACTTCAATACATAACACCTCCCACTGTACTCCTGACAGCTGTAGTGCTGATATTTTGGTAACATTGTTCCTGGTCATCATACTCGTTTGCCTCAAGTCCATGTTCACTATTCCGGCATGAGATCTGTTTTAACCGCTCCAGAGGCTTTTAAAACTGATCTCAAGACATCTGAAGCATGAAGGGGAGTGTTTGGAGAATTAAACACTGATTTTTATGTTGCTATATTTATTTATACAGAACTTATTACTGCTGTTGGTTATTTGTGTGAGTCAGTTGCATCAAATCATACCAGACGTGGTGCGATTTACCTGCAACTGAGAGATGATTCTCTGAAGGCATTTCATTAGGAGACAAGGTTACTGGTGTGTAACCTGTGTTGTGTGAATAATGTGTGATGTTAATCGTTAAGCTAGAAGAAGATAAAGGGAGGTCAGGCTTCCTGCCAGTAGTATATGTGTACGTTTTGCCTTGTAAATACATATTACACTAAAAGAAAATGTTCTGGTTTTAGTAACTTGCTATGATAATGTGAATACGTATAGTATTTGTACTTGTACTGTTTCCTTTTTTCCAAACAATTTGAAGTTTAAAAGAATCCCCCCCCCGAGGTAGCTATACATTGTAATTAAAAAGCAGAGGGAAAGTGTGGGGGTTGTCGTCTTAATGTGTATGAATACAAATGTTTATTTCTTTGAGATGGTTCTTTTTTTATCTCCAGAATCAGTGCTTGCTGTACTCACATTTCTTTTGTACGTTTCAAAAACAGCCTTTATTGTCACGTGACGGAGGTTGAAGAGCGGATTTTTCTTGTTTTTGTTTGTATCTTTTATATGTCATATCATATTTATATAGCTCAATAGTGGAAATTTCATGTCATTTTCTTTTCCATGGTTGTGGTCTGCTTGCTGAAATGCCATACACTTTTGTGCCGTTTCAAAATAAATGTGTAAAAGAGACAATTGACTCATGCAGCACGTTCATCTGCAGAGTTCAGGGTCACATTCAGAGTAGTGTTTGCAACTTATTTCTGTTCACAAATGGGACTCTTTTCATATTGCCTTCACCTACAATTTGTAGTATCAGAACCAATCTACTTGTTCCACTAAATCAGTCACAGAATAAATGGGTATCATAACATAATTAGCATTTACTATACATTTGACCACTAAGTGGGTTTCTCACAGTCTGGCTCCACCCCCTTCCAGCTCCAGCTCCAGCTCCAGCTCCATCTTGCCCTCAGTGGCCTCCTGACATGAGGTCTGGAGCTCAGGCGGACTGAGAGGATGGTGGACTTCTATCATCAGCTCGTATATCAGGGTTCCCAGCACCGCCCCAACACAGGGAGCCACTATTGGCACCCACCACCAACCGCCGCCTCCAGCCCTGTAAAGGCAGTAGTGTTAATACATTAATGTGGGGTGACAAAGTACAAACTTCATAATTTAAACAGACAGATCAAATAAATGTCCTAAGTCAAACTACTAACTTGAAAACATCCACTCCCCAGCCAGCGATATACGTGAACAGTCGAGGTCCAAAATCCCTGGCCGGGTTGAGGGCGTAGCTGCTGTTGGAGCCCATCGAGATGCCAATAACTAGCACTGCTGCTCCAACCAGTACAGGCTGAAGACCATCAGGGAGGGAGCTGTTCCTCTGGTCCCCAAGAGCCAGGACACACAGCAGCAGCGCAGCCGTGCCAATCACCTGGATAACATGGTAAATGTTACATATATGCAGAGTGGTGTGCACACCCTGTCCTATATTTCGGTCAGGAGCAGAATAGCAGATTCATTGAAGGAAGAACGGTTTTAATTGACTCTGACGTGAGCAACAGGATCTGACCTGGTCCACAACCCCTCCCCACATACTGAGGTAGTCTGCTGGGTAGGTGGCGAATATTCCTGCTGTGGCAGTGGAGCCCGTCACTGTAAACTCTCCTCCGCTGTACGCCTGGATGGCATCTGCAAACATCTCATCATACAGACAAAAACACGTGCCATTACCAGACCTAATAATTCTAAACATTTAAGTCTTGTATAATATATTACTTATCTCACGAAAAGACCAAAATCGTTTTTGTCTAACAAGTATGGTCAATGTAACCAAAGCTTCATATAGCATGTTCCTCTCAAGAACTATTAAAAACACAATGATCCACAACATCCTTCACCACAATGAACACAAGTTAATCCTACATACATACAGTGGGGCTCGAAAGTTTGGGCATCCCAGGTTAAAAATATGTATTAATGTGCATAAAGAAGAAGAAAAGATGGAAAAAATCTCCAAAAGGCATCAAATGACAGATTAGACATTTGTATAATATGTCACATTAGATTTTATTTCCATTATTTACACTTTCAAAATAACAGAAAACAAAAAAATGGCATCTGCAAGAGTTAATACTCTGCAGGGTGCCAGTTTCAGTTTTCTAGACAACTGCTGAGAAGAACCCATCGTGCTGATTGTTGGGGCGAGGTCAGATGAGTCTGGGCATTTAAAAAATTTAAAAGATTGACATCACCTGGTCTTGACATATTATACAAATGTCTAATCTGTCACTTGATGCCTTTTGGAGATTTTTCCACCTTTTCTTGGCTTCTTTATGCACATTAATACAAATTTTTACCTGGGGTGCCCAAACTTTCGAGCCCCACTGTACATCCTTCCATTTCATTGCCCACCTCTCTTGCATGTTTCTGCTTGTCTATGTCATGTAACCCTGTCTGTGTACTGTACCTTGTCTGTTTGTTGTATCTATATAACCAAAACTATAAAGTGTCTTTGAGTGTCTGGAAAAGCACTATAAAAAAATTAATGTATTATTATTATTATTATTACTACTACTACTACTACAAAGTCCTTCTGTAAGAAATACCAAGTGGAGCACCAGGTGTGTATTAATTCACTGCTCAAAATAATCTCAACAAATATAGCCTACTATTTACTTTAGTAACAGTTGCTAAATGCTATTGTTACTACATTGTTGAAAACTCACCATAGTACTGCAGGCTAACAGTGGCTGCAGCCAGAAAGCTTCCGAGCACCTGGAATAAGACGTAGAAAGGCAGCTTGATCCAGGGATGTCTGCCCAAAACGCACAAGCTTAGAGATACTGCAGGGTTCAGATGGGCACCTTATGGATGAAAAGTATCAAGAATTCAAGTCGGAAATTGAACATTTCATAACTTACAATTATTTTTTTCTCTGAAATTGTCACATTAAGACAATTTGAAATTCCCTTTGCATGCACATATCCACCTCTTGATGTCTACGATCAAGACAATTTGACCTGCACAATGAATAGAGGTGTTACTCACTAAGTGCATTGCAATTGTTCTTAGGGGAATTGTGGATTCTCTGTAAATTATAGTGGGGTCTAGACCTACTCTATCTGTAAAGTGTTGTGAGATAACTTCTGTTACGATTTGACACTATACTGGGGGACTTGCTTTTTTAAGTGAACACATACTGTAAGGTTCATCCCCCCCCTCACCTCCCCAATAATTTTCATACAGTCCCTTACCTGAGACGCCACGAGACACAAAGACCCCAAATGTTACTCCCAGAGCAAAACCCAGATTGATTGACAGGTACTGCCCTTTCTTATCTTTAGTTGTGGTCACCTGGGCAACCGAGCCGCATCCAAACAAGCTGCAATTGCATGAGATGAAGAGCTGTAGTAGAAGAATATATCAACCAAAGTGCAGAGAAAATCTAAACACATCTGCATGACATTAAATTTCAGTAGGCGGGTGGGGTGGTATGGTGGATGAAAATTGTAATTGCAATAAATAAATGTAATTTACAGATGTAATGACATTTGATTTAAGTGCTATGAAGAGGTCTGGCACAGGTAAACAAACACATTGTTACCTTGGTATAATTTTCTTCATTGCTAAGGAACCTGCTTTATGATTTGTGTTGTAAAGGTTCATTGCCCTGACAGGTGAGACAGTTAAGATCAAACAGAACCGCACAAACACAGCCAGCCAGCAGCAACGTACAAACATCACTGCGGCATTCTAAATTACCGATGCAACCCCCCCCTTTATCATCCCGTCTCCTCACCCGTTCACCGACTTTCTCTCTCTTTCAGTCAGTCTTAACCAGGCCAAAGTCCTTGGTTATCCATTGTGTGGATTAATTAGCTGTTTCAAAACAAGCGAGTAAGCATGTAATTGTTTTAGGAAACTATGTTAAATACTTGATGTTGAGTTCACTGATCAAGTGAGAAATTGAATGGACTGTTAAGAGAATAAATTCATTGTTTTTTGTATATTACAGCTATTTTAAATGCAAAATGTCGCAGCTACTGTAAAACACAAAGAAAGCAGTTTTTGCCTCAGCAGGTCTTTGGGTATTCAAGGACACTAAGTATTGAAATTGAGTTTAAAAGATCAATCTTTTGACATATCTTTGCTTTCAAAAAAGATACACGTGGTTGAACTCTCTTACTTATGGCAAAGTGCCTGATGCAACCAACGGAAGTTTAGAAAAAAATATATATATATATATTACTCACGATCATGACATAGACTCCAAGGCACTCAGCCATGCACTCCCTGACCAGTTGGTTTCTGATCTGACATTTCTTCAGCAGCCTCTCCATCCCCGAGGTTTCCTCTGCACCGTCCGGCCACAGGTGAGCTTTCAGGCAGGACGCTGTCAGGTGGATCTGAACCACACAGCACTTCACTGTCTGCCTGACTGAGCAGAGTTTGCCCTTTCATACTGGAGCGGTAGACTACGTCACACACTTTATGGCATGGTGGTGGTGTGTGTGCATGCACAAGAGGAAAATAGTTCACTTTGTAGGGCATCTTTAGACCTACATCACAAGAGACATGATTAAAAGTACTACACTGCAAAGAACTGGACACCTGCAAACAGATCTGACTCTGGCTCACTTGATGGGTTTGTGGTGACCTCACCTGACTGGAATTGGTTTTAGCCTCCTGTTTGATTGGTTGTTACATTTTTTTCTTCTCTGACTGCAAACAGGATGTGATTTTATATCAGCATTCTTCATCTAAAACAAGAAAAGTGTCCAGAAATTCAAATTCAATCATCTTTTCAATTCAATGTATACATAACTTGTTTTGTGCTATATTGCATCCATATTAATTACCACAGAATAATAAAACTGATAAGAGATGGAAATCTTTTTGGCTGACACCATGTGCTTGTATGGTCGTCCGTATGACCTATGATCAGAATAATTACTCCTCTAACAGCCATGACAGAGATAATTGACAAAGCTTACACTGTAAATTTAAGGTGTATTTTTCATATTATGCATATCAAATGTATCTATTTAGTTCACCCTCCGTTTGATTTTGCAACTGGTGCTAACAGCGGAGTAAATCACTGCAAATGACACTTCAGTGTTGGAGATAACGTGTATGTCAAGAGATTATCACACCAATTATAGTATTAAATGACAATCTGTTAAAGATTTAAATAATGTAACATTGAATGTAGTCAAATATAGTCACATCGCACATAAAATATTTCACGATCAAATAGCACTTGTAAAATAAGTTGTAAAGTCCATTGGTTTCCTGTGAAGATAACCTCCCATCTACAAGGGGAAAAAACATTAAGACTGGTCTGGACCAGGTGCTAAAACATAATAATGATTAAATAGTTGTATAAAAACACTTTATTAAAAGGATATGAGGATGAAGAGAGATTATTGTGAGGGTAAGTATACTGATTGTAAAGGGGTGGGTGATTAGGGTAATGGGTTACAAAAGTGCTCATAGAGAAATAGACAAATATTAGTGGCTGCAAAGTAACATGGAAATAGGTCAATAGCAGACAACCATGTCAAATAAAGTGGGAAAATGGGCTTCTAAAAGGCACCATGAGAAATTATAACATTGGAAGGACTTTGCAAAAATGAAGACCCAGAAATGCTGAACCAATCAGAAGAGACAGGGCTTAAAGAGACAGGCGCTAAAACAGAGTTTCAGACAGAGGGTGTACAGGTATATTCAGACAGTATGAAAAACAATGAGTTGTTTTTTTTTACATTAAAGAAGGTAAACATTTTCTAATACAAGTATTAGCCAGACAAGGTGGATTCAGTGGGACCTTTAAGACAGAAAGAAGATTTTAAAGAATTTGAATAGCCCGGAAGGTTCATCTTAACCTGTTAAAACTTTAAAATGAGGTACTCCATTATTAGGAATTGATGAAATCCAAACAGGAACTCAGAATTTGGAGGGATCAAGACTGTTGTAAGTAAAAACCATCCAGATGACATAAAAGCAGGATCTGCAATACAAGGCTAAGCATGCATGTAGATGTCCAATACACTAGTATTTTATTACCTGTACATACATTTTATATATTGCTAAAGGTTTCAAACTTGTTTTATTTATTTTTTCTTCTTATTTCCAAAGTAATTGTCTAATTTTAAAGTGGGTAGCCTAAACTGACTAAACTTAAAACAAATGGCCAATAACAACTATGTAAATATATTAACTCTTTATTTGACATATCACACACTCATATACATACAAACTGATCCTACAGGACAATTCAAAAACAAAATATCTAATTGTGAATTGTTTGTTACCTCTTAATAGTCTTCGGGATTGGCAGCTTCTAGTCTACGTGGTCAGCTGGAAATCCTGGTGTGTCCTTATACAGGCCAAAGACTCTGATCTAACATTTACTTTGGCAATAGTAGGGTCATGCAATTGTCCCCACACACACACACACACACACACACACACTTTATATTTTTTTTTGTGAAAAATTACAGCTCTAGATAAACAGAAGACTAATGTTTTCAGGGAACAAAATCTATGATCAACCTGCCCAGAGAATATACTCCACTTTATACTTCACTTTACGTGTTATTTAAACCCCCCAAAGAACTTTGAGAATAACGAGTCATCATCCCGCATGTCCGAAAATGGATTTTGACCACCTGAAATATAAACAAAAATGCATTAGAACTAGATAAAACTACTACATAACTCAAAAATAGTCTAAAAACTTTACCAATCAATTTTTAAAAAACACTTTGTATAGACTGACCTGATATGACAGGTCCAGTTTGACGGTCTGGTCCCTCCAGCCTACCAGGACCTCCTGAGTGGGTCACCGTGGTCTCTTCTTTACCTTGGCTGTCTCGAACTGTTCGTCTCTCTTCTACAGTCTGACAGACATCAAATATATGGATTCACAACCAAGTGCAAACAAAAAAACCAGAAGGATTACAACTGAAGATATAAATAGTCATAATAGTAGTTGTTAGAATCTTTTCCCCAGCAAGAATCATTTCTCAGACCCCAGCAGTATTACAGTCAGGTTGCAAGCATTGGGCTAAACTGGGCCATGAAAATCTGCTGTGAAAGTAAGATAAACCGTTTCTCTCACCCCGTCAGGTTTCACCACCTTGGTGACAATGACTGATTGGAAGAATGAGCGGGTCCTGGGTTGGTTCGGAGCCTGACCAGCAGGTGGTGCCAGAAACTGATCCAGGCCCCCAGAGGACACTTCAGAGTCCAGATCTGAATGGGAATGGGAAATCAGTTGGAACACAGGGCAAAGTCATATACATCATTTGTTTAACTGATTTAAAAATGTCACCCACCTCTGTCTCCTTTGCACTCGTCCTCTGGAGCTTTCGATGGCCCTCTTTTCCAAATATCGTTAAACTATTAAGAAACCATTAGAAAGTTGAAACATAGTGACCAGTGACACTTCATTTTGCCACAGAAACAAAGTCTTAGAAGCAAATATCTTACTCACCTTTGAGAAAGGGGTCCAACCATGGAATGGTAAGCTGGGAAAGTCTGGTGACTCATAAGTAGGGGGGCCATTATTTCTGGGCTCCTGAGATGGCCCTGCTTGGGGTCCTTGTGAGTTGTTGTCCGGGGATTTGAGCATAAAGTCTCTCAAGGGATTCCCACTATATTCCCCTCCACTCCTCTCTGCTCGTTCCTGAGGTGGCAGCGGCATGATACTGGGAGCACCTAGAACATAAGGGGGACACAGACTGAATGTACAACTCAAAATTGCAAAAGAATTAGGTGACCAGAAAGGTACTGGATCACGGCTCAGTTGTCATACCAAAGTTTCCAGAATATGGTTGTCTATCCCAGTGGCCCAGCTGGGAGAATAGATCCTCCATCTCCCTAAGGACGTGGCCAAACACTGGAGGCTCCTGGATCCTCATCCCGTCTGGGCCAACGCTGAACCCAAACCTCCAGGCACTGTCAAAGGGGTCCTGCTGGTCCCCCCTGAACCCATCATAGTAAAATCCATCTTCTTCGTCATCATCCTCATCGTCATCATGAGTCATAGCATCGAAGAAAGGGTCCCTGATACAGTATGGATGACGTGTTATTAATGTTCATTGACAATCAATCTTGCTTTGGGTTTGCTATGTCAACTGACCAACAGTAAAATACCTTAAAGTACTAAATCGTATTAACTATGAAGGGACATTCAGCCTAAATAAAACAGCAACCATGCTAGCTGAGGGACCCCTGTGGTTATCCTGGCAGGAAAAAAAACTAATCTTGTAACGAAATCCGTTTCATTAACGTTACCCAATTAGCTAACCAATAGCGTGCAACGCATGTCCCAAGTTAGCCAACTTCTGCTAGCTTGCGTTAGCTTAGAGTGGCAGCTGTGTACGTAAAGTTAACGTTACTTGACTCTATAAACTTACCTTCGTCCACGATGATGGCCTCCAGGTACTCCAAAAAACCCGCGAAATAAGTCAAAAACACTCATTACAAACAACTATTGCAGAAAACTAAAACATAACTGAAAAAATATACCAACAGACACCAGCTGGAGAAAACAAAAGCCTCAGTTGTCAACAGTGTCGTAAAGCGTTCTAGATAATTCAGAGTGACGCAACCTATGGACCCAACCAGTAATAATGCTACGTTACCGTAAGTAACAGCGAGGATGCGCAGCAGAAAATAACCTCATAGGTGCCAGTTTGAAACGTAGACATAATTTATTATGATTTCTTATGTCTAGCTGTGGTTTGAAACGCTTGTGTTTGACATGCTAGCTAGCTAATGTTTGAAATGGAAGACTTTGAGAAGTACAAACAATTCAAATGCCTGTAACGTTTTATCAATGAGAAAACTAACAATTAGCAATATAGTTGAGTCAAGGAGCCTAAAAAAAAAAAAAAACTTAAGAGGTGAAAGAACTACAAATACAGCCAAAAAATAAGTAAATTAAATGACCTGAATTAAATAAGTAAAGTTACCCCCATGAAATGTGGAGTAAAATTATAAAGTAGCACAAAACAGAAATACCCAATTACAGTATAGCTATTTGTAAATGTGCCATAATTTCCACCACTGTATTTCACTTCAACTGATAATTGAATGCATCAGCAGCAAAACTGATCATGAGGTAAACTGTACAGTTTATTGTCCTTGTCCTGCCACATGGCAGATAGTTGACATGATTAATCATGTTTAGATATACATGACTGGAAAAAGTATTTTTTTTTTTGTTTTTAGAAAATGTAAATGGCGGCAAAACTAAACGTATTTAGGAAGCCTCCTAGATATTTAGCTAGCTTCTTCAGCAGACATCAGCTAGCTGTCAATCATGCTGTACATGCAAGAAATGCATCCAAATCAATTAAAAGATACACAAAGAAAATGTCTAGAGACGTGCTGTGTTTGGACTGTACTTAACCCTGCTGATCTACTCAGATATCTCAAAACTACAGCCTGAGTCAGATAGTTTCAGTTGCACCAAACACTTGATGGCACAAGCTTTAGCTACAGTGTTTGTCTATTCATTGTTCTGATATCAAGCTATTAGTGTCTTTAACAAAAAGATTTGAATTAAGGTCAGCCTTCATCAACAAAAACTGTTGGAGGAAGAGATGCTGTTGCATTTACAAGCCACATGAGAAACGAATAGTTTCTTAAAAGACATTCACATCCAAAATGATGAAAATGTCTTTTCTTGGTTTATTTACTTAATATTTATATATTTACAAAATAAAAAAATAAAAAATAAAACAAAAACCTAACAAGTCTGCAAGGATTTAAGAAGGAAAAGGAGAAAGCCATCGAACAGGACTACAGTACTTGTGTTTTTTATATGTACAAGACAAGTTTATCCATTTAAATTTTTAAAATGCACAGTACAAAAAGAAAAAGAAATCACTGACAAAAAACCCATAGTACAATTCTGTCCATCAGTATTCAATGCTGCAGGTTTCCTTACAATGGGGGACAGGTGGTGGAGCAGGGAGGTGGCGGGGGGCCTAAAAAAACAAAAACAATAAAACACACTGGAAGGCAGATTGGGTGTGTATTGGCCTTGGAAATCATTCAACATCTCTTGCAGAACAGGTGGGACCTTTATGCAACACATGTATAATTAATGGGAACAGTTACTGTACAAGTGTTAGATAATGAAAAATTCTGTGCTAGGCAAAAACAGCACAGTACACAACCACGGCCCCGTGTGTACAAACATGCACGCAGTCACATGACAAACACACTGTCCTCACAGTCCAAGCCAGTGAGCTCGCTTAAATGTCTTTATATATAATATATCTATATTTGGTAAAAAATAAACTTCACAACTCTACCAATTTAGAGAATTGTTTTTTCAAACTTAAAATAACAAAAAATACAAAAACATTTAAGCAATTAAGCAAATTATTGTGTTTGGATCTTGTGTGGGAGGGAAGAGTAACCACCAAAATTAATGTTGGGAATTGAGGGTGAGAAATACAAAGCCAGCCTGTCCCCCCCACCTTCAGATATTACTTCATTCCTCCCCATCTGCAAGAAAAAAAGGGGGAGGGGAAAACAAAAAAAGACCATAGAGGAAACAGTAATTCTTTTATAAAACAGTTCTATGTTACATACAAGTCAAAGAAAAAAGGGGTGGGGCTGGGGATTAACACAATACAAATTCCCAACACTCAATATTTCACCACTTGAAGGTGTATTTCTATAACCATTTAGCTGCAATCTCCCCTCTCTTCTAAGCCCCCCGTCCCTCCCACCCATGCATCATTACAGTGCTCGTTCTCTCGGCACAGCACCTTCCCTGACCGCAGTCAGAGCTGCAGAAGTGCTGGGCCAAGAGACTGGGAGAGGGAATCTCTGCAGGAGGAAGAGGGAGTTTATATGTGGAGACTGTTAGCAGTAGGAGTGATGAGCCCCTGTCTAGCTTCTGTCAACAGCGTGGGGGCCGCGACAGTGGACGTTAGTTTGCCCCCCAGCTGTAGCTGTTGTATGCCGACTTGTTGATCTGAGACTTCTGCTGAATGGAGGCATTCTGGCTGCGCTGTCCAGTGCCGCTCTGTGGAGAGAGGACAGAGTTCATCTGTGACCTGTTGAGTGATGCCATGGTTTTATGCTAGTACTGTGTCCCTTAGTGAAATGATTAACCTAATACACACCAGTGTTTCCCATACATTGATTTATTTTTGGCGGTCCACCACAATATCAATGTTGACCACCAAATATTGATTTTCTATTATATATTTTTAAGATTTTAAATGGGTAAAATCTTATTTCATTGTAGAGCATGATGGAAAAAACAACACCACATTCAAACCTGTCTGAATAGCCCTGCAGCCCCCTCCTCTTCGTGTAAGAACAGTAAGCCTCTGGCTTAACTGTACATGTAGCTTTCACAAGTTCACCTGGAACTCCCAAACCACAGGCAAGTCTATTTTTCTCTGCCGTGATTTTTTACAGAACCCAACATTAGCTACAATAGCTGACATTAGCTATCATGCTAGCTAGCGCTTGTTACAGTAGACTTATGCATAATGTCAGTTAACTTTAATCAACCAGGTTCTCTGTGAAAATAACGGTAGAGAGATGGACACTTAACTAGGGCTGAAACGACTGAGAATCAGAGTCACTTGAATTATTCCATTACTAAAAATCCTCGAAGCAACAGAACAGTACAGTTGAATAGCCCTGCTGTAAGCTTTGTACAGTCACATGTACCGGGGCTTAGTGAACTGCTTTTTTGTATATGCAGTATAAAAAGCCAGAGGCATGAAGGGGAAAGGGGGCGAAAAAGATTTTCATTTAGGCCACCGAAATGTACTTTGGCCACCTAATTTAGGAGCAGGGTGGCCCATGCTTAAAAATATTAGCATCTATTAAGCAATACAATTTTTGCTTTTTCTAAAAATGAAACCTCTTTTATACATTTACTATTGCTATTTACTATGAATCAGAAGCATTTCTTATCCAATTACTCAATGGAATAATCGGTAGAATACTCGATTACTAAAATATCGATAGCTGCAGCCCTAAGCTTAACATACTTCCCTTCTGTGTGGGAGTTCCCAGTGTTATGCTAGCTGTGTGGTGATGTCAGGCTTCAGAGCAGCGGGCTCAGCTGTGAGTCTGGCATTTTCTCCATATTACATGTAAATCACACGCACCTTGAACCATCCCCTCAAAACGTGACAGAAATTAAATTTGAATAACCAATATAAACCAGAACTAAAAAAAGGCAACTACATTTTTTTTAAGGTTCAGATCAACTAAACTAAACTAAACTAAACTAAACTAAACTAAAGGTGAACGCGACCAGCACCAACAGATGGAGACAAAAGCTTTTACACTACCTGTCCGTCCTGCTGCAGGTGGTGGTGCAGAATCTGAGAGTGGGGCTGTTGGTGTGGTGCCAGGATGTGCATGAAGGGGGCTGGTGCGTAGCCAGCGGCAGCCGGGGGGTTGATAGGTCCCCCGCTCCCCAGAGCCGAGGGCAGGCTAAATGAAGCTGTTGGCGTGCCAGCATGGAAACCCTGCTTCTCAAATGACTGCAGGGGGAATTGATAAAAAGAACAGACGTGACATTTTTGCTTGATTCAAAACTGCATTGGGTGGGGGGGGTCGTCCTAGGAACTAAGGCATAAAATGTTTCTGATCTGTAATTACCTGCGTCTTTGTGTAAACAGACCCCGAAATATCTGGTACCCCCGTGTTGCTTGATGTCACAGAGACTCCTGTAGAGACAAAGGAGACAGGGCACACAATTAGTCCAAAAACAGGAACTACTGGGGGGACTTGACAAAAACACCATGCCAAGCAACCTGGTATTTTCGGATCTAACCAGCATAATTGCTATATTGTATATTGTATTGTTGTATAACAAGGAATCCAATATCCATAGTTTCATAGAAACTTTCTATATATTTGTGGGAACACTTCTGAAAACAAAAACTCATGACTCAAGAACAAGAGAATCCTGGGAAATTTCCAATATGAAGACCTATGTCCGTTATAAGTTCATAGATGATTTGAGTAGAATTTTCCTTTAATGCGGGCAGCAGAGGTGAAGATGAAGAGGGATAATATGAAGAGGAAGAAGAGAAAGATGGTGTAGCGGCATATCGGTTCCAGTCAGCCGCAGTGGTTAAAGTCTGACAACTATCTGGAGGTTTACCACAATACAGACTCCAAAGATTATGGCAGAAATACTGATGATCAAACCCTCAAGGCAACTTTGTCTTCACTTAGATACCAGTCTGTGTGAATAGTGCTGCAGCCACTTGAAAAACTCTTAAAATGGTACATTCACACATAGAGCATTATTTTACAAGTGATTTGTTGCCCTTTCTCGGATAGTAACCTACTTCACCCACAGGACAGGGAGCTCGATACTCTAGAGATGGATATTCCAGCAATGACAACATGAGTGAACAGCAAGCATCAGAGGGAAAATGAGACAGCATCAACCAGAGCAACTCATCAGTTTATGGCAGCCACAGCCCTTGTGATCTGCCACATTTTAATTTTAAACCTGCTAATTACCAGATTGGATTGATGAGTTGCCCTGAAAAATAACAGGACACAGACACAATGGCAGACAGTGTTTGTAAGAGAGGCAGGCTGCATTGGACGGTCTAAAAGCAGATGTAGTGTGACGGGTCTTCCCACAGACGCAGCTCATCAACGATGAGGCAAAGGAACAAGAGCAAAGGGGGAAGGGGGGGATGGTTGGTGACACAAGGAGGAAGACGGGAGGGACAGGGTTTTTGCTTTATTTTGGCATGTGGCGGCACTCACCGACTCCAGGCCCGGTGACAGAGCTGGCTGGCTTGTTTTGTGCAGAAGCGACAGCGGCCACGGCAGTGCCGTATCCGCCCTTACAGAAATCCCCACTCCCTGAAGCCTGGCCCACATCCTCATAGCCTGCAACAGTCAGACACACAGCCGCAGCCCACAGCATTAGACACACCAGGCAGGGGAAGCAGACCTGGCTCAAACAGGACTTACAAATAATTCATAGCGTTTGTTTGAAACCAAGTACCACATGGACAGGTTTTGCCAAACTGTGACAATACAGATAGTGTCAAGTCCTCTCAGAAACGTATTTTACTGACACCCAAATACTTAACTGTAATTATCTGAAATTTGACACCAAATGTATTGTTCTGTGTGGCAAAACCTGCCCATCCGGTACAATAAGCTGGTCAGAATCAACGCCAATATCATTTGCAAATACTATTTGACCCAAGTCTGAGGGGAGGAGGTTGGGGAAGTGAGGGGCAGGCAGGGTGTGTGTGTGGGAGAGTGGGGTTGAGTTGAGTGAGAATGATGGCAGAAAGTAGCAGATGGTGCAGCTGAGAACAAATAGGTGTTGCAAATGTTGTGACCAAAAGGTGGATACTGAGTGATGAATTAAAGTATTAAAATAAAACACAGCATCACTGAAAAAGAAAAAAAGAATATGCAGTGATGAGTAGATACCAGAAGGTCACTGGGAAAATATGAAACGGCTGAAAGAAAATGGCCTAAAAGATGAGTCATGTTAAGAAATATGGGAGGATGATGGGTGCTCCATTTGATGATGTGTTTAGATAGATGTGTGTGCAGGAGATGTGGTGGAAGGTGAAGCCTTGGAGCAAACTCCACTTTCTGAAATGAGCAAAGCAAGCTATGGAACACAGCTGCAGGAGACCAACAATCTAACCCCGCTGTTAATTAAACTGGTATAGCCAGGTGCCACTGTTCAAGCCTATCTTCCCTTTCCCATTCAAGTTAAATGGCAGTCCCATATACTTCATCATGAGAAGTCATTTAACAAAAGCGACAGACATTTTCTTGCCATTATAAAACAGCTCAAAACACATTCCTTGTGTGTAAAGGCAATGAAAACTGGGTACATGATGGAAATGCATTTCCAATACTCTGACACAACTAAAACTCAATATTGACCATGCTCAATCAAAAAACATTTCAAAGGACTTTTAGGTCTGAACAGCTGAGGTGAGAATCAGCAGACAAGAATGTATTATGAACCATTAGCAACCGCCTTGACTCAAGCATAACAAAAGTCGTTAAACAAGCATGTTTATGCTTGTGGACGCTGCACAGCTCAAATAAAATATGCACTCCACACCAATGAGAAATCAATGAAAAATAGCACGGAGTTATTGATACGCAAGTATATAGAGCAGGACCTGCATGACCCCTCTCAACGCTATATTTCCACTTCAGTATCTCACCAGTGTTGTATCCATGGGAACCATAGCCACTAGCCTGTTGGAAGGGTGTGGCTGATGCATTGACGCCGACATTCACACCGTGCTGCTTTGACGAGGTAGGAGCCACCTGGACGAAAAGAAAAACCATGGGATGCAATGTCATCAAGTGATAGGGTAACCCATTTTGTCTTGTGGGGTCAAGAGAATCCAGTTCTCTTCTCGTGTAGGGTCAGGAAATACATTTAAATCCTAAAATGCACTCTTATATAATGCCAGAGGAAAGGTCAAAGGGACACCAACCCAACCTCTTCCATTTATTGCACACATCAAATTTTATTTGCTGGCCCACTTCTGTCCAGACCCACCTATTTTTCTCATGGTATTATGATCCGTCTTATTTCTTATGAGATGATATTGAAAAAATATTGAAGGGTGGGAGCAGGACTGTGATGGAAGCCAACAAGTTAGCCAGCTTGGTGAGACTGAAGTTTTCTCACCGGAAACACAGCAGGTCCATACTGGAAGGTATTGGGTAGGCCTGGCATGCCAGTGTAGTAGGGGAGGCTTGTGTAGCTGTAGCCAGGCGGCAGCGCAGGGTTGAGGAAGGGCTGCTGTGTGGTGTGATGCGTCTGGGTCTGGTTCTGTTGTGTCTGAGCTAATGTGGTGGCTGGAGATGGGGATGATGCATCACCTCGACCAAACTTTGATAAGTCACCTGCAAATAAAGGAAACGGAGGACGACAGGATAGAGCGACAAGTACAAATAACACATGTGAGAAAAAATTAAATACATCATAAATAAACAAAGGACATAAAACCAATTTTTTGTATGTTTTTAGGTGCCATATCTGATAGGATAATTTAAGCATTGAAGAACGATCTTCACTAATCACCACCAAAAATGATTCATAGTTCTCTCATTGCCCTCAATCATAATAGGGCATGCATTTGTAGTCTGACAGCAATCGATACTTAAATACCGGAATGTTTGGCCTGGTAGCACCATTTCTAAAGGTTATTATATAATGCTAATGTTATTATATAAGCTAGGCTTAGTTTCTATCAACCAAAAACACCTTGTAGCGCACTACATTTAAAATCTGAAGATATTCATAAAATTCCAACCGTTCCTTCATCAGTTAAGCTAACTGCTGAACAGACACAGTAAAGCATGATTTAGGATTCTGCCAAGGCTCCACGCAGAGCTTTTGCCATAACCTATGTAAGTGGCCTGAAGTTTATACATGCGTTGCGGTGTGTGCGTCAATCTCCTTAAGAGAATAGCAGGGCCAGCATGTGTGTGTGTGTGGAGTGTGTGGTAGAGTGAGTGAGAGTGTGACGGCAATTCAGCTTCAGAGTGAGTTCCTAATCTATATCAACCTGTAGAACCCCTTCCTTGATTTTATGATGCTTATGGAGAAAGAGAACCAGGAAATGAGTAGGGGAACTGCAATGCTGACAAGCTACAACCGAGCGATGTGTGAGCACTGAAGCATAAATCAAGCGTCAGCTCAAATTTTAATAGACTCATGGCTCACCAGAATAAGGGTTGCTAGTCAGGCTGCCCTCTCTGCCAGTCAGTGCCGTTGTGGGAGTTGCAAAGGGGATGCTGTAATAATCCTGGAGAGCGAAACATTTTATAAAATAGAAATACTGGACAGCAATGAGGTATTTTGTGCATAATGGTTTCATTGCAGGAATTGAACACTTTACAAAACTCACCAGCGGTATTCTTGTCTGCAGCATCTGTAGATCATCATAGCCGTACACCTGAGGCTAGGATGGGGCAAGAAACACATCAGAAAATTGTTACCATTAGGGATGGATATTGTTAAAAAAATATGTTGATATCGGTACCAATACCGTGATTTCGATACCGGTTCCTAAACAATACTTTCGTTGATAGTAATTTTATAAAACATTATGGCACAAATCTTTTTATCAGCTCCTACTACATGAGCCCTGTCTCTGTGTGCAACGTAGAGTTTTTCCTGCCAACCATTTTTGGTTCTTGGTAGACGCATGCTGCATGCTTCTTAGCTCACTGACGCTGATGAGATTTACTAATTTATAAGGTATTGAAATTGGGTATTGAATGACGAGGCATTTTCAATACTTTAGAGGCAATTCGGTTGGTGCCTAAAAAGTACTGAATTTGGTACCCAGCCCTGGGGGTGGGGTGTCACAATTCTCCAAATCCTCAATTCGATTACATTTTTGATACTAAAGGTCCCGGTTCGATTCTCAATATTTACATTTATTTATTTTTTAAGCACAGGTTGCTATGCAATTTTTAGACTAGACTTTTATGCAATATCTGACCTTTGATGGCAATGTACCACTACATAGTCAAATTTCAAACATTTAACATAATGTAACAACATATCTTCAGTCAATTGCAAACTTTGCAATTTGTCAATCAATTGTCGCAGCACAGCTGTCTTAGCAGCTGAGCAGACAGAGAGCAGATAGCAGAGAGGGCGACTCTGCATTCCACTAACTAATATTAACTCTCCAATATATACTCTATATCCAATAACTCTGGATTCAGCTACTAGTGAATGTTAAAAATGTTTAAAACGTGATGTTTTGGATGTGAGAAGGCGTATGACCGGGTCCCCCGGGAGATACTGTGCGAGGTGCTGCAGGAGTATGGGGTGAGGGGGTCACTTCTCAGGGACATCCAAAAAGAAAAAAGTCTTTTTGGTTCAGAGGGGTGCATTCCATAAGCCCATGGTTGCATTAAGACATGGCGCTGTTCCTGGGGGCTTGGGTGCCTGCTTGACAAGCCGACTGGACGTGACGTGGCAGTATCGACGATACCATTTTTTCATTCAAAATTAAACATTGTGACCTAATTTTGGTCACCCTTACTAGTTACTATATCAATTATACAATAAACTGGTAAGCACAGGTAAAGCTCAGATTGTACAAATACTGTCTAACCCTGGCAGGAACTTACAGGGTAGGCATGCAGTAGTCCAGGAGCCATGATGTATGGGTTGGGCAGTAGAGGGGGCACTCCAGGTGGCAGGTTTGGAGGTGCTTTCCCTGTATGCACAAAGCAATGTAAAAACATGAATGCATTGAATTGATTTACCAAACAAGCCACTACTAAAAATATATTATCATTGCCTAACCATGCACACTTGCAAAAAGGAAATTAAAAAAAACAACTGTACTTTCAGTGTGAAATCCCAGCATAAACTACAGAAACAAAATAGGGCTGCACAACCCAACCATGCTCTAAACCAAATGTCAGGTCTTACCCATTGCAATCTCATTTATACATAAAAATGATTCTACCAGAGTCCAATTAGCAAGGAGAGATCTGTTACAGCAAACCAAGTGCTACAAATTTCTCCCTAAGCTGCATCGGTAAATGAGAAGACCACAAAACACGTGACACACTTTGCACTGGCAGAGGGAGTAGAAAGAAAAACAAATCTTACGCATTTGTGTGTGTGTGTGTGTGTGTGTGAGAGAGAGAGAGAGAGAGCGAGAAAAAAGCTTCAGAGGAGCAACCAAACAGAGTAAAGGCCCTGACACACCAAGGTTTGTTTTTGTTGTGTGTCCCGCACCTTCGCCACGCATCATCCGTCTGCCTTTTTTGGCTGATTCTACATGTTTATTCTGCGTCATCTCTTCAGTGTGAAAATGGTACGAGGAAAGCAAAGAAACGACAGAGTGCACAAAAAAGGCTCTTCTCATTGTTCATCTAATCTGATCAATCCAAAGCACATGAGAGCTGTCAAAACTGGCCAAAAATTACAATTGAATGTAATTTTTTTCCCTCACCGTGTTCAGCTATCAGTAATTTTGTAGCTTCTATGAATCTCTGTGGTTTAAGGTTTAGTTTATTTTGAACGTGTCATATGGCTGCCGCTGTTGTCTCGGAGGTGTGTTCCAGTGTTAATTTTTGGCCAAGATGAAAGCAACGCCATAGTCGGCCGTTGTTGCCACTAGTTCTTGCCCATCAGCTTTGTGTGTCAGGGAAGAGGAGTCAAGATGAGTCAGAAGAATTGAAACCCTGCCAGTGACAGTGAGGAAATGGCAACCAACTTATTCAAAAAGGAAGAACAGTATTAACACCAGAGACGCTCTACATAATGTTCTCAGTACACTTAGTGGCAAACCACAGATGAGAAAAACAAACTATGGTTAAATATAATTTTGAAAGTGCATTTAACCAGTTACTCCAAATTATAAAGCCCTGACACCAAATTCCAAAGGCCCCAATTAACTCACTAGTAATGCTACCTGTAGATTGATAACACAAATTACAGTAAGCAAGGCAGACAAAGTGAGGGGAAAGAAAAGCTAAAATACTTAAGTATAAATAAGCATTTAGTATTAACATACAAATTTTGTAAAGAAAATTTCTAAATGCAAGATTTGGATTTGGTCTAAACAGCAGTGTATTTCACACAAAAGTGTAATTTTCACTGCAATGTTTGTGCTTGGGTTCATGTCTAACCTGAGGATGTTGCAGAGCTGCGTGAGGATGAGGATGGTATGGCCAAGGCTGCCGAGGAGACTGAAGCGGCAACTGCAGCTGGGACACCCATAGAGGCAGTGTTGCCACCCATGGCTAGACTGCTAGCGGGGCCAAGGCCAGAGGGAGCTGAAACTGTGGCAGAGCCCACAGAGGAGACCTGAGGGCTCCCAGGGACACCTGTGCAGCAGCCATTGAGGAAGAGGAGGGGACTGACGAAGACGGCACGGTTGAGACAGATGAAGGGAACGAGGAGGAGTGCAGGCTTGAGTCACCGTCTACGCTGGGGTGCTGTAGAGACGGAAGATAAAAAAATGGGGTTAGGATTGATAAGATTACATTTCTATTAAAGTAAATAGACATCTAAAGTGTCCATCTGCCATCACAGGAAATGCTCACACACACACAACTTATGGTTTCCGTCAGTCCCGTTAAAACTTTTTTTTTTTTTTTTTTTAAATCTGCTCTTTCAAAAGGCCACAAAAAAGCAAAAGACAATGCTAGATCCACATTATAGGTTGTAAAAAATACTATATTAAGCATGACAAGTTCACCAGTAAGCTTGAGTTGGATGTCCGAACTGCAGATGGAGCAAGGCTGTTCTGTTGTGATTGGTGAGAACTGTAGAAATGAAAGGAAGGTTCAGCGCACGTCTCAACTATCTGCAAATACCATCACATTTACTGATACTTGGGTTTACCCAGAGGTCATAACTTAGGGTACTATTTCATTTCCTACTTCGTGTGTTTTAATTTAGCAGCATCTCACTTGTTGTGCTGAGGAGGGGGGATGGTGCTTGGAGGCAAGTCTTCACTGTGGCCAAGACCGCTGAGGGATGTTTGATTGGATGTAGACATCAAGGAGGCAGAGCCACTGTCAGTCAAAGTACCCATGCTGGAAACAGGCGTGACCAAATCAGAGACCGGTTTGACAGATACTGCAGAGCCTGCTGCAGCTGGGGAGAGGAGAGATATTTCTGGAATAAATTCCAATCCAGAGTGATCAGAATTTTTTCAATAATGCTTTTAAGAGAAAAAAAAACACTTACCTTCAACAGATTGTGTTGCTTGTATTGAACTGAAGCCATTCTGTAAAACCAACAATGAAGGTGAGTTTCTATGGAAACAGGCCATTCATAAGAAGTTGCAGAACCAAGAAGCTTGTTTGTTATGCAGAGCATTTTAACTACAGGTCTAAAACCAGTAGTGTATTACAATGACCATAAGCTTATCCCAAAAAAAAAAAAAAAAAAAAAAAAAAAAAAAAAAACTGGAATAAGGGGGATTAGACTAACACCAGTTTATTAAGAACAGTTGCACCCTTCGTCATTTTAACTGAAGGTCAGGTAATGATCTCAAATTGATTTTAGGGATGCAGAAGGAATGAAGGGGTACATCAAACAACTAATTTACTCCAGGAGACTTGCACATTAAACCTAAACCTCTAAAAGGACCAAGTGTCAAGCAAGTTGTTTGCACTATCCACTCCTCTAAGGACTTCACTAACACAACACCATATTAAATATTTTATCAGGTCTAGTGGAAAAAGAGGGAAGCTTTGACCTTACCTTGGGCTGCATATCCTTATGAGGGGAGGAGGAGACCGAGTGAGGGTAGCGCCTAGTCTGAGATGCTCTCTGATCGTACAGGTCCATCTGGCTGGAGTTGAGAGAGCTGGAGTTGACTCACTGCAGATTGTAATGGTATTGACAAGATTGTGTTCTTAGGGAACAATGAATGGTTCTGACTTAAAAAGTTACAACTTAAATTTTAAAGCACTCTTGAAAATATGCAATTAAATCTATCATTAGAACCCAGTGATTCTAATAACTGCTGCATAAGAAAAAATAGAACATAAAAAACTTCAACTGCTAAATATCAAGCTATAATAAAAAATAAACTGAACAATTAAATATTTCACAGTCCACACACTTCTAAAAAAACAAATATGTACTTTATCTCCATATTAAAAAAAAAAAAAAAAAAAAAAGGAAGTATTTTAAATATACCAACCTGCTGGGGGTAGTGTAGAGATTTTTCTGGATCTGGTTGGCTGGTGGTGTGGTAGCGGAGGTGGACTCGTACTCTGGTATAACTGGTTCTGACCCAAACTGCAGTGCTCCAAACTGAAGATTAAGGCCAGAGATGTCTGTTGAGCCAGGCATTTCAACCGCCATTGCAGGAATCTGAGGAAGATGAAGGGCATATTACGATTTGGCACACATACTTTGGAGTCTTGTCCATGGATGGTTTCTACTATTGTAAGACCAGGAGTTTCTACTATCGTAAGACCAGGAGTTTGTCACAGACGAGACTTCCCATCACATTCATCAAATGTCCAATTTTTTTTGTTAAAATGGGGAATTTCTTATGCTTCTCTTTAAAAAAATAAATTAAAAAAATAATAAAGATTCTTCCATCAATTCCATTTTCCATCTTCGTCCGCTTATCTGGTATCAGCTTGCAGGGGGAGCAGCTCCAGCAGGGGACTCCAAACATCCCTTTCCCAGAGCCACATTAACAAGTGTCGACTGGGGGATCCCGAGGCATTCCCAGGCCAGGTTGGAGATATAATCTCTCCACCTAGAACTGGGTCTTCATCGAGGCCTCCTCCCAGCGAACATGCCTGGAACACCTCCCTAAGGAGGTGTCCAGGAGACATCCTTACCTGACGCCCGAACCGGCTCCTTTTGACGCGAAGGAGCAGCGGCTCTACTGCGAGCTCCTCACGGATGACTAAGCTTCTAAGGGAAACGCCAGCCACCCTCCTGAGGAAACCCATTTTGGCCGCTTGTACCCTGGATCTCGTTCTTTTGGTCATAACTCAGCCTTCATGATCCTAGGTGAGGGAAGGAACAAAAACTGACCGGTAAATCGAGAGCTTTGCCTTCTGGCTCAGCTCTCTTTTCGTCACAACGGTGCGATAAATGGAATGTAACACCGCACTCGCTAAGCCGATTCTCCGACCAAGACCCTAAGGTATTAAACTCCTTCACTTGGAGTAAGGACTCATTCCCTACCTGAAGAAGGCACTCCATTGGTTTCCTGCTAAGAACCACGGCCTCAGATTTAGAGGTGCTGATCCTCATCCCAGCCGCTCCACACTCGGCTGAGAACTGATCCAGAGAGTGCTGAAGGTCACAAGCCGATGATGCCATCAGGACCACATCATCCGCAAAAAGCAGCGATGACATCCTGAGCCCAATGCAACCCCTCCCCACCCCAACTATGCCTCGATATCCTGTCCATAAATACTACAAACAGGATTGGTGACAAAGCGCAGCCCTGGCGGAGGCCAACCCTCACCTGAAACAAGTCAGACTTACTGCAGAGAACCCGGAAACAGCTCTCTTTGGTCATACAGATATTGGATGGCCCTGAGAAGGGACCCCCTCACCACATACTCCCGCAGCACCTCCCACAGTATCTCCCGGGGGACCCGGTCATACGCCTTCTCCAGATCCACAAAACACATGTAGACCGGTTGGGCATTGTCCTTTCTTGCAAAAGTAAAGATCTGATCCGTTGTTCCACGACCAGGACGAAATCCGCATTGTTCCTCTTCAACCCGAGGTTCAACTATCGGCCGAACCCTCCTTTCCAGCACCTTGGAGTAGACTTTACCAGGGAGGCTGAGAAGTGTGATACCCCTGTAACTGGCACACCTCTACCATAGAGGATGTGCCAGCTGGATTTAGGAGTTCCTCAAAGTGCTCCTTCCACAGTCCTATTACCTCCTTAGTTGAGGTCAACAGGATCCCATCCTTGCTGTACACAGCTTGGATGGTCCCCCGTTTCCCCCTCGTTTAATTTAATAATATGTTGTAATTTGAATTCATTTGTTACCTTTGTTGTGATAGAGGTCCTCTTCTTCTGCTGTTTGAGTTTATGTTGCTGCAAAGGTAGTGGACTGGAACCCTGGGCATCTGAGGAATTTGGAGAGACTTGCTGACCTAGAGAAGGGACTGCGGCCATTTTGGGAAGGGAGGAAGCAGGCGGGGGCACTACATGGGGTAAAGATGTTTGTTGGGGTAAGGAAGAAGACGAGGAGGAAGAAGGCAGGCCTTTGTCCTGCAGGAAAACATCCAACATGGACGAGGTTGAGGTGGCTGCCTGGTAGGGCTGCCGCTTTGTAAAGGGCGTATGGCCAGCAGACTCCGGCTGGGTCTTTATATCTGGAAAATGGAGAGGGGAAATATAATTTAAGTTAGGTAAAAAACCCTGATAGCAGTTAGGATTGTCCTACATTGAAAAAAAGAAAATATTTGTCATTATCCTTAACATGCTAAAGGGAATTGAAGGAAGATCAGAGTAATTACAGAAGGATGTCAGCTCACCATATTGTCCCAGTGAGGTGGCACTGGTGTCCCAGGATGAAGGGGTTGTGTTGGGAGGTCCAGTTTGAGAGTGCTGGGCTGCCAGCTGGGCCAGTGCCTGGGCTGTTTTATACTGCTCCAGGAATTGAGAGCCAGTGGTCCCTGTGCTCGCACCTTTAAGGTCCCCCACATCCCCGAAACCCTTGCTCAGCATGCTGACCTGCAATGTTGGCAGATTATGACACACTGTTATTACAATTAGAAAAAGATAATGCAACATGGGCCAAGTTATGACCAGTAGCCGTGTACTTTCCCTGTGTGGCTAGGAAGTGGTTGAGATATAAATCTTAAGAGACAATTTGTATCCGTAAGTAAAAGCTGCATCAGTTAAGTAAAATTAAAAACAGCCTGGGACATAATTACAAAATGCTTTAGTGTTTTTTCAGTGAGTCTCACCATGCTGTGCTGGGTGTAAGGGGTGCTGGTGGATGTTTGCGAGAGTGGCACCCCTTGCTTAGAGTTGCTGAAAACCAGTGACTGGGACAAGGAGGGAGGCTGAGTGGCCTCCATGGGGGGGGTTTCTGTCTCTGAAGAAGAGGATGGGGGAGTCTTCCCCAGAAGCACCGCAAGGTCAATCCTATAGCAAGATGGAGATATTCATTATAACAGGAGGACATTTGAAATGGGATCCGCAACAACTGAACCTTTTATTTTCACTATGGCTAAAACATTTACTTTAGACCAACAACTAATACTTGAATTATTAATTAATCTTGAAATTATTTTCTCAATTAATAGTTTAGTCTATAAAACCTCAAAAAGACGTTGCCTTGCAAAATTATGAAGGGTTTTTTTTTTTGTTTACAATTTTCTAATAGTTTTTTCCCCAACCAACAGTCAAAAACAATTTAGTTTACTATAATGAAGGACAAGGAAATGCTGCAAACCTCCATAATTGAAGAAGCTTGCAACATATTCTTATATATTTTACATTGAAAAAGTAAATGGTGAAAGCAAGCTAATGTAATTATTCTCCCAACCAATTCCTTGAAAAGAAGGCTAAGAAATCCGGCTAAAAAAGTGCATAAGTTAACCACCTCTGGCCTTTGGTGATGGTAACATTCTCTTGAGGCAGAGGCACGGAAGCCACACTGGAAGCTGTGAATATCTTGGTCTCTGAAAGCTGCAGCGGAAGAGAGTAAAAGATGGAAAACAATTACAGCTAGAAGAACAAAGGTTAACATCTATATTCAAAAATGGATAAGTGAAACTATGCTAAAATCAGTTTATTACTTCTAATTCGTCTTTGAAAGTTCACACTTAATGTTATATTTAGAGCTACAGCAGTTGTATAAGGTTGATCCCAGAAACACTCACATCCTCATTCCAGTCCTCAGTGCCCCACTCCTCCGTAGCAGTCCTCCAAGCACCTATGAGTCAAAGAGAAACAGTTCAATACTACTTTGATAGGCAAAATGAGATTTAAACAGAATAAGGCATGCATAAAAACAAAATATTGTCACCATTTTAAGACCGATCTTTTTTTAACTACCTCCACATGTGCAACCTGCAAATTTGGTCCATGAGTAATTAGTCAACTGCGTGGTTAACATCATTTACCCTAGTGTGTCTCGCTTTCGTAGCGTCACACTCATCGTTCCCACATGCTATTGCAAAGCACTGTTGTTACCATGTTTTTGCATGAAATTCATGATGTTGCAGTCCATAATGCATTTCAAGTGGTGCTCTGAAGTTGAAGATCATCCATTTTGTTTGCTAAAGACCATACATTGGTGAGGAAAATGCTGAGTTGTGATAGCCAATAAGGAATTAGCCTAACATTAGCCCTCCTCTCTATGTTTACCGTCTCAACCCCGCTGGTGTCGAAGAGATTTGCCTTTCTTTTAGGGCTGCACAATTAATCAAATTTGAATCACGATCACAATTTTGACTTTCCTTGATCAAATTTGCGTGATCAAGCAATTTTTTAAATGAGTCATTTAATAGAACGCTCCAGTTTTTTTTTGCAAAGCCAATCTACCGCTCCGTAAACCACTGTCTGATCATGAGCCAGTCAGAGCTGTTCCCTCCACCGCGCAGCTTAGTTTCTAGATGTAGACAGTCACAGAGGATAGAGTAACGTGAGGAAAATTCAACAGATAGCAGTCGGTCATACGTCGGTCTCAGGGTTTACCAGTTCACTAGTAAACGCAACATTTTGTCCCGTCTGTTGTTTTACAGACAACAGCAGTGACCACCGCTAGTCGGTGCTTGTTAGTGTCTGTTAGCTCACAGGGCTCTAGGACGCGAGTAATATTTTTCCTTTAGGTCGCATTAGTGCACCTAATGTCCTCGCATCTGCTGCAATGTTGTTTATATCGATATGGTTTAATTTTGCGTTGAATGACCCATTTCTTCTGTAAAGCTGTGCCTGTGTTGGATCTCTTCTCTACTCTCTCTCTCTGCGCAACCCCGCCACACAGCGGCCGCCTGACCACACTTCTGACATTTGTCCACAGTTTTAATTGTTATTAACACAGCTGTATATTGTTAAGCATGAAAGGCAAACCTGTATTTGTACCAGTGTTTCCGCTGATAACTGCTATTGCGGCCACCACGGTGAAAAACACGGAAGAAGTTATTGATTGCAACTAACTACAGTTGGTAGAGTAATAGCGTGTGAGACGGAGCCTGCTGGACCTGGGCGAGAGATGTGACCCATGGCCAGAATACCATAATAAAAAATTGTGAGTGACGATACAGACATTTCATTGTGTGTAACTCTGCTGACCCGCCATTCGACCCGTGCTGGACCCATTCTCAGAGATACATAAAAAAAAAATATCCTACGCTATTTATTTCAGATAGCTAATTTTCATTTACATGTGTTGCAGCTGTATGTCTATACAAGATGCAACTTCAACACAAGAAGAATGTAGCATAATATGGATGTGAAAGCAGTTATAAATAGCCTCTGTGACAATAAAAGTTGTTTTGGTTAAAATCAACAAATAATTGTGATAATCGTGATTGCTTTACTCTGACCTCGAGGAGAGACTTCTCTCGCTCGTCTAAATCAAATCCACTCATGACAACATAGCTGGCTGATTCGCAGGATTGACTGACTCGTGCGAGCATCGACGCATCTCGCGAGTCATCGAGTGAATCCTATGGTTTGCGAGCTTGTGGCCCAGAGTCTGCAGGTTGGACTGTTTCTCTGTTCACTCAGTCGCTTGAGTTGACTTGTGAAGTTGTTGCTGCCTATGAAGTTGTAAGCTTTTTGCAGCTAAGATGGCAAGGAATTGTAGTAGCTAATGTTGCAAGAGGTTTGTGTGTGTGGCGCTGTTGTCATTTTAGATTGAATTGTAGTAGGACTCAATTGATCCAGGTTATTGATACTAGAGACTCGCGATTTGAGAGTCAATTTAAAGATCCAAGTGAATCACGTCTCAAACAGGTTTAGTGTGTCCCTTCATTTTCCCATAGTTTTTTTTTTTTTTTTTTTTAAAGTTAGCTGACTACAGTGGTCTTAGTTAAAAAAAAAGTTAATCTGGAGCCATGAAAGTGAACATAGTTTTACCAGGAGCAGAGTCAAACTTGGGCGGGTAATTTGTTCCCTCTGCTGCAGCGTATTCCAACCCTAGAGACAAAGACAGGAGATTAAAGTTGTATGTAATGAAAAAATGTGACTATACTTCAGACAACTGGACACAGAGATCTGGAAGTAAATATCTAAGAGAAAAAGCTGTGGAAGTTGGTGTTTGTAAACAGCGTGCATATGCCCAGCATTGAAAAGCAGATTTCCTTCCTTTCACCTTTATCACAAGAGCTTCTTTGTGATGCTGATGATGATTTTTAAAATATTTTTGAAGGTAAACAGATGGTTCATTGATAAGATCAATTATCTTATTAGAGGGGAGCACTAAATACATTAACTTACTAGCTCCCTCCTCAAGGTCTGTGCTTCCTGTGTTGTTCCAGGTGCTGCACCCTCCATAGTTTTCTTCTGCCTGGGCTGGCTCCGCATAGTCAGCAGGGTTGAATGTTCTGGGGAAGAAAGTGATAAGTGGGTTGAGTTGAGAATTGAGTGTACTGACCAACAGCTGAAGGGCTGCCAGCACAAAAAATAAATAAAATAAAAATAAAGAAAACTTTAGCCACAACTGGGTGCCCACACACAATAATCTGGGGTCCATTTCTTAACTTACCTTCTACAGGTCAAAGTTTTGAAAATGTTAAGCAGAAGCAGACTCCTATTCAATTCTTAAGAGCTTCAAACCACTAATGAGCTAGTTGGTTTTGCACCTGCATATTGCACTACGAGTACTGTATGAATAAATCCCCAGCTCTTATGGTCATTCTGCTTTTAGCTAATAGAAACACTTCAGACAGGAGTGAGTAGGGAGTTTAGCAGGAGGAGGAAATTATAGGAACTGAAGTGAAACCATTTCCATCTTTGAGAATTTGTACAGCCAAGACATGCAAATGAGCATCTAAATAAGTTTTTTGTTCCTCAAACTCTTTCCTGGTACTGCACATTTTTAATTAATATGACATATCTGCGTATGCTGGTAAAATTACAGCTGGTGCAAGAACAAGACTTTTTTGAGTCAAGGCAAGATGCTTTCATTATTTGTCTAAGATCCTTCCTGTGCAAATCTGGGGGCATTTATGGCTTGCCTGAGCAGATTTGACATCAAATTTCAGGAAGGTCATATCGTTTTAATATCCTATTAATAGAATGAGGAGTAATACTTTGTTTTGATAAAATCTTATATTACAACATCCTGTTTTATGGCACTGAAAGGTCTCCCTACAGAAAACAAGAATAACAGACACACCAGAGGCGATGCACTCACCTCTCACCTCCTGCAATATCATATCTGGGCCCCTTATCAATCTGGCTTTAGAGGAAAAATAATGGCAACAATTACAAGAAGCACAACAAAGTAAAAGATAAAGCTTTTGTTTTTCAGACCACAATCCAGAGCAGCAGCGCAAGCAAAATGCCATCGGTCTGCCTGTGCCAGTGTTGTAACAAACACTACACCGGTCAGTCACTCTCCAATGCAAGGCAAGCCAGTGTGCTTTTAGTCATGGTGGGTAATACAGAACAATAAACCCAACTCAGAGGTATACACATTGCAGCCACAAACAAAAATCCGTTGCTAGATGAGAGCAGTTATGCAAGAGTAAATGCAGTAATCTTTTCATTGATGCAGTTAATGCCTAAACAATCTAAGAATTTCAATGATACCTTCTATCACACAAATGCATCATCTCAAATTAGGAATGTTAATATTTAACCGTTAACCGACAATAAGAATTTTGACTGATTAATATTATCAGGTAAACAGTTGCTAGGTCTATACCTAGTATGACTGGACCATGTATGGTCAATGTGCTTAATTGTGGCCAAATTGTTACAGGGATAGTCAGCAGTGGTGTCTATAATATAATATAGATAATAAATGTTCATCTGTAGGTAGTGGTCCCAGTAATATTTGTTGTGTACTCGGGTTGCTATCACATGATATTGTAAAGATGTGTTTGAGAAAAATAATTGAGGATTGCTTTTCAATATTTATGTTTTTTTTTTTTTTTTTTTTTTTTTAAAACAAGTTCTTGTTCTGGATTACTCATCTAAAGTGTTAGTGTAATTAAGGTTACTTTGTACAGACCAGACATAGGCTTCACCCCATGACAATTATGAACTACAGCTTCACTTTACCATTTATTTCTTCTGTTCTACTTGTTGCAGTTTTTTCACAGGGTTTCCACCAGCTGCTGAAGCACTGCCTGCTTCCTTCCAGCGTCTATGTTAAGCAATTGTGATGTTCACACAGCCCACACTGCGCCATAGAGCTCTGCGAAAGCTTGCAATCCGGAGCAATTGTTTTAGCTTTGTCTATTTTTTTTTTCCAATTACAAATGAAATGAAAAAGGTATATATGATACAAGTGTATGATAAATGATCAAATATGCATCGCCTGCTTCCCTCTGCAATAAAACAGTTTAAAGAGCCCTGTATTGAGGAAATTGCTCAGCTGATAAGCTACAATGTAGGTAAAAACCTGTGTTGCGCCAATACACTCGACTAATGGTGGAACTTGGGCCTGGCCCTATGCTGTCCAGCCAATTACCAAGATTTTTAAATTAAAAAAAAAAAAAAAAAACACTATTTGTTGCATTGTAAAAAGAAAATAGGTTATACAATCTATTTCTTAAATACTAGTTAAGTTGTGTTTTAAGCTCCTTTTTCCCTGCCAAGTTCATGGCTCTTACTGACTACTGTACAGCGCTTACAGAGGAGAGCTATGTGACACATGCCACTATATTACGGGTAAAATTGGCCACGCTACACAGTAGTAGGGTGGGCAGACACACAGCTGACAACCTTGCAGGTGGATAGGGGGGAGATAGTCTCGGACACTTAAGCAGTTACTGTGAATGTGGATGCATGTGTCCACGACAATGCATGCATGCAATATAGTGGCTGCTCTACCCGTACAAGTCTGCAGCTGCCTGCAGAAGCTGAACACGGAAAATATGTCTGAGTCTCCTGGATGGGTGAACTGAGAATCAGTTGCCGATTTGTCGGTTAACGGTTAATGATCAGTTAACAAAAGTTGGCTGTCGGAAAAAAGCCTCCCTTTCACAGAGCTATTACTAAACAGCCATACAGGATGCTGATGTAAATCAGCATTCAATATCTCCATTGACAGAAATTTCCACTTTACGTCAACTAGTGTAATGACAAACAAACACATACTTCATGATAAACCTTGATCATCTTCAAATGTAAATGGCTCAATTCAAATAAACAGCTGAGCTCAGTCTCCACAAGAACCACACTTTTACTAGTATTTGTAGCTGTGACAAACAACATTAACCATTTTCAGGGGGTTTGTGTATGCTGACTTGGAGAGGCCTCGATGAATAAGACATAGTGGGACTCCCATCTCTTCCCTTGGTTTCTTTTCTGCAAATTAGAGAATTCAATAAAAAGGCAGCCAATTACCCCAAAGAGCTTTAAATGTTCCAACCAATGCTATGGTACAATTGAATACAACTGGCTACACAATGACTGCATCCTTTACACCAGGCAAGGCAAGGCGGTTGATATAGGCAGCCATGTTACATGCTGCAGTTATGGCTAACAACTCTGAATGCAACTTTACTTTGTGTCACAATCTCAAGGGCAGTGATTCAATTCAATACAGTTTTTAAATCCATGATTTAATTCCACAATGATGAGCCACTACTTTATATATACATAAAACACACCTATTTTACTACAAGGTGACGACATAAAACAAACAAAGACAAAAACTGATGTTTCCATTACTTTGCTAACCACCAAATACTAAAGACCTTCTTAATCCCCAAATGTGTCTGATATTCTTGGAATTGCAACTAAAACCATGTAATTTTTTTTTATATCCCAAAAATCTGATTTGGGCTTACAGTGTCAATATAGCCTTAGGAGAGTAGTAATAACTTAGATACACATTGTTATGCTTAATGTCACAGGTCTTAGGCAACTCATAAGCAAATACCTCCTCTTTCCTCTTTATTGGCCAGTGAGTGAATTTGTGTCTGAAATTCTTGGCACCATGGAGGATTTCTGCATCTTCAAGAAATTGCTAATATGTAAATAAAAACCAACATTTATAGATAAATTCATGAAATTTTATTAATTAGACATTCCTCCTACCATTTGAGTCATTTAAGATTTACACTGACTTTAGAACAAATCTTTTTGATTAGCTTATTCATCAGTAATGATGTGGTACTTGTGAGCTCACAGTATTCATTTAACTTGAGTAGAATGCTAACATTGTAAAGCAGAATATGTGTATGTGGGGTGAATGGTACAATGTGCCTCGGCATCCTCTTAAATGTACCAACACGATGTACCAATGATACACACAAATGCAAACCTTCCTTTTGAGCCACATTTGTTTTATTTAAGTCACTGTTTAACTGCAGTGAAGCCAAGCTGGTAAACTGTCTGGTAGCAACAAGAAGCAAAAGCAATCACAGAACTGTTGTGGTGGGGGGGGGTTAAGTAACATGAAAACACCTCAGCTAGCACTGCATGCGATTGCAGCTGGGAAGCACCAGCTCACCAAAATAAAGCTTAGAATTTAACCAATATGAAATACGCATATTGTAGAATTCGTTGAAATATGCCAGTCAATATCTAGGTTTGCACACTATATACTTAAAATTGTAGGACATTTTCACAGCATCATGGAAACAAAGCATACAAATAAAACCTTAAAGACTTGAGATTGTGTTAGTTACACCAAAACACTTTGTTTCATTCAAGTCATGCCTCTACTCTCTGAGCCTCTGTGTTCAACTATATATTTATGGCATGAATACAGTAGCTTTGAAGCACACATTCAATACTTTGTATTCTTAAGAGTGAAAATTACACTCCGGCTTCTCTTGGGAGGAAGCCACTCAGCCATTGACCTCACTAGAGAAAGCCACATTATATCACATGCGCTACTCTACTTTAGCAGACCAAGAAGATTTAAAGATCCATAACTATAGTGAAGCATCACATCCAACTGCTTCATAGTCAAATGAAATCAGTCAAATCATGCAATAAATTTGTTATGACAACTACAATGTCACCCATTACATGATGAAATTTGGCAATAATGTCACAGTTGAGAAATAATTCCTCTGTTATGACTACTAGTCAAGCTGCTAACTAATTGACTGACATATTAATAAACACACACACTTCTGAGTGGTTCTATCAAAATGTCACTCCAAATAAAATGTTAAGACATTGTGCACTTTCTGAAGAGAATTATTCTGACCAGGCTGTTCCATCCCATTGGCTGATGTATATTCTCCCTTTTGGATTAACGCTAAACAATGGACCAGGGTCCTGCTCTCTGGTGACCATGGCAACAGGTAAAAGTGGAACAAAAGGCCTTCTGGTTTTAGACAACGCAGGTGTTCACTTACCCCATGCCTTGCGCCGAAAATCTGCCTCCTCGCCGCCCAGACACTCCTAAAGAGACAAGAGTCAGTTTCTTAGCCGGACAACTGTTTTCACGAGAAAGACTGGCAGCGTTTATAGTAAATATAAAAACCTATCTTTGATTCCGCCTCGTTTTGATAAGATACATTTCCTTCACAAACTACTTTGTCTAAAAAGGATTACAGCAACTTACCAACAGTCCCTCTTCCTCTTCCCCTTGCCCTTCGGCCTCGCTCCGCACCTCTTCCAGCTATTCCAGCCTTGGCTCCATCCAAGCCATTCTCCTGACCACGAACTTGAGTTGAGAAGAGAAAACAGCATCAGATTCAGACACTACGCTGCATGCAGATGTCAAAATAATCATTTAGGCTTAACATGTTTACAGGTAACAGAAACAGTATCAAAATGTGGTGCAGAATGAGAGCAAATTACATTTCCCAACTGTGGTCCCCTTCAGAACCACAGAGCCAGGGCTTCAGGGTTATGGCCAAAATGATAAGATTTTTTTTTTTTTTTTTTAACATTAAGATCGCAATTATTTATCACTATTATTCATGGATTTAAAAAGGACATTTGTATTGCACTGCTAAATTCCTGCAAATGTACATATCTTTGCATCAAAATAAGACTGGCGCTTATTCACAATGCATCACCTAGCAGCAAATCATAAATAAAATTGTATCCAAAAAGGGGGCCAGCTCTTCACCCTGTGCTCCAGACTTTTCATTCTGCCCATCTGCTATCTGTTGTATATTACTTCTCTACTCTGGACTACAGCCCCAACATTCAGGAAGATTTTTCAGAGACTGCCTCTCCGGGAGTGCAGAGGAATGACATCTCGATCACCCCTGGTGGCTGGCTGTTCATTAAGGAAGCGCTTAATTTGATATGCAGCTCAGTTTTCTATGAGCGATTCACGCATTTTAAAAACGTCAATATCGTAGTCACGTTCATTTAATTGTGGGAAACCAAAATTGTGTCTGATCAATTGTGCACCCCTAACCAGTGCTTTGCTTGCCAAAACAAACATTCCTATTCATAAGATACCTAAAAAAAAATGTACTGTAAGTCAAAGTAAAAAGAGATAGTTAGCACTTACACTCTCGTCCCCTGCTGGCTCCACGGCCCTTACGTGGAGCTCCACCTCGACGACGTGCTACATCCTTCTCTCCTCCTTTCTCCCTGTTCTCTTTTCCTTCCTCTCCGGTTTCTGCCTGGCTAGTCTCCTTCTGGCCTGACACCCCTTTCTTCTTCCCCACCATTTCCCAAGAGTCCTTAGGAAAAAATAAAGACTGTGTTACACTGCTGGACTCACTGACTATGTAGCGAGTCACCAATACGTAGGGCTGGGTATCGTTACAAGATATTCATTATCAGTACCAATACGTGATTTCGATACCAGTTCATAAACGATAGCGGTTCCAAAGTGATTTATTTATTTTTCAGCTCCTACTACATGAGCCTCATCTCTGTGCACAACGTACAGTTTTTTCTGCCTGGATCTGTGACGTGTAACATTAGACAGGCAATCATAAACATTAGATCTTTGTAGAAGCATGCTGCATGCTTATTGGCTCACTGACGCTAATGACATTTTCTCCTTAGGTATTAATATTTAGTATTGAATGACAAGGCATTTTGATACTTTAGAGGCAATTCGGTCGATGCCTTAAAAGTATTGAATTCGGTACCCAGCCCTACAAATTTTATTTTATTTATTTTTATTTCTAGACCATTGCCATAACAACAGGACAATGTACTCAGCCAAAATCACAACTAAAATAAATAAAACTGGTTGGATATGGAGTGTTGCCTGGTGGTCAGCATAGCATTAGTCTGGATCGACATGCTGCATGTCCCTCAACTCGCAAAACCATGTTTGTTATGGGAAACAACTAATTCTAAGCCACACACTGAAAACGGCAAGTTGAAGAAAAGAAAGATGAAGTTAAGAAAATTGCATTGTACAACAAAGCAGGCCTGCTTAGTTCTTATGTTGAATGACTGTAAAGATTTAAAAAAAGAATATGTTTATGGCATTTACCATATAACTGGGACGATTTGAGACCAATTGGCAGGGATTTGACAAAATACACACGGCGATACACTGGTAAGAGCAAATTATGTTTAAGCATGTATCCAGTTTATTTATATAACTCACACGTTACTGTATTGCGTAAACAGTTGACTTCATTTAATATCGTATGTGGCGTTTTATAACATGGTGCAAATGTTCCACCAAAACAAGTTTGTTCCCGAGACCATTTTGCAGAGTTTAACTTCACATTACCGCACAAGATGATGATGATTGGTTTAAAGAAATGCAAACAACCCAGAGCATTTTTTTTCCTATCCAGGAATGTATGTGTGGAGTAGCCAGACCTTACCCCACAGCATTGTGGAGTATTTTGACAATCCAGGAAGCTGACAGACCCTTATCAGGTCCAATTCATGAGCTGGAAAGATACATATCAACCCTTTTTGATTTAAATATCCCTCTATTTTCTACTAGTTACATTTATATCAAAGTTTTTTGTAACTATAAGGTCTCATTGTTATCCATACTCTTATGCTAAACCATCACACAAAGCCAATACTCACAGTGTCTGGGTTACCCTCCAGCAACACATTAATGGCTCTGTTGACATCCCCATTGCAATCGTGCAGTGCAATCATAGACTCATCCTGGTCCTTGCCTGTGATGTCAATCAGCTGCAAAAGAAAGAGTGACATGATGAGACACAGAGGTGACTCCTGATAACTTGTTCATAAAAAGGCTCTTAATGTAAACTTATGCAAAAGATAGGTTTCTACAAACATACACACTTAAGAACCAGGGTTGGCTACAGAACAGCACGCCTGCTACCAGTAGGGATTTAGCATCTTGGTCACTTCAGTAGCTTGAACACAAGTTTTATTTTCCATAAAAAGGTTGTGACACCAAGCCCTCTTTCAATGCCTTTGAAAATTCTACTAACTAATCGAGTATGCAAAAGGTAGCAACCTCTTATCAAAAAGGCACTGATATGTTTTTATATTTATATAAAAAAACAAAACTTTCCAATCTTAAATGCAAATTGGTCTTACTTTTTTAAAACTTTGACTGGGGGAATCATAAATCACATAATTTATTGCCAAATTCTGTATAACCCTGACAAATAAACAAAGCAACACAGGTAGAATAAAAGGGTAATTTGGCTTGAGTGCAGATACATAATCAAATGTATGGTAGAGTTGAGATTGAGCAATTTTCTAGCTTGTCAAACTAGCAACTGAAACTGCTGAGATTTATTTAATAAGAGCAGCTAATAATATCCAGTGTGGAACCTCAGATTTTTAACCTCTTAACACATGCAAACGGGGAAAAAAAAAAAAAAAAACACCCCTTTGCTGTTTTCATTTCTAATAACTTAGATCGTACCTTAAAAATAAATAGTTAAAGCATTTTTTTCCATACCTAATTAACACATTTTACGCAGAATGATATATTAGCTATAAATAATATTCACCACCACAGACTTGATATAATGCACTGAAAGTTGTCACTGACTGAATGTGCTTGATGACATCTGGCCAACCAAATATGAAATACTAATTTTATATATGCAATATGCATAATATAAAAGACACATATACACACACAATGCAAGACAATACACGTGATAATCTATGTATCAGAGCTAAAACACAAAGTAGTGCTACTTAACTGGAAAATTGAAGTAGGACAAAAGGATGTGCTTCTGCTCACCTGTTTGACCTTCTCTTCAAAGTCTGCATCATTGTGGTCTGAAATCATCTGCGCAAGTCGGATCTGCTCTGCGGTAGCCTGTTCCAAGAGTAGTGAAACATCCGATATTTGCAACAAATCGAAGCACAGATTTGCACTCATGTAAAAACAAAGGAGAAACTTACTGGCTACTAGTGGTCTTGTTAGACCCTTCAATCCCTTACAAGCTTAAAGACCTGCCCAAACACTACAATGTAACTATAAAGCTTGTTTGTTGTTAGCTGGTCCACTTAGATCATTGAGTTAGTTGATCAGTGTAATTCAGACTAAAGTTGTAATCCCTAATGCCTAAAATCAGGGACTTACCTCCAGATTGTCTAAATATGGTGTCAACCGTCCTGATCATCTTGTAGTAGATTCTTAGCTTTAGTCTAAAAACTTTTCAATTGACTATTTATTGGGCTGTAACTGGCATCATTTTTTCACAACCTCTTACAGAGAACATTTTGTTGAGCCATCCATTTGTTATTTGAAGTTATCTTGAATAATACTGTCACAACTGTTGGTGACCATACTATGTATTTGTAGAAACTAAACAAGTCCCATTTAGTACAAATTGCTTTTCCTATATTCAACCCTGGTGTATGTCACTGCATCTGGGCAGTGTGACAGGTGGTGAGAGTACCTGAGGCCTCTGCTTGTGCTGTGTCTGACTCTGTGTCTGGCCCTGTGTCTGCTCCCAGCTGCCACGGACTCGGTTCCCGCCCATGGACGTCATCATTTACAGTATATACAAATAACAGTATTTACAAAGGAATAACACCTGCGAAGAGAAGAGTGAGAGAGACATTAAAGACCTGTGACTATTACCTATTTATATGCATTTCTGGTACACAATACTACTTCCTCAAACTGCCTGGTGGCTTATTGCCTAGTGGGGGGGAAGCTAGCAGCGTTATCAAGAAGACAGCATCAGCTTTGTTCCCAGAGACGCCTGAAAACGTTGACAAAGTGTTTTAGCCGCGGGTTGGACCCGCGAAGCAAGAGTGCCTGCTTGCAAGTGCGTAACGTTAGCTAACTTATTTACATCAGAGTATTATGCAACGCTTTATATATCAAAATAGCCTTGGTGATGTTTAGTCAAACTATAGCGTGAAACAACATTATATGACTGTAAAACAAACGATATATAGATCAACACTGTTTTGGACACCAAATGAGAGCCAGGATACAAACACATTACGTTAGTTAAGACATCCGACTGGCTAACGCTATGCATCTCTTTTGGATAGCAAACTGTTAACATTGCTATCAACAGCGACAGCTTAATCTTGCATACGTTACGCAAACCCCTGTTTGGAGTAGCTAGCCCACAAACTAGCCTAAAACCAGGGCCCGTCTAACATATCCAATTCTATTAACCAGCCACATGGCCAAAATGCTAGCCAACTAGCTAATACTTTAAGGGAAAGCATCCAGCTTTGAGGTCGTGGTGGGCTTCCGCTTCTCACGGCTTCACCTCATGGTGACAACGAGGATAAGCTAACTCTAATAGATAATAGCAAACTAGCTAACTGAGTACCGACCACTGCTGACTTAGCTTTATGGCCAACAAGTTCATTACCTAGCGAGCAGTGAAGCTTTCATGTTCGAACAAACCAAAAACGCCCATGCTACTCCGTTGCCGCTAGCTAGCTAGTATGCTAACGAATGTTAGCCATGCTAACTTAATTAACGTTAACGCTAACGTCGTTTCGCACAGCTAGGCAACGTTAGCCAGTTAGCAAAGTAGCCCCTTCATAAACTGCACCACCTCTAGACAACATTGTAGCCCCAGTATATTATGATGGCCGGGCTCTCGACATAGGAATCACCGATGCTAAAGTTAGGCCTGCAGGCCGCTGAAATGAAAATAAATAACAGACGATACTGACCAGAAACCCGGCTCAATATTTGACACTGCTACACAACCGACCGACAAGTGGTCTCGTTAGCGACTTTCTAGTCGGATTTAGCACAGGATATAATTCCTGAACCCCAAGTTGATACAACTAAGTTGGGGAAATATAGCAACCCGACTCGCTCACACAATAAGCGAGAGACTGAATTTACCTGTTTCTTTTCCACTCTGACACCACGGAGAGCTGCGTCACGTGGTTTACAGGGCGCTTCGAGGAAACTGGACCCACAACATGTGATCACATTACACACTAAATAGTTTAATATCAGCGGAGTTATGACATGTGGTGAGGATGCACAACATAGATAATACATGTTGGCACACTGAGTGATGAGGCGTGTAAGATATTGCATTTATCTAATAAATAAATACACATGTGTTATAAATACATTTATAACATGCCAGTGTTGAGCATGGTTGGAGCCATGAACTTGACAGTACTCACATGGGAAAGCAGCACAAAAACTGGTTAGAAAACAAATGAAAATACATGTAAGAAAAAAAGCACAGAAATTACAATCAAACGCTGTCTACATAAACAATATAACTAGATTTCCATAACATTTTGTAAATTAATTGTGCAAATAGTGAATAATATAATATAAGCGTATTTAGTGTCATGTTATGTATAGCTATTTCATAGTCTATGGTATCACTCACTACACTAATATGTAATAATGTGATGTACATGAATGAAATAATGATGTGCAATATAGTATTAAATATGTTACTACTAACGTTACTTCTACTACTACTACTACTACTACTACCACTACCACTAGTAATATAATAGTAATGTAATATCCATTACAAAGTGTGGTTGTATGAAGTGCTTGTTTAATTGCACAACAGTTTGGCCTGTTTGGCCAACATTGCCAATTATCTTTAGTGTTTTAATCACATTTTAAACAAAAAGAAACATTCTACAATACAAAACATATGGTATTAGATTTTAGGGACCTTTTGAAAGTTTTAGTGAAAGTTTGGGGCTAAACAAAGCATATAACATATTGTACGAATGTAAATTAAACTACTGTAGGTTGACCTGACTGGTCCTCCTTACACACAGTTATTACGGTAATATGGAGCGTCGCAAATCAGATGTCGCCGCTGTCGCCCTCCAGCTTCTAGCTAGCACTAGCTGAGCTGCGTAACTTACTACTACGTGCATGATGTCGCAGACCGCGAATAGTAGTGGCAGTACGCTCGCTGCATAGTTTTTTTTCTTTCTAGAAACATCCTTTCAAAGCTGATAAACATCTGCTCGACTGTGATGCAGTAGCATTTATTTTCTAAATGGACAACCGACTGTTAGCTACCAAGCTAATGTAGCAACAGAACGTTTAGATGCACTGCTAGCTAAGCTAGCTAATCGGCCTGTGGATAAACTGTTGACACTGGCAGACAACATGGCAGAGTCATTATCAGGGGTTAATGTTGTTCTGGTTATGGCCTATGGAAGCTTGGTAAGTAAGTTTCAGTTTTGGTTGCAAGCTGATTGCTCATGTGATGATGCTGAAGTTAAAACCCTGTCTTGTCACGGTTTGGTTTTGTGGGCAGGTGTTTGTGCTGCTGTTTATTTTCGTCAAAAGGCAAATAATGCGATTTGCAATGAGATCCCGCAGAGGACCCCATGCACCTATTGGCCACAATGCACCTAAGGTAAGGTGAATCTCCTCTTTTATAAGCTAGTTTACCTCTTGTGTAGTTGAATATGGATCAGTTGCTGTTGGTTCAAGAGTTCAGGTGTCGGTGTATTTTCTACATGAATTGATATACAGGCTTTGAGGGAGGAGATTGACTCCAGATTGTCCAAGGTCCAGGAGATCCGCTTTGAACCTCGACTCCTATCAGAAGAAGACGATAGGCTGAAGCAAGGATCACAGATTAGTCTGTCACTTTTTCAGCTCATCTTGTTGACACCTGGATCTATTTGAAGTGCATTTCTTTCTTCTTTTTTTTTCGAAATCTAACAAAAACCTGTTTATATATTACAGGTTGCTACAACTACCTGTACAGAATGAAAGCTCTGGATGCCATCCGTGACTCGGGTGAGAGATTAAATTTGATGCTCAGAATTGATTCTGCAGGTGCATGTATTATACATCTTCATTGTGTCATCACATAACTTAATCCATTATTATTAAACTCACGACTGGATCATCTCTCAAATTCAATTCAACTACCACACCTTTAGAAGAAGCGGTTCGAACAGCTTTTTATCTGTTAATCTCTGAAAAATTATTGTATTTTTAATACATTTATTTCTTGAGTCTTTTGTTTGCATAATCATATTATGCTCTATGAGTTTACCAAATCATGTTTTTTGCAGTGACCCAATTTTCCCATGGGGAGTATTGATATGTCATCTTCTTTTTAAACCTTCACTTCTTGTTCTTTCCTGTTTGGACCTCAGGAATTCCTCTGCAGGAGATAAGCCGCTGTCCCAGTGCGTTTACTGGACGCAGCTTCAGGAACTGGCTGATGGAGTTGCGCAACTCCCACTCTCTGATCAAGAGCAGCCGCAGCGCGCTTATTGACCGTTTGCTTGAAGGCTACGACAGCGCTCGCCATGGGACTGGGGTGTGTAAAAGTATTTTTGTGTGTGACTGATGAGTGATGGAAAGAAAATATGAATATGATGGGCAGTTATGCTGTAGCATGTTACCGATTTGACTTAAAAGTAGACTCTTTTTTTTCCAGGTTTTCGGGGAAGCAGAGTTTCTTGAATACCAGCAAGCTCTAAATGAACTGGCTGATGTGTAAGTGCTGTTATTCTCCTTCCAGACTTTAAATTGTTAGTCTTTAGAGACACGTTCATTCTTCACAAGCACAATAATCATCATCAAATAGTATAGCGTAGACCTGCTTGCACAAATCTTGTGTTTTAGCTCAAAGCACTCATTTTTGATCAACACTGTTATTGCTATAACTGCCGCTATTTCATTAGTAATATCTATGAATCTATTTACGTGTACTACTACTACTAATATATTTGTGCAATGCCATCCATCAATCAGTTGACATTTTTGCATAGTAACCACCCCCTTTCTCTGCCTCACTTTCCCCCCACCCGCAGGGTGAAAGCCTATTCCAGTACCACCAGCCTGGACCAGCATCACCAGTCTGCAGCCAAGGACCTGACAGGCTCTCCTGTGAGGAGCACTCCCTCCACCATCCAGGTCACCTACCTGCCCTCCACCGGCCAACGCAGCAAGAGGCCCAAACATTTTCTGGAGCTCAAAAGTTTCAAAGACAACTACAACACACTGGAGAGCACCCTGTGAGAGACTACTGTTAACTTGTGGACTGTCAAAGTGAGTGAGTGAGTGTTAGAAAAAGAAATGTCTCATTTTATAACAATAGTTATATTTATAGTTATATTTTAGACAATTTTTTTCTCATTATGGTGAAGCCCGTATGTGCACGTTTTACACACGCCTTTGTTCTTAATTTGGACCTAACAAGTGTTTTCAGAGAACAAATATGATTGTAGAAAAATGTGCAAGGTTTCCATCGTCATTTTTGTAAAAACTGCAAAGTTAATGGCAAGTCACCTGGATTTATTTTTATCTTTCTCAAAGTCCAAATGTAAATATGACTGTACCTTTTGATTTACTGTGTTTGTACAGATGTAAGATATTTATACGGACATCGATAACTTATTTAATTAATATTGAGTGATTTGTATTGTATTTATGTGAGGTTGTTCATGTCTGGTTTGAGATAAAAGCCTTACTACCCACTTTACTAATAGTCTGTCTTTAATATTTCCACTAGATGGCAGTACAGGGTTAAAGAGTAGAGATGCAACAACAGAGATGCTAAAAGTTAGGTGTGTAAAAATTCACAACAACCAGGTATTTCATTATATTGAAATAAAATGTGATAGTCTACACAAAAACACAGACTGAACTTCAAGGTACAGTATCTTTCTACAGTGTTCACAGTAAATGGGTACTCAGTTCATAAAAATGTACATCCTGGATTGCAAGTATTTAAAAAAAAAAAACAGCCATACAAACAATGCAGAATTATGTAATAAGTTTATCAGTTAAATCAGAGTTATTAAATATCCAACGTTTTAGCACAATACTAGATGAGTAATACAAAGGGTGTTGAGGCAGCACTTGGCAGTGTAGATAAGAATTACAATGCAGCTATCAACTAGGCTCTATCTCTACAAGTACCCCCTAATATGCTTTCCAGCATAACTAAAATAAAGGTCAAAATTCTAATACATAAAATAGCATTATATTTGACCCATTCTAATGTCAGGGAAATATTTATGTTAAACGTAAATCATATTTTAACATTCACATTGCCAACTGCATCCCTGCCATTGGCAATATGGTGCAAAGCACTAAGGACTCTGACCCTGGACCCTGCTGCGTAGGATTGTGGCCAATAGGCTTTAGGATGAATAAGTGCTGAACACACTCAACAAAGTGTCCTTATTTGTACATTTGTACAAAAATGTAACAGGCATTTACAATAATAACAGTTTTTAAACTCAACCTACCTTATACATTGACCTATTTAAAGAACTTATTCCTGCATGCAAAAGAAGTGGAAAACTTTAAAACACAGGGAACTTTACTGAACTTTTGCTACTGTGTCGTGAAGACTTGCTGACATAGAGAGCCAAGAAAGGTGTGCAGCCTCAAAAGTTACTATGAGGTACTTACAACGGACCAATGTGCTTTGTCACCATGAGGTCTGTTAAGCCAGCATTTTTGGATCACTGCAGATCTACATTTTGTATTCTGGTGGTAGGTGGTTAAATATATTCTGTATATTTACACTATATTGTACTTCTGGTTATTCCTTTGGTTGACACTCAGGAATTTATCTCGATGACTTTGATGAACGGGAGGGCCTTGTCGGTCGGTGTCGTCGGTGTAAGTCTTTTACTGTACAGAGGGGGAAAATAAAATGTATGTTATGAGGTTGCAACTGTAACACAAAATTTCCCTTCGGGGATCAAAGTATTTCTGATTCTGATTTATGTGGAAATTTGACTATAGCGTGACCAGTCAACAAGACATCAGTAATATAAAATCAGCATCTTACTGCGAGTAAGAAAGCTCACCTGTAAACAACCTCTGGCTTGTTCTCAGTGGACGTCAGGGGGGGAGGGTCCTGGCCTGCCAGCAAATACTCCATGTGGTCATGCATTTCTCTGTTCTGCAGACAGAAAGGGGTTAATGACTTTAAATTGTGTGCACAGACACCCAGATGCAATTACAGAGCAGTAGTATGAAAGTAAGCAAGACAACTTTTCAGCTCTTACTTGATTGGAAAGTAATCTATTTGAGTGTGGGGCTTTTAGATTTAGCACAGAATGGATAAATAAAAACAAATACTATATAAAAATGCCAGAAAAAAAAAAATCAATTCAGATTATCTAACTACAGTTATGCAAGGCTCCTGACCTCAGCTTCCAGGAAAGCCACCCTCTCCTCCAGATCCCTGATGAATCGTTCTCTCTCTTGGATGACAGTCCTGGAGTTCTGCAGCTGTATCATTGACAAAACAAACCCAAACCAACAGTGTGAGACGCTCAGGGAAAACACAGCTCACTTTTCCAAGAGGAGCAGATGCAGCATTACTTATTTATGACAAGTGGGTTTTGTTCCCACCACACGTTTCCTCTTGGCTCTACTTCCGCAAATCAATTACATTTTATGTGTCCGCCTCCTCAAAATCTAATTTCCTTGTTAATGGTTTCCTCTGCAGTTGTGGGCAATGGAGAGCTCATTTGCATTGAGTGTGTGTGTGTGTGTGTGTGTGTGTGTGTGTGTTGCACTGCTAGTCAACCTGCTTGTGTGCATTAATACCTGTTCGATCATGTGGCGGACTTTCCTCTGCTGACACTTTAACATGTCGTCAAGGTGATGAATCTTTTCCTTCAGGAGAGCCACCTCCTTCTCCAGCTTTTCACACCTACAATCACAATATATGTGAAAACTATGTCAAACTACCTAGCAAATTGATACATATATAATTATACAAGTATAAAGCCATACATAACTACTGAACAAGTTAGTTTGTTGTTTTGACTAAAGGAGGTTGTTTTATTTGTATGCTTTGCATTTTGCATCCTGGAAAGCAAGTTGCTAATGGATAAATCATTTCAAATTAATAAATATTCAACCAATTTTAAAGGATATAAAAGTGGATGAATTCACCTATCTCTAAACTCTGTTTCTCTTCTCACCTCTGTTCATTCTCCTCCCCTTCCTCCCGGTCTGCTTTGAGCTGCAACAGCTCTGCCTCCCCTGCTGCCATCTTTTCTTTAAGGATGCGGTTCTCTAGCTCCATGTTTCCAAGCAGCTTTTGCAGCTCCTCCACCTGCTGATCCCTCTCCTCCAACCGCTCCCCAACCTTCTGTAGCTGCTCAGATTGCTCAGCCAGACGAACACCATACTCCTGTGACTCGGCCTGTGAGGGGAGCCACAGAGTAAGGGCCCATTTAGACTAGAAAAAGTAATCTGCCGATTAGCCGCAGGGTTCTGCGGCAGTGGGAGTGTGACATAAATGGCCCATTTTTCACTCTTGTTAGATGAGATTACTGACATGTAGCTCATTCTCTGGTAAATTTCTTTGTTACGACGGAACACCTTACACGTTACCTTCCATAACAGTACATGAGCTGTGTCCCAAATTCTTATTAGATACCATTTCTAAGCAGATTTTAACATAAAGTATACTTAGTATGCATACTAAAACCCATGATTTTGGCGTATGCGGTTTATATACAGTATACTCCCACAATGCAATTGGAAAAGAAAGGGAGGAGCTGCTCATAGCTGTAAAACATACACAAAACTAATTGTAGATGGTGGTGAAACAGATCCAGGAACATCTCAAATAAACCAAAAAAAGAACTTACATTTTTAGAATAACATTTTGTGTTTAGTACTAATTGTCAGCGACAAAAGTTCTAAAGTGTTGTAATAGTTGCTCAATTTTTTATGTTGTCCAAATCATAGCCTAAATGTATTTGCTAATGACTTAAAATTAATATGAATAAAATGACAAGTTAGGATTCCAACTATGTAAATGGTTTTATGTGTCTGTCTGTTGTATCAATAAATGTGTAACTAGTGCTACTAACTATAAAGAGGGTTTAAGTACTTTCACATAGGGACAGATCAGCCTATGGTAAGACTGGGGGCCTTGTCCCTACATGACCTGACACATGAATGTGTGCTGTGGAGCAAAGACCCAAACAGTGAGGGTCACAGGATGAGGAATGAAATCCAAAGATAAGACTGACAGATAATGAGGATAATTAAAGAAACAGCACAGCAGCAGAGGAGTGAGTCATAGCTGCAGACAGGAAATTGTATCATGTTACTGATCTTGTGAGACAAACCTGCAGTCTCTCTCTCTCCTCCTGATGCCTCTTGTCCATCTCCTTCAGCTGTGCATACAGACGCTTGGTCGCCTCCCTAAGCCTCACACTTTCCTCCTGATTATCCCCGACCTAAGAGTGCAAGCAGGCAGAAAGTGACATGCTTAATTAGGCTGGCAAACTACTTGAACCTGAGGGCAAGGCCGGTCTGTAAGTTATGCTAAGATAACCACTTACAATGGAGGGCAGTGTGAATTGACCCGAAGTTACTTACAGTAAATCCCACACATACAAGTCACTGGTTGTGGACAGCAACAATATCTCTCTGCTCCAACACTACTTTCTTGGTAAATAATGGTGTTATGTTACAGGAGATGTTATAATGTGTCGTGTCTAGACTAATACATGGGAAATGCAATTTTGTGTGTGTGTGTGTGAACTCTATTAGTCAGGATGTAAGTGAGCCCCTGAGCTGTGTGTGGTAAGCTTTGTTATCAGCTTAAAGAGATTCTTGCACCATTTTCTTTAAAGCAGCATGCAGTTGTGTGAGTGCGAAACAGTTGGAGGGCCAGACATTTTTCCATTATGAATGCTTCCATTTTAAACGTAAAATTTGAATGCATTCAAACTAGTTTCAGCTGAAATTGTTTACGCCATTCCCCATGGTTCATTCAAATTAAGCTGATGAATAATCAGATCATAAAAGCCACAGCAAACACAATTTAGAGATGCTAAATTGGGATTTTCTCACCTGAGCGTCTGAATCGGTGGGAACAGTGTTGCCATAGGTGACAGCTGGTTTGCTGCTGGGCAGGTTTACTCTGAAGCCATTGACTGGATACTGAAGAGGAGAGCAGCGGTAGGTTAGTGCTTTATTTCTCCTTTTACTTGTAAAATGTAAAATTTTTCCCTAGATTTGTTCCCATTATTTAAAAACATTTGCTCGTTTGGATTTTTAGATAGATTAATACATATATGAAAAAAATCTTTAGTTAATTAATTGCAGGCCTAACTGAGTTCATTTTATGGCATTGAAAGCTCAACACACAACTTAAGAAAACACAAAAATATGAAGAAAATATCCCCACCTCTTTGACGAGACAATTACAGATCCAAATTTAGTCCAGTATCATAATTGCTGTCAATTAATTTTCTGTTCATTGACCTACTTGTCAGCATTACATTCACCAAATCATCATTGATTTGATGCCGAGGGTGTGTACCTTGTTATTGGTAGTGTTCTGCCTGGCTGCCATCTGCTCTCTCAGAGTCTTCAGACAGTACCTCACCTAGAAACATATACACATTAAGCATTAAAAAATGCATAGCAGAAACTATAACTATGCCTGTCACCATAGCAAACCCGGCAAAACACACACACTAATGTTTTCAACCAGTGGTTGAATGATGACTCATTGTCTAAATGTGCTTGAAGGAAGTGTTGCTCAGCTCCGTCTGTCACACACTGACCTCCTGAATCTGCGACACTTCGTCCGTCAGCATTCTGACACTCTCTGCTTTCTCTGGACGGGCTTCGAGGAGAACCTGTATACCACAATGACAGGAGTGTGATAAATAATATAAGTGAGCCCCAAATAATTTGGGACTGGCTTGTACATGAATACAATTATGCAAACAAACAGTAAAACAAGCTCACATACCTTAATGACTTCAACTTTTTCTTCTGTGGGAGTGACCAGTGTTTCTTCCTGCTTCTCTGGTTTCTGTGGCAGCACTACTGCTATGCTGCTCTCCTGTATTCAGTGAAAAAAGTTTAGTAAATGTTCCATCCTATACTGTTTTTTTCTTTCATTGATTACACAACATGATAAAACTGTTTCCGCTTTGATTTTGTACCTTGTTGCTGTTCCGGTCGGAGGTGCAGCCTGACTGATCTTGATCTTGTAGAGTGAGTCTAAGCCGCCTGCATCTGACCTGAAATGAAGGATGAGGGCATGAGAGGAACTAGATGACTTACTCGATCCGTGGGTATTCTGAGAAAAACAACCAATGAAGAAAAAAAAGAGGGGTTCAAAATGAATGTTATCAGTGAGAAAGAGGTTGGAGCAGAGATAGGTAGGCGTACTTTTAGTCATGAAACTTCCCCACTCTGAAGTTCCTCTTTGGATGCCACGCTGTTGGACCACAAAGCCTAGCAACCAGACCCAGAGGAGACATTTCCTTTGCATTCTTGGGGCAAAGTCTGGTGATTAGGACCTAACACTCCACTACTCGCTGGAGAAAATTAAACTATGAACATTCAAAACATCTATGACTGCTGAGTCACCTTCAATTTTGTTGGCATAGAAATAAAAACAGACCATGTGAGACCTTCACAACTTCATTTTAAAACAGTATTAATGGAAAATAGTTTGTGCAACAACTCATACTGGCAATTCTGAAAAAAACAGATGGTCTGACTTGTGTTCAACCCACAGGACTGGGTGTTTATTCTATTTCTATCTTTATAACTCCTTGATTTGTTTAAATTATAAGCCGTTTTTAATGTGGTGCCATCTTTTCCTGTATTCTTATATTACATAATATATTCATGATCACATGGAAACACACCTGATAGTGACTCAAGGAATTCACTGGAAGTGCATGTTGTTCTATGTCAGTCATAGCCACTTAGTCAAAGTTCACATCATAATCCAGTGCTATTGATTTATTTCATGTTGTAGAACTTTATCTCTCAAGAGCTTGTAAGATCATCCCCTGAAAAGGGCCTAAATGTCCACACAACATAGTACATAACTTTTCAACTCGTAAAACAAATCTTATCATTTTAAAGACAAACTTTCATAAACTGTAAGACAAATCACTGCATATATTCCAGATATAATTTAATAGATACTGAATAAGTAGACAACTGGAACCATATTTTTACTAAATATGTTTTACATAACAAAGTACAACCTTTCCCTAAAGCAAATACTTGCTTTGATTAACATAATCCTTAGCAACACCCATTTAAGTAAGTGGAGGTATGGCTCCTCACAAACTGTGTTGCTTTTTTGTCTGACGTGCAAAGAAAAACACTTTGGCCCTCTGACAAACTAATCTCATTTTAGGTGGAGGGTAAAAGTCCAGGTACAGGTGAGTTAAGGTACACAGTTGATTGTTTTCTTATCACCAACATCCTTAATCCTAGCCTCTATGTGGTGTTAGGTGTTGGTATGTATGCATGCATGTTTATGTACATCCTCATATGTCTAGCCTATATGGAACATGCTGTGGCTGGCATGAAGTAAACACAGACTTAATATTATCATTATTTGGATGCCTATAAAAATGCTTTTTTCCTTTGTGGTGCTGCTGTGGTGGGTACTTTCATCAGTGGCCTTAATTAAACTTAGTCTATGCATCAGCTGCAGAGTTAATGAAATAGCAGATCAGAACCAAAAAAAAAAAAAAAAGCTGCGCAAATGGCACATAATCTAAAATAACATGAACAAAATGCCCTGTAGCTGTTTGGACTGTAATTATCTTAATTACTTCTTAATAACTATTATGACAACTTGTAACAATGTACTAATAAATGCTTAGTTAGTTAGAAGATAGGCTATAACAGAAGGGAGTTTGTTTGGAGGTTATAGCAGAGTAAAGTAAGAAGTTTACAGCTACAGGTGTCACACTATTGGAAGCTCTAACTTAGCTCATTAAAATGTGTTTTCAAGACTGGCATTTTATTTTCAGTTAGAGGTATTTTTTTACAAGTTTCACAGGCAGATGCTACTCTTGCATGCCACATAAAATACAAGAGAAACAGATGTTGTTCCTCTGTCTTAAATCCCGCTAAAAGGACATCGAGAATCTTCATGTCTTCTACTTATTTTTTAGCTGCATAAGAGTTTACATTGACATGTACTTCAGAATCACAATCGGCTTTGCCAGATATGAGGACACATACAAGGAATTTTGCTTTGAATCATATTGCTCACAATGTGCTTACTCATACAAAACAAACAACAAAATAAACAATATATACACACTATAAACAAAAACAATATAGACAGGTTGCTCTGTAACATCAGGTTTTAATGTTGTCTTCTTCGGTCACCCAGTAAGCTGCAGAAACGCGTCATGACAGTACAGTGATGCTACTCACATTGTGTATCTACTGTACATATAATAAAGCCACTTACCACACCTTTAATTGCTCCCTGTGAGAATGACACCTGTGATTACAGTGCAGGAATGATAAAGAGGCCCTGACACATTCTCTACATACCACACACTGTTGTCAGCTGTAAGATCAAGGGTGCTGTAGGTAGGACTGCGAAGATCCATGACTTAGCCAAACATTTTAACATAGACAACTTCTCAGTTCCTCCCCTCTTTCTGCTAAAGACCAAAACGGTCTCTAAGCCCCTCCCCCCACAAGGGAGAATGAATGTGTGTACATGAGCAGTGATTGACACACTAACCACTTAGATCATTCAACCACTCCTTTCCTGGGAAAAGCCTTTTACTGTGTCTGGCTTCGAAGTAACACCATGGCAGTGCAATCATCTGGACACACTTAAGTGCCAGTCAGCGGCTGAATGTTACAGCTCTATGAGAAAACGTGGCACAATAGTATCACTTTCGAAGATTAGGCAATTACGAATGATGGGATGCCTGGTGCTGGCAGATCACAATGAACTACAAAACATGGGCAGAATGGCAACAATATTTTTTTATAATCTCTTTTCAATATAAACAAAATAATTATGTTAAGTGCAGCAGAACAGGCAATGAAAATAAAGCATAATGCTTGTTACATCCTGTAGGAGTCAAACTACAACACCAGTAAAATGAATGTTACAATGAAAAAGTAATCACAGTGAGCTTTAACGTACGTGTGTGTGTGTGTGTGACACAAAACAAACCCGCATGTAAATGGGTTTTGATGGTTTTAGAGTGCGTCTGAACATGCCTATAATAATAACATCAGACATTCAGTTAAGGTATGGCTTAAGAACAAAGGGCAAGCCAGAATATTACACATGGATGACATATTTGGTTACATACTTTACGTAAGAACCTAGTTCTCTACTTTGCAAGTCAAACACAGGCTAAATTGTTTAGCTTGAATGGCAGATCTTCATGTGTAATTACTATTTCAGAAAACTATCAGAGGCAGTGACAGGCACGCCAATATTTCATTCTGTGATCTCAGGGAGCAACAGCTTAAGGGCTTTACACAGAGGACTGTAGGACAGACACACCCTGGGAGGTGCTTACTGTTCACAGAATCACAATGTTCAACCTCACCACACGCTACTCCTCTGGGTGTCTTTGGAACCCACTGCATAAACAAGTTCACATGTCAGGCATGTGGCGAACACATTCAGAGCTTCAAAATAAGCACACCTGAAGAATAAGTTACAGTAATGATCTACCTTCTGATAAAAGTCAATTATAGGTAGAGTTGGAACTCACTGGGGAAAATCCTGAGTAAAACAGCAGTGTTCAAAACAAAACAAAAGAAATATGGGAAACGGCAGACAATATTGTTGCTCTTATAAGATCATCTCTCTTGTAATAATGCACTCTCTGCTCATTATCAAAGTGTCACCAAATTTCAGGAAAAAAAGAGTGCATTATTACCTCAATTACAAGAATTTACAAGAAAAACACAACAGACTTAAAGCTATAGTGCATAGTTTCTGTCTCCCCAGTGAGGAATTCTAAGTAACAACAACATTGTCGGCACATCCACATGATACAAGGCTTGAATGTAACGGACGTTCATTTACATAAAAAATTACGCACTGAAGCTTTAGGACAGAAAATGTGTGTGAGGACGTATTAGGATATGAGGATGATTTTCTACCTAAACAGGTTATACTACCAGATATAACCTCAACTTAATATTTGTTCTGCTTTTTTTCTAATCCATATTTGCTCTCTGCTGCATAGACATGTGCAAACTCACACATTACTGTACATAATGTAATCCACCCTTTTATCTGCTCTGTGCATTTACAGTGCAATAAATATCTGCCTCCATTTTTGAGTGCTGCGCCACTGGGCTTGTCCATGCAGCTCAGGGAACGCTTAATTTCCATTTCTATGGCATTTCTAGGAGTAACCTTCAAACACAGAGGGGAAAAAAGGCTGCAAGGTTAAGTGGTATCCCTGGATTTTCCAAGTCTCTTATATGACATGAGTGACACTGATTGATTGATGATTACAAACTCATTTAATGATAAAATCAATCTCCAGGTAAATATATCAAATGAAAATGGCTTAAGAGAGTATATTATAACCGCTAACTAAGTTGGTCAGCTGTTGTTCCATTACAGATGATGGATTCTACGCTTAAATCCACGTTACTCAGATTCTCATGAGTTTGATAAGATCAAAAGTAAATCCACGTCTAATGTCACATCTAATGAATTTACTACAAAGAAAACCTCTTGCACTGCTGTTTTCTACAGTAATATATTAAGTACAAATAGTATTAGGCACACTATTTGTTTACACATAGACATTAAGAATTTGTACTGTTTCAAATAAGTAATAATAATAATACATAAATAACAAATACTAAGCATCAGTAACTTGTGGAAAATAATAATAAAATAAAATTTGAACAAAACAATAAACCAATTTTGATGAGACAGTATCTTAACGTTCCTGCTGCCAGCAACCACCATGATCAGCGTTTTCATTAAACAGTAGGTATGGCGGTGAAAACACCTCAGCCTTATTTGAGAGGTCACTGCAAGCCTTCAAATGATTGTCTCCAAAGTGATTTGACATCTACTGGAGTGAGAAACTACACAGAGAGATAAACAACTCAGCGACGCAAGTGAAGTGTTTAAACAAACCGTCAGGTAAATAATCTGCCACTGGATCTTTTCACATGTCAGCTCTTTAGCTGAGCAGCAGCTGCCAGCCCTGGGGGAGAGTTTTCTGTGTCTAGTGTCCTGCTTCGTCATATCAGATTAGGGAGTAGGAGGACAGAGCAGTACTATCGGTTCTTTACCCATTGTTTTACTAAGATAATATCTCTGACGGTCAGGTATTAGACCTGCAGCTAATATGAAAACAACCAGTTACACATCTGTACAATGCGACTCATGTTTACTAATTTGGAGGTGACATCATTGCTTCACCTCAGTGTCCGGGATACAAGAGCATCCTCATAACTTCAGTGACCTCCCAGAATCAATACAGTGCCATCCAATCCCAGTTATCCAGCTACAAACTCCTCCATGACTGTTGTTTACTGATGATATCACTGCTGTAGTCAGCTGTATGGGCTGACTTAAACTGAAGAAAAACATTGAATAAAGGATCAACCAGACATGGCTATAAATCTATGTACTACACCATTCTAACAAGGTGGGAAAGTAGAATAGCAGATCACTATTTGCACCAACACCGTATCTACATTCCCATTCCAAGGGCCAACAGAGATCACAGCAACGTGTGAAATCCATCCATCTCTAAGTGCAGTCAAAGCAAAGCAGTTTTATTGCTTAGCAACATGACGACACATGCTTTGAATGATCAAAGCAATAAGCACTTAAAACATGATAATATATTGAGATCAAGTCCTGCTCCAAACCATCACACATTAATTAGATACTATTCCCTTCTGAACAGTGTGTCACCAAAAACTGACTCACTTTTCCATAGAACAAGTAACTGACAATTTGAAAGTGAATCTAAAAAGTTTTAAACTTGCTTTTCGTCGTGACAAACTCAATGGCAATATGTTCATTCTGTGGTCTCTGTCATATAAAACGTAACAAGATTTGTTAATTAATCTCTCTTTTTGTATTTTATATTTGTAAGTATCTCCATTCGGACTGGTTTCATTTGTGTAAACGAGCTCTTTTTTATGATGAATTCACAAGGAAGGCAACCAAATGAATCACATAAGCAAACAATTCATCAAGTAGACAAAACTACAACCGCAAGTACCATCATGCACGTCACGCTTTACCAACCCAAATGCAAACCCTTTACTTAATCTCCCATAGGATCACACTGATATCTACCTGGGCAGACGAAGGGACTCTTCCTGATGATGTTCAGGCAGCTGTGATCCAGACGGTCTGTGTCGTTGTGACTAAGTGTGTGGGAAGCCCAGACTGTCTTGCCTTACACGGCTGGGTGAGGCTCCACCAGCTGCCCAACCCTTTTTTTTTCTCCAGATTGTTCTCCAGTCAGAGAACTACAGTGCCAGTCCAAGAAAGCACATGGTTGTTAGCCTCCCCTGCAGGACTGTAATGCCTAATACACAATGGAAAGAACTGGAGGGAACATTTCTCTGATTGTATTATAAACAGTCATGAACGAAAAGGTTTGTTGATGGTGAATCTAAACTGCACGACAGTGTAAAAGCCAGCGTTATAGTTCTTAATCAGACTAAATTGTGTTTTTTTCTCATTTGATTTGAATCAGCCGGGGAAAAAAACTAACAAAAACAATGTGGGCAACAGTTCAGAGGTCTGGAACCCAACTTTTATCTTCATTAAACAGTCTCAATCAGTAAGAGTAAATAAGTGACTAGGTTAAACTTTAATACCTAGTCTTGTAGCCTAAATGTTTGCAAATATTCACTAACTTATTTAGGGTGACCGGGGATGAAGAAGGCTTTATCAACCACATGGTGACAGTGGTAGATAGCAGCACTCTGAGGAATGTGTGGTACGAGTTATATAAGAGAGATTAATGAAACGTCTTTATATAACAGTTACTGGCACAGTGAGTGTGTGAAGTGTAAACAAAACTGTGCAAAGAAAAGTCAAATGCCACAGTCCAAATATGATCATGCTTGCGTGTGTCCACGTGTCTCTGACACTTTATACATTACATTTTCATCACTGAAATTATCCTACATCAATGATTTTATTACCATTTAAAGTGTATCACAGGGATGCAACTAACAATCATTAACTGTCATTAACTGACTAACAAAATTGTTGTTGATTAAGTTCTGTCAATTGACATACAGCGTTTTGCATGTCTCTATACAGAAAGAGCAGGCTTCTAATTTGTGCAGGTGTGTACTAAACACCTTGTTAATTATCACACTATTTGTATGTATTTATAGTTGTTTATCCTTTTGTTTATATGTGAGCATTGCAAACATGCCATTTAGCAACGTAAGTATCACATACAAAAGGCTTAGAGTGGATCTCTCTTATGTACCTACCCTAGATTTGACAACAACAACAAAAAGACAATCAGCAACACAATCCAGCTAAGCTATTTTAATAATATCCTTGCCAAAACCATTGTTGCTCTTCCCAGCATTCTCACGCCATGACAGAACACACGTTAACTTTAATGTAATTTGTCATAATCAGGAACAAAATACTTTCAACTACTAACTAACTACTCTTTCAAGTGGGATGAAATAGCTTTTCCAGTGGAAATAGTGGTTTGCAGAACTGGATGCAAAAGCTCATGTTTACAGTGAGATCACGGTACACAAAAAAGATATCTCCAAGTAAGTCATGGCCATTTAGAACCAGGTGAATTCATAGCACCAACCTGATCAGGTCAAGTTCATTCGTAAAGAGCTTTCAATCACTATTACAGCCAATGACAGATGAAAAATTATCCTCTCCAAACTGTAAATCCAGGAAAAGATATTAAAACCATCCTCTAATAAATTATTAATTTTTTGTTTCAGAGTTAGAGCCCATTAAAGCTGGAAGTTGCCAAAAATCCATTTGCAACATGTGTATTATTAAAGGCATGACTGTGCGTTTCTCATCTTCCTGCCAGATATCTACAAACACAAAGGATGTGTTTCTTCATGTCACCATCCTGGCGCATTATGACAGGCCATAACACGTATTAATTCAATGGTTTAGGACTATGAATTACTTTAACCATGATAAAAAGTTTTGTAATGTTTTACCTTTCATTTGACAATAGCTATTTATGTAACTTTTGATAATATAGCCATGACACTTGGAAGTGTGTGATGTGAAAACTGTGAAAAAGCAAGTCTTGCACATACTGGATCACAGAGTTAAACACATGTTACTGAAATAAGATCGGGCAGAAAAGAAACATTGTTTGAATGTCAATGAAAAGAGGATGCTTCTAATTAACTACCCAACCAACAAGTCTTGGCACTTTCTTAATGAGTTCGTTGGAACTCCTCCCGGCATGGAATCCTCTGTAAATTCCACATTAGGTAAATTGTTTTCTTAACAAAATGATTTAATACAGGAAGAACTTAATACAGTTCAAGAATGGCAAAAAAGGTTTTATTAATTATTTTAAACCATAAAAACATGCTGGAGGGTATAATACTTCAAAGAATATTATAATTACTTCTAACAATGTTTAAGTATGGTGGTCGGACTTCACTTGTGTCAACAGCTCAATTATTCTTATATCAAGTTACAGAAGGCTATGCTGTAACTAGCTTATCTGTGTAAACACATTAAAATTCTCCACAAATTCTTCAGAGGCAAAAAAGCAGGATAAACTTCCAGTGAAAGTGCCATGTACACCTTGACACAGTCACTCTGTAGGAAAAGTGAGTGATAAGTGGCACGTTCAACTTATGCAACAAGTAGCCATCCCACCCTGCTATTTGACCTGCATGATGAGGTATTTGTTTTTGTACACCCATAGCTATTAAATTCAGCAACCATTTGGCATTACATGTATCTCTTTCAGAGGATAAGGTATATTAAGTAATTCACTTGCCTTTTGAATTGCTGTCATTTTGATTTAAATTCAGCCACATCTTCAAGGCATACATTATATTACAATGACAATTAAAAACAGAGTGACATGCTCCAGCACCAGGCACCCATCTGCCTATATAGTAAAAGATAATGTTGATTGTTTGCCATAATCATCTTGCCATGGTCATCAAATTTGCTTTGATGCAACACACATTGAAGTTAATGCTTAATCAAACTAGATATGTCACATAACACAGTGTGTTTATCTGCATTGATAGTGACGTTGAAATGAAGTTTGTAATAGCCTACTAATAAAAGACAAATGCCTGTGTAATATGGCAACTAAACTCTTAGAAAAACGTGAAAAGCACATTTTGCTTTCATATTTGAACAAAAACAACCTTTTGAACCCATAATGTATGTGAAAAGTGAAATTCTGCTTTATGTCACAGAATCTTATTTCAAATGTTCGATAAAAGCTATAGGCTCATATAGGCCTACAAACATTTTTACAGGTACCATTTTTAATTTTCGAAAATTAAAAATTCGCTCAAATATTCAGTTACATGATAGGACAGACCAAATTCTCAGTTTAACAGTTGGCACAGCTGTGACTGTAACGCTAAGGAAGTAGAGTAATAGTGGTACCACAATAAATATAAAGTGGGAATAAGTCACTAGCGTATTATTGAATACCATATACCGCTAAGTTAAATGTTGCAAGTATTTGGGTCCTCCATCTCTTTAATTAAATATATGAGCTATTCAACACTCACGTTAGCTTTGTTTTCCTCTTCTCCGTTTTCCTCTATCCGCGTCACGCCGCCGCTCATCTTCTCAGTGTAAAGTTATTCAAACAAAGAAAAAGAAATTATAGTATAGTTTAAAGGTTTTTTTTCTGTCCTGTCAGTGTTTAAAACTTTACGTGTTGTCCTCGCAAACAACGGTTAAACTAGATTCTCCAATGGTGAGTGAACGTACGGAGCCTGTCCTGCTGCGTTCACTGTCAGCAGGTAGTTAATTCAAACCCTGCAGGTCTTCAACATGCCTGCACCTTATTTGAATGGAATGTACCCTACTGAAACATAAACCAGGATGTACGAAGCAGAAGTTATTGTGCACATTTTTGTGCTGTCTTAGATCTTGTTTACGGTCCATCTTTTTTTCTTTTTCATATACAAAACATGTACTGGTCTAGGTTAAAGTATAGCTGTAACTACCGATTTAACGTTTTTGTTGCACGCACACACTTTTTAGTTTTATTATTAGACTACTTAAGCTACTGTATCCATTCTCTGCCTTTGCAATATTTTCCTTCTGCTGATGAAATGCCAAATTCTGTTGCTGGGGATTAAACATCTTTGTCTTATCGTCTGAGCTTGTTTATGTTGTATTATTAATGAGGCTTGGACCCAAATGCGGAGTTCCATATTTATTAGGCTACTGAAGAACAACCCAAAAAATGAAGAGAATTACAGAGTAAAAACTTGCAAACAAGTAGTTCCAAAACAACAGCACAGCTGTCCCACACGAGACAAAGACAGCGCAGAAACTAAATACACAGGGTAATGAGGTAACAAGGGACTGAAGCTTCTAAACCACAAAACAGGAAGTAAAATAAGACAAGACAACACAAAAAAACGACTACCAAAATAAAACAGGAAATAGAACCAACACACACAATCATAACAATTACTTAATTTGACACACTCTCAGCTCCTATTAAAACATTCTCTAAATGTAAAGCTAGTTTTACAGATTTAGACCAGACTGATCATTTATGGCTGCATAGAATTAAGCCAACATGTTTCATATTACATCACAAGTGGCAGTCTTATATGCTATACATTAAAGGCAGAGAGTAAGATGAGTAAATCCAAATCAAACCTTTATATTAATTCTGAAGAGTTGATTGGGATGATAATGACACATAAAGGCTGAAATAAACTGTACCTGACCTCAGAGAAGTTGATGCCGCCTCCATCCAGCAGACATTTGGTGTGAGCGCTGTTGAAAAACAGCATTCTGTCCTCAGTCACCTGCCTGATCTTTTTCCAGATTGATCCCATATGATGTCTCTCTTCATCTGTCTTGTTTCAACAAATGTTCAACCTCTTTCTAATTTCCCAGCAATATCTGTGTCAGTAACAGTGCAGCACCCAGAACCTACAGTAACTGTGATCTGCTCACTGCAGCTAATTCTGTGTCAGACTTGCAAATAGGATGTATTCCAGTCCACTCACATGGCAGGTGGCTCTGCAGCCACTTGCTTATTTTCCTGTTTAGGCCAATGGCTGAACTCATTTACCTTTGGCATCATACTGAATGGCATAACACGTTTTGTGGCATGAGGTCTGACATGATAGCCATGAGAAAGTGTCCTGCTTTCACCATTTGATAGATAATAGATAGATAGATAGATAGATAGATAGATAGATAGATAGATAGATAGATAGATAGATACTTTATTCATTCCAAAGGAAATTTTAGGCATCCAGTAGCAAGACAACCATAACACAACAAACACATATACACAATATGTAAGAATAAAAATAAAATTAAAAATTAAAAATCACTCACAGAAATGATAAGTAGATATACTATTGTAGACTGTGTGTAATGATGATAGTGCAAAAGTGAACAAGTGAAAAAGTGAACAGTGCAGGGATTGAACAGTGCAGTAGATCATGATAAAATATTGACTATGACTGAGAGCTGAGAGCAAAGGGCTGAGAGAGACAGGCTCATGCTGAAAAGTCAATTTGTCCCCTCCCCCCTTGTGTTGTGTTGAAGAGCTGGATGGCCCTCGGAACCAAGGACCTCCTCAACCTGTCTGTTGAGCATGACAGGGACAGAAGTCTGCCACTTTTCACGCTCTTCTGTTTGACAAATGCACTGTGTAGTGGGTGGCGGTCATTGATCGCCAGCATCCTACTCATTGTTCGCATTTGACTATGTTGCTGTGTGGTTTTTGTTTGTTGAATCAAACCAGTGAAATAAAAAGCATTGCACTTAACAGAGTTATGATAGAGGAAAAATGTAATACTTTTATTATACTTTATTGGTTTTGATTATGCTATTTTATAACTTTAATCAACAGTAATCCCTCACTTTTTATGAGCATAAATCCATGTAAAAACCTCTTGGTAGGTTTGACTTCTAATCCCCAAATCAGTTTAAACCATATAAGCCTACTGTATTATGTTACTACAACGTTCTTCCGCTCTTTGACATCATGCATCTCTTACATCTTGGTTTCAGACATAACTTAAACTATTTTCTTTGTTCTGTGATACCCAAACAAAAGGAGTCACTTTGTACACATCACTGTACAATAACCTGCAGTAAATATAGCACATCTGCTTTGTGTGAGGCACTTATTGGGGTAAATAGACTACTGGTAAGAATCACACAAACTCAAAAGGCAGCTCATTTTGAAAAGCCCAGCCCAAAGTAAACATGCACTAGTTTTAATAGAGTAACGGGTCGGCCTTTGTTCAGATCAGTAGCCACCTTTGTATACTGTAGCCTACAATGTAAAAGGTGCATGTCAATTTTCTCTATTTAACGTTTTAGACAGTAGTTAGGAAATCGGTGCTGCTGATGTATTCTGCATGCTCAGAATGAAGCTTACATGCAAATCTAAGTTTATCTTTGTGTATGTTATACCAGTGCTGGTATAGAGTAGCATGACAGCAGCTGTAATAAAAAGCTCACTTTCTCACGCATCATGGATGTATTTTCATACCACTAATAGGGCAGCTAATTATATGATGTGCTACAAAAAAAGCTCCATCGTTGATTGCTTGCACTAAATTTGGCTATAATTAGACACTTGGTTTCACTAATTGGTGGAAATGTATGGACTTCACATTGAAAACATATTCATGGATGTGTCATTGTAATTGTAGTTTTTTTTAAAGGAAAGACAGCAGACATTTTAAAGAAAAGGAAAGTCTCAACCCTGGGTAAAGACTAAAGAGAAGGTGAGTTTAGGAGAGAGACAGGAAGGTTGAATGAAGTGGAATCACGATTACGGCTGGATGTCTTCAGTAATTACAGTAAACCAACTAAGGATTACAGACTCTGTGTCTGTAAGGGTGGGAAGTCAGCCAGAGCTAAAATAACATGCTGCTTACATGTTACTGAGTCAAGTTGCAAAGAATACTGAAGCAGGACATTTTATTTGAACAGAACCAAATCTTTACAACACTTTTTTATTCACTCTTTCATTCTTAATGTCAAGTCCTTTTTGAGTCTCATTAATAAATGTGAAATAATAATCCCTTTCAATTTTTGTGATGTAATTCCACAACATATTCCCACTCTTAGACACATAATATCTGACCTGTTCTTCTTTGTGTCAGTTTGTGATTTGTAGGCAGCTTGAGGCTGCATTTAGTAATTTGAAGTCTAATCCTCAATATTCTAGCAATTGACTAAAATGAGGCACCATAAAGTCTACGATAGCTATACTATGACACAATGAGATAAAACACTAGTAGTTAGTATTTGCAGGTAAACTACACAGTATGAATTTTAGTAGCTCATCCTGTTTAAATTATAATTGTTGTCTCCAGATAGTACAGTAAGTGACCCATAACACCACACTATCTGATAATCTATGTATGTATCTGTTCTTCTTGACAGTAAATATCAAGAAACCTGCAACATAGACAGACCAGCAGGACAGAAGCAGGCCTTGATCTTGTGTTCTCTGTATCCGAGTATCTAGTGAACTTGCCTCAGGTTTATTTGCATTTAAACTAGTTTCTCTTGTAAATACAAAGTCCCAGTTTATGAGACAAAACCTTGTTTTCCGAACAGCTTTTATTGTAAATTGTAATCCTGAATTAGCACTTTATATTAATCTTTCTTATTGTCCTGTGGGACATTTTGGACCATCATAGATGTAGAGATTTTTGTATTTAGCTTGTGACTTTCTTATTTATGAGGAAAACTGTAATGGTGGGGCATTTAAAGCATGAAATCTTCAATGTTGGGTGATCGCCCTGTTTGGACACACTGTAGAAGTTGTGCAGTGCAGGTTTAATGAAATAAAGTAGGGATCAGAGGTGAATTAATTGGTACTGGGTTCAGTCTTGCTGCTAACTGGCACACCTCCATCAGAGACACGTACACAAAGCATGATGCAAAGGACGCACCCATGGCATATGATGGCTCATTTGGCTTCCATCCTCATTGGGTTAGAAATGAAGAAAAAAAAATTTCAATAAAACGTGACTGTTTCTAAAGGAAGCAGTGGGGCCTAAAGTTTCAAAGATTTACCCTGCATACAGAAAGTGTCTTTTAGCTGAATCATGCTAACTGGTGTGCTGTGCTGTAGGTCACCTTATCCTCTGACCTCATGGAAAAATATCATTCTTTGTGTCATGAAATATCACAATACAATTGTTCAGAAAGTACATCAGAAATCAAGAAAATAAAAAAATATACAATTTACCTCTTTTTATTGTACACACTGTCCAATGTACTTAAAATATCCGTTACAATTGTTACCAGCAGCTTTAATAGCATCCTTGCTTGTAACTGCCCAATACAATGTAAAAGTTTCTGTTTAAAATGTAATAACACCATCAAAATGTAATCTGAAGATTACAATTAACATTCATCACAGCCGGGTGCAACAAAAAGAAACACATCCAAATCTAAGATAATGATTCTTTCAATATTAATGTACAGGGAACGTAAACGCAGGCAAGTATATTAAGTACTATTAAACCATTACAGCAGCAGCAGCATATAAAAAGAACACATGCAGAGACAACATGAAGAAAATGAAGATATGAAGCTACATTTTAAGGCATTTGAGTGAAAACATGCACATGAATAAAAGCTTAACAATATACTAAACCACGTCAATTGTATGGTGGTTAAAGTAGAAAAGTCTATAGGGAGAGGATTCATCTTTGAGGATACACAGTGCTACTGTAGGTATATTTGATTGTCTTGAGTAACAGGTATGTACAGCTAATAGTGTAAAAATATAGGCTCAGTTTAAATGGCCCATCATTGTCACATTCAAAAGGTAAACAAAATATAATATCACTTGAAATACACAAAGCAACACTTTGAGATGCTAACAACACTGACAGATGCAACTTATCATGCACAAGCGAACACAGATATAAGAAAAAAAGTCTTATGTTATTTTTGGTTTAACAGTATTTTGAATTTGCAAGTCTACTGTACGACCTCTGAAAGTAAACCATGCCTCAATAGTGCACTACCACAGTAGCGTACAGTAAATATAGTCAATACAAAGAACACGCCTTTTTGAGAGCTTTTTTTGAAACGATTCATGAAGTACTTGAAGTACACCCTTGTATTTCTAAGTATAACTGTAATTCTTTTCTTTGACATAACAGAGACACAAAAGATCTCAAGACAGATAAAACAGGGAAGCAATCATAATCACAGCTGAATGCTCAACAAATGCAATCTAATTATCCTGACAACCTGCCTCTGTTGGACTGCTACTAAAAATAAACAATTGCAAGGCAAGAATGTAGTGCATGGCAACTGAGTTCTTCACACAAGCGAGTCCTTGACGCCCTGAGTGCCTCTCTGAAAAAAAACTTTTCATCTTCCTTTAGCTGGTCTGTAGGTGGCTCTCGTTCAGGATGGAGGTGATGTTTGCGTCATTGAAACCGTCCTCATCCTCAGAGCTTAAATTGGAGGAGCCCAGAGCTGCAAGATGTGTGTGCTTTGACTTCCGCCTGAGATAAAAACCAAGAGAAACTCAATTATTTTACTTTCATACATCACAGCTCAGTGAACACAGACATGTGTCCAGCTAGTTACTATATAGTGCCACCTAGTGTAAAGAGGATGAATGTTATTAATATGGTTACTTGTCAAATATTGAAAGTTAAGGAAGTCATCCTGCATTGTATGTGAAACGGTAGCATCAACATCAAGTCCTACTTTAGTTCCGTTTCCAGGGCTGTGACTTTGGCATGCATTGTTTCCTGGAGCTCCTGCTGCTCCTCCAAGTCCCTAAGAACCTTTCGACGTACTCCCTCCAAGCGCTCCACCTCTCCCTCGCTTTCGTCCACCTGCCGCTTCAACGCCTTCACACGCAGGGACAGCTGGGGACGGAGAGGGAGAGGCAAGGGGGTTAGAGGGGGACAGAGGTAAAGACGTGGGCCGTGAGGGGGGGGAAGAAGCAAGACGGGCAACAGGTTTGACCTGTGTTTGGGTTTGTAGGGAAGCCGCTACAGCAACATGAAAACGGCTGAGGTAGCAGAAAGATGAAAGGGAAAGGGAGGTCAGGGAGCATTCTGGTGACCAAGTGAGGTTGGGTGTGGGTCAGGAGGAGTACAGATTACATTAGTCTTTTGAAAAAGAAGCAATTAAACAATGTTAATGATCAACAGCAGGTGTGGGTCAAACAGTATCCATTGATAACCCTTTCTACATAAATAAAACCACTAACATAGTACAAACCGAGTCAGGACACTTGAGACAACCATAGGAAAGTATTTGATACTTAAGACTGTAAATTTCAACCGACCAACATTAAAATAATATTGTGATGACAGAGATTGACACAAATCTTGCTTATTAGAGTGGGATCAACCTCCTTATCTAACTCTTAAGTGTAAATGTCAAACCTTTCCTTTAATCAGTTAGATTCGATTTGAGCAGCAAACACTAAAGGATATTTACCTGATCTCTCTGCTCAACATGCTGGCTTCTCTCCTCGTCTAATGTGGCGTTTAGCTCTTTCAATTTCCTCTCCATTCGTCTCTGAGAGGCATGTATGCTGGCCTTCTCTCTTTAAGGATACATTCAGAATGCACACAATATGAGAACACTGCAATAATGTCACACAATTTTCTTGAATTCTTTCTGTCGGGTATGTTATGGCATAAAATACCCAAAAAAGTATCAACAGTGACTGACTTTTGGTACTTTGAATCATTAAAACTTTAGTTTCAGTCCTACCTTTCTTCACTGCGCAGTCTCTCCTCCAACTCTTGAATTTTGTTTTCCAGCAGGCTGAGTCCAGGCGAGGGTCCTCTCGTCTGTCCCTCCATGTCTGCCACGCGGGACTTCAACTCCTTCAACTAGAAGGGAAGTGGTACAGTCAGGTGAATAAAAACCTGATTTTGCAAAACGTAGTTGTAACTGTTTGTGTGTGTGTGTGTGTGTGTGTGTAGCTACTAAGTGGATGAACAGTACCTGTCTCTCAAGTGCGCTCTTGTCCATTTCCAGGTCGTGTCTAGCCGAACGCTCCTGCAGCAGCTCTGAGCGAAGCTGGTCCACCTAAGAGGAGAAAGTTAGATGGGAGAACAGAATCAATAGGCAGTATTAGTGCAGCTATTATAGGATAACTGCTTAATTGTATGTATATTCATATTCATTTCTATGTGGCACCTGATCTCTGCTACGTGTGATGCGGTCATTCAGAAGCTCCACGTTGCTCCTCTCCTCATCCAGTTCGATTTCCATTGTCTTAATTTTATCCTGTGAATGTACACACAGATTAACAGACAAAAACATATCAATCTGCCTGTATTACTTATGCGTCCTAAAATATATTACTCAGTTTGCTGACACATCACCCTATCCCTGATTTACTCCCAACCAACTTTAGATTCTTTGACCCCAAAGCCTCACGTCTAGGCCTCTTATCTCCCTGGTGCGGTCAGTGTGGGTGCTCTTCTCTGATTCTAGTTCACTCTCCAAATGTTTGAGTCGGTTGTTAAGGAGGTCTCTCTCTAGCTGGGCGCTGTCTCTCTCCTCGCTGCACACCAGCAGCTCCTTCTTCAGACGGGAAACCTAGAAACAAGATGGAGAGGGCCATAATGCATGGATTTCACTCAGAGTCCACTCATTTGCATGCAGTTTCTGTCTTTAAAACAATCCTGCCAACGTAAATGTATAGTTTGCTGGGCATGCATGCTTGTTTTTCCACACGAATGCCCTGTAACACTTACAAACTTACATACACTTGCAGACTAAATGAGGAATAAATATTTACATCCATATATGTACATACAGGTCTTAATGAATTCTACTAGTGGGTAAGGTTTAAGCCCCAATTAATACTGCCTTACACTCCTAAAACTGCTTTGTACAATTAATAAAGGAAAACCTTTAACTTTATATCAATATTTGAAAAGAAATAAAAAAAATTAAATTTTAACATCTACGATTTCATGACAACTGAGTAATCAATCCAATAGTGGAAATATTTCAGTGTGGACCGACCACTAACCAACCAACAGACTGACATTGTCATCCAGAGATTCATGCTGCTAAAGTGTCTGAAAAGGTTTAAAATACTAATGAAGGGCTAAAAAAAAAAAAAAAAAAAACTTAAAGCTATAGTTTCTGTCTCCCCCATGAGGAATTCTAATTAATGATAACAAAACTGTTGGTGCGTCCACATGACCCACCAACACGCTTTCCGTGCCCAGACAACACAGTCTTCTGAACATAGCCATACTGAGAAATACAGAGAGAGTTGTGTGGAGCAGATAGTCTTAATTAGCTTTGTAGTAACTCATTTGGCTATGGCTAGAATGTAACTGATGTTCATTAATATCAAAAAGTATGCACAAAAGCTTTAAGTTTTTATGGCTGGGGTGATCTTGTATTTCCAAAGCATGTAATATTAAAACAATATCAAACTTGTTTTTTAATATTTCAGAGGTCCTGGTTTTCACCCTTTCTATTTTCCAACCCATTTGTCCTCACTTCTTCCTGCTGTGCCTTGAGGTTGCTCTGAGCCCTCTGCAGCTCAGCCAGCCTGTCCTTGCTGTTGCGCTGGGCTTCCAGCAGGTCCTTCCTTGAGCGCTCCCTGTAGTCTTCAAGTTGTGTTTGCAGGGCAGCCACCGACTGACGGGAATCTCCCATCATTATCTCCATCTGGCAGCCAAGAAGACAGAAAGAGAGCAACAGCGGTGAATGAAAATATCTCTATACAACAGCAACCCAGGACATTGTTCTAACCCTAACAAACACCTCTTTGTTAATCTTCTCCAGGGCTCGGTCCAGCAGCCTCTTCTGCTCCTCCAGGTCAATCTTGCCCCTCCTCAATGCCTCCCTCTCCAGGTCTCTCTCCTCCAGCTGCCGGGTCAGCTCGTCCCTCTCTTTGCTCAGGCGGGTGGCTCCTCTCTTGGCCTCCTCCAGCTGAGTCTTCAGGGAGCGGTTTTCATCCTCCAGAGCTTCCACCGCCTCCTCCGCCTCTGGGCTCCGGGGTACACTGGAGTGAAGTCTCGTCTGGAGAATGAGAAAATATCCACTGATGAACCTGGGTATATAGCATGTTGACTAATTTTTGTTTTATTCCTATCATGCCATAGGTAATAGGCATTTAATGTTAGGTATGTATGAGTTTTGAATTGTATGAGGCCATTTTAAGAAGAGAACAAAATTTACCTCACAGCAAACCCATCTGTTTTTCATCTGCCTTTGCAGTCATTATTATTATACCTGTTTTGCATGTAAAATGGGGAGAGTGACAACTAATGAAGAGCTTTAAGTCTTTTCAAATTGTGTACAGTCTGTACTTCATTGCTCTGATCACTGCATTCAAACTCCAACCCCAAATCTTACTATGTATCCTAAACATTTGTTGATTTGTATTTGCTTTGCACCTACAATGCTTTGTGTATGACTATGCTCATCACATGATTCTTTCACATCAAAAGTAACAAGATTATAGCATTTAAAACAGCTATAATGCATTGCTGTTCCAACTCAGATGAGCCACAATGTGAATCTTATACAAATGTATCTGGGAGGGATTATTTTCTGAGCTTACATGTTTGAGTTTTGCTTTGGATTTAATTTACTTCACATCTTGGTTGAAAATAGAGTCTGTGTGGGAGGTTATTTCTTTTGTTCTTTACAGTATATCGGTTTACATGATTTTTCATGCATGTGTGTGTGTACAGCTGTGTTCCGTTTTTTTTGTGCAGTACCATGCGGGCCAGCCTCTCTCTGAGGCGAGTGTTTGCTTCCTGGAGCTCCAGGTTGGTGCCGTGGTCCACCACGGTCTTTCCTGAAGACCCAACTGATGACTGCAGAGAGGAGAGGATCAAGAGAGAAACATGACTGACTGTGCAAACAACTTGCGGGGATCTTTTTATTTTGTAAAAAATTGTCAATTATTTTCTATAGACTATAAATGAAGCTCCACCTTCTTTGCCTTCTCGGACGCCTTTTCCAACTCGGCCTTGTCTTTCTGCGACTGCTCCTTTAACCTGCTGATCTCAGAAAGAAGCTCAGCCTCTTTTTCTCCACTCGCTTTCCTCAGGGCTTGAAGTGCCTCTCTCTTCTCGCCTAACTCACTCTTTTGTTTGTCCAGATCGGTGCGAGCCCGTTTCAGATCATCATGGCAATGCCGAAGCTCCTTGGGATAAGCAATCAGAGATGGAAAAACGTGTGTGTAAGAAGAATGTGCCAGGGCGCATACCAATGTGTTAATATGAGTATGGGGCATGTAAGTGTGCATGTGTGTGGGTGCAGGAAAAATAAATGACACCATTGAAGCTTAAGCCACAGAAAACCCTAGAAAAGAAACAATAATTATCCTGTACAGCAGAGGAGCTGAGCCCCTGCGTTTTGCCCACACAGCGGGTGACTGACATGTGAATTACCTCTGCTAAAGAGCGGATACCGTCAGACGCAGGCATTTGTTTCTTCATGCCGAGCTGTGACTCCCGAAGATCTTTTAGCTCGCCCTCAAATTTATCCTTCTCCAAACTGGATTTTAGCAGCCTGCGGAAGGAAAGTAGCTGTTAAAGAACACACAGTTGTAACAGTAGCGGCACAAACGCATGCATGAACTCCACGCAGAAGTGACTAACAACAAACCAAGCACATGGGGGAAAACTACTGCACTTAATCATAAAAACATCATCACAATCTGTCTTTTGTTTGACTTTCATTGTGGGATTGTAACTTAAATTGAGATGCATCACTTACTTATTTATTCAAAATCAAGTGTGTTAGCAACTAACATAGCAATTAGCAATTAAATCAGGAAATGTGTTAAGATTCGATTATTGAAAAAACAATAAAATGATGATCAATATAACTTCAATCCAAAATCAATTTCAAAAAGAAGACTGCATGATTGTTTGTGTTTATAATCAGCGGATAACTGTTAGTAGAGGATTCCCCAATCTAATGATCCAAATCATCAGATACAAAATCCACTCTGAGCTTTTCAAGGGAATTTCAGATTTTGCTGATTTAAAACCAGGCTAAACCTACTCAAACCAAACACAGTGAGAATGATTTTCTTTCTCACATTCGACTGCTGACGACGTGTGTTCCGCTCCTGCCAATCGAAAAAGTTAAGTGAAAGAGTGCATGCATTAAAAAATAAGACTGAATCAAAAAGTATCTTCAGGATATCCACATAGATTTAACAGAACAAAAGGTTTTCATTGAGCACTTTAAATTCTTTGAACAGGTTGTAGAATGTATAAAATATGACAGAGTTTGTTTGATGCTTGACTAAAGAGTTGCTGGGAATATAAGCCTTGCTGCTGCAGCTGTGTATGTTTGTCTTTTCTATGGATCCAAAGCAGTGTTATGGCAACATAATCAGATGGGTTCAGCGTGCAATCTTAGAAATATAAGCTTCTATCTGAGGTCAAAATGAAAATTGATTTCCACATAAGCAGAGTCTTTGAACATTACTTGATACCTATGCAATGTTTTGTTTTTTTATTCTTTGAAGTTAGATAATAAGACAAATATGGTATGTGTATTCTAAGCTCACAAGTGATTGATTTAATTTAGAAAGGCTTATAGACACTGACTCCTCTCTGGTGTTGTGCAGCTCCTGTGCAGTGGCGTCCAGCTGCGTCTTCCACTGCTCTCCCTGATCTCTGCAGCTCTCCAGTTCTTCCTCCAGTGTCAACATGGAGGTGTTTACCCTCTCCCTCTCCTCTTCTATCTGCTCCTGGGACTGAAAACACACAAAAAACAATATGATTATTATCATGGGAGTCACTGTGATTTATTCCCTATAGTTAATTACCTTTCTCATTATAATGACAGGTAAAAGCAGTGATTCAAAATGAGTTCACATGCGCAAATCTGTCTTTTTTTTTTTAAACTTTAGTTCTGCTTCTTTTTCAAGCAAATGTTCAAAACAGGGGAACAGAGATCTTTGAGAGTATTCCTTCATCAGCATGTCTTCACCATCTAAAAAATTCTTCTACTTTAGAGATAACACCATCAAATATCAGACGAGGTAGAGCTTGGTACAGCCGTCACAAACAGCTATCCAACTACTTTAATCCTTCTCTCACCAAATAATCGGCACATCAAAAGCAGCTGCCAACCTGTCAGCTTATTTCCTGCACTCGAGCTGCTGGATACTTTTTATCTGACACTACTGTTACTGTTTCCAAAATCTGCCCTAATGATCTATTTCTGTATATACATACGTAGATGCTTCAAATTTCCTCCACCATCACACCACATCCTACAGTACGGCGCTCCATAAATAGTCTAACTGGCAGAAACAGAAACTCTTCAATGGCAACTCGACTGGAAAAGTTTTGCATTACAGTCATGAGGAGCAAAAATTCTCTTTTCTAACACTGCACACTGGGCTTAGCCTGACCTTATGATACTCTGATCAGTGTTTGAACAATGCCAGCAAACTGACACATTAAACAGAATGACAAGACAACGCCTGGGAGTATATTAGGGTGGATGCAACATCAAGGCACAATCTAATATCGCTTTAAAAACGAATGCAGGATACACAAACTGCCTGACGGGTATAACTTCACTCCCACTACATATGAACAAAGAGATTCTCTGAAAAGAAAAAAAATGTTCTTAGCAGACAATGATGTAAAAAAACAGAAAGTAATTACACTGAGAAATATTCATTGTGACTGCTGCATTGCAGGTTTGCTGTAGCTGTCAAAGAGAATCCTTCCTGGTAAATTGCTCTGTAATCTGCAGGCTTTTCCTTTGACACTAAAACAATATAATGAGGATAAACACCAGTGAATGTGAAAATAAGTGTCAGTGTACAAGTTTATGTTGTTGTTTAACACAAATATCAAAAGTTCAAAATAGAACGGATGTCATTTAAAAAAAAATGCTGAAAAAGAAAGAATAAAAATCTTGCACACAGTGAGTACAAGTAGTATTCCGTGTGCAGAATCTTTTTTTTTTTTTTTCCCACAGTTTATGAGCCAAAGCACCTGTCTATAAGACTTTCTGTAGTGCAAGAAAGTTGCTGAAATGGACTAAAAGACACACATAAAATGGAGCTGCAGCTGACCCACTCTTTTAAAGTGGTATTTATTAGGGTCTTGCTTGTTCTTTGTTCAGTTTACTGAATCAGTGGTGTTGGTTCAGTGACATCAGAGTTACTAAACCAACACTTTTTTGTTTTATTGAACCAGTTCCTCCCGTTGCGATAAGAATCGCTTTTTCAGAGCTTGTCTGGTCAGAAACACACCCGGACAGACTATTCCTACATTAATGTAGCTGCACATGAACAAACATAGTACTGAAGAGAAATGCAGTTTATTTGACAGATTTTCTTTCACTTTTAGTGATTAATATACTTATGTAACATTAGATTGGTCAAAGTCTCTTGGGTCTTTGCTGTCTCAGCTGCACAGTTGTAATCCTTTTATCGCCATCTTCATTTTTAATCTGATAAAAAAATGTTTTGCTAATAAATAAAGCCTAAGCCCTCAAATACTGACAACTACAGATGAATACATTGCAAGAACTTACAAGCTACAACACAGTCAAGTTTTGTATGATTGACACTCTGCACAAAATGCAAATGACGTGCCATTCACCTGTGTGAACTGCTCCATGGTTCTTCTCAGGTTCTCCATGTCCTTACTGTACTGCTCCCTCAGAGTCTCCATCTCTCTGTCATGGCACTCCACCTCCTCCTTTAGTGCCCCCTTTAGGGCCGTCAGCTCCCGCTCCCGCTGGTGTAGAATCTCCTCCTGGCTGACGTAACATGGCAGCCTCAGCAAGGTCGGCCTGCAGAGTCATCACATCCTGCAGAAAGAAAGACAGTCAGACAGACAAGCAAGCAATATAACAAGTCTGAGTGTGCTACCCGGAGTGAAACTTACCAACTGCAGTGAGTCTGAGTGAGGTGAGTTTTCTGAAACCCTCCTCAGCTCCTCCTGAAGCTCAGCCAGCTGATCTTCCTGTAGATGCAGACGAGACTCTGCCCCTTCTCTGGCTATGCGCTCCTCAGCAAGTCTGGACACACGCACACACACACACAATCAATATTGCAACGCCAAACACATTACCAATCCTAATGATCAGGCAATAGTGAAATGATCCTTTGACAAAAAAAAGCCACAGGAGCAATAACTAGAAGTTTATTATTGGCTGTTAAGTATGCACGCTGTACATGCAAAATCCCACAAATACATACACACACACACACACACACACACACACACACATGCACAATATAACTGGTCCTTACTCATCATGGACTTGCTGCAGTTCTTTCTTGCAGCGATTAAGTTGCTCTTGAAGCTCCTCGATGTTCCCTTTTGTGAAGCTCCCATCAGATCCTCCCTTCTGTGTACACACACACACACACACACACACACACACAGAAAGAAAGTGTGTGAGAGATTGAGAGTGAGACAGAGAAAAAGAGGACAAAGAGAAAGGACTGGAAACATTGCAACATTGCAGCCATTGTCGACCTTGCAAATACATTATGCACTCTGTATTATATGAAACTTTAAAAGAAGAAACACTTTTGGATTCCTTGCCTTAGTTTCTGACAGTCAAAAATCTTTGGGAGAAGAGGCCCTGCCAGTGTGCTCAGACATCGTAAAGAAAAAGACAGACAATCGCCTCACACTAACAACTCTCTCTGACAGGCTGCAGGGGGAGCAGAGCCGGAGCAGAGCCGGAGAGCAGAGCTGAAGCAGTGTCGCCCACACCGCTCCACCGCTCATCAAGGCTTCTGAAAAGGAGATTAAGTGCAGCCTGCCCATGAAGCCTCTCTCATCCTCCTACACACTCGTTACACGACACAGAAGCAGAAGAGAGACTAAGCGAGGAGCACGGACGGTTGCACTCCGCAAGGGACCTCACATTTGTTTCTTATCAGTGATGGATTATGAAGATGTACTTTGAACAAATTTGTTTCACTTTCCTATCATTCCCTGCAGGACAGTTTGTAGATTATCCCGTACTGGGACATTTCTCTTTGTCCTCACAAGAAGATCATTAAAAGAAGATAAGTTAATTTGAGTGCTTTGAGTGAATTGAATCCTTGTATTCTTAGGAGCATTAATTATCTAAAATAAATGACACTATCCTCTCTTGCCTTGCAGTCTTAGCAGAAAAACTTGGGGATGATTTGATTACATAATGCAAAGGAGATTCCATTAAAGTCTGATCTAATATAATATTTGGTCTTGATAGCCACCAGTCCAGTGGTTCCCAACAAGGGGTAGTGAGATCAATCTTAGGGGTCAGAAGATAAAAAATGTTTCTGTGATGCAAACTTAGGTTTATCTTTTCAGACTTTCTTCTTACTTTTGCTTTTTTCCTCATGAATTACTAAATAATATTACACTTCAGGCATAGAGTTGCAAAGTAAGAGGAGAATCAGATTCTGGAAGCGTTTTTTTTTATAAATGAATATCCCCATTGTAACTTAACATAGAAACATGGTACTCTCATTGATAATGTAACAACCAGAGAGGATTAGTTTATGGCCATAGGTTTTAATCATCTTAACTTTGTTTCTGAGAAATCATGTTTTGTCCATCACTTTGCATGGCAGACTGGTCTAAATACTACCCATAATACCCATGAGCCTCAGCCATCGTTGCCATGGACAAGGAGCCAGTCAGAGTTGTACCAAATTCTTTGTTGAATTTATGTTATGTTATTAACAGAACACAGCTCAATATTTGCTGAATTCCTCTAATATTGATTATATATTATAAGAGTACATTGATTCTTCCACTGACCGTTAGTGGCGTCGGTGAGTGGAAGGAACACATGGAAAAACTAACTGATTCTTGCCAAAATGTTTTCATGCTGATCAAAGCTGTAGAAGGGCTCCAGCCGTGAGCCATGAATGGGACTTTAATACGGAACCAGGAGTGTCCAATATTTCAACTAAAGCAACCTGAGAAGGAATAATCACTCTTTTGTTGAAATAGTTACAACTTGTAAACATGTGCAACACAACGAGGGGTAGCAATAATACATTTTTAAGGGGTAAACCTGTGTTCTAGTCCTTTGTAATTTTAGTGTTTAATAATTTTAATGATTAGTGTTCTTTTTTTTTTTTACAAACTTAGACATACATCACGTTCTTGGACTAAGGTAACCCAACACACCAGCATCTGAGGGGAACAAACAGGGTGTCAGTGCGTTAACTTCATCACTATCCCACTAATACACATTAACTGGCAACACTGCATTAGACCACAAGCACTTAGAAAGAGCGACAGATGCTGTTGGTACAGAGGGAATGTGAATGCTTTACATTACCCTCTCAAATGCAGATAACTCCCTGACATCAGACTTTTCAGAGTTATCTGCCACTGATTGTCTTTGGGTGGTCCTTTTATAATACATACAGACACTCATCTGATCTTGCTCTGATCTTATGTTTTGACTTAATACAGACATAGGCAAAATACTGGCATGGAGGCAGAACTGATTAATCAGCCACTAAATCTACTAAAGTGGACAGCATGGTTACAGCCATGAAGAACATGGAGGCTTTGTACAACAAGACCCCTCTGAGAAGGATCTGTCTCACCCGGCAAGCCAACCCCCAGCTGGTGCAGGGTTCCAGTCCAACTCAATTATTGATGGCTCTCAATAACTTACCACACACTGAGCCCTCAACAGCTTCCCTCTGCAGGTGTATCGTTGCCAAGAGACAAGACGACCAAACAATTCACAGGCCGCAATGGTCGCAAACGCACCAAGAAGTACTTAACAAGGGGTATTACATAATCAAGTGCATGTAATATAAGAAGCTAAGGACAGGAATAACTTCTGTATGTAGATTTATGCAAAATTATGCAAATGTAAAGGAAGTAGTGTGCTCATGCCTATGAAAAAACATGGCACAATCTATTTTAATAAGGTGTCACAGGAGCACAAAGGAGCAAAGATGGCACCAAAATTGACAGAGGAATACTCAGCATGCTATTTAATTTTCACATTTTTTGGCCTGCCCAAAGAGCCTCCTTGGAGACAAAGTGAATGAAATAAAACTTCATGTCCTCAGAAAAGAGGACAGGCTGCCAAACATCTAGTAGCTTCTTTACAAGAGCTGCTCTGTTGACAAGATGCCCTTCACTGACCATCATGCTGAACCCACACCACAAAAGCTTATTGGATTACGTTATAAATGTGTGCATTGTCTTAGTTTTATAAATGCATACAATCAATTTGGCAAGCTTATGTAACAAGGGAAGCTTTTAGGTTAGCTGGCTGCAAAACAAAAGAAAAATATTTTTTTTAAAAAGCCAGTAAACTTAACTGAGCATAAAAGACTCTTTAGAGGTGCTGGTAACCTTTGAACAAAGTCGGGCTAGCTGTTACCTCTGTTTAAAGTCTTAATGCTAAGCTAAGCTAACAGACTGCTGATTATAGCTCAAGTTGTATCAATCTCTTTACCCAACTCTCTGCATAACACAAAAAACTGGTTCTTTAAAAGCACAATCTTTGATAAAACTGTAAATGAGTGTTATGCCAACAGCGAACTTCAAAATACAAGAATGGAATTTGATATTAATCCCAAAATGATTGGCAGATATTTTTAAACATGGTACTAACAAAAACAACAGTTAAAAAAGTGAATGTGTGACACAATATTTAATCTTTTGTGGTTTCAACCAAATCTCATGGTTTCCCAGTAAAGGGAAGTGGCTCACACGCACTCATGTGAGCTAGTTCTATTTGCTGATGAAGAGATATGGTTGAAAACGACATGGACATTTGAGTTGACATTACTTGTAATACACACTGTTACCTGGGTTAAAAACGAACTTCCATTACATTGCTGTTTTCTAAGTAAAAGTCAGTATGTGTCTATGCATCTAAAAAATACCTAAAAAAAATTCACAGGCATTCATGTTTTCTCGTACCTTAAAACTGTCAGGTGTGTCATAGACGTGGCTGACCTTGCTTTTCAGGTATCTCTCACTGGTGCTGATCAGGAAACAGTGGACAGAGAATTAGATTGGAAAGGCACATATATGTGTACACACTAACAATGATTCTAGCCATTTAGGATATCATGCTTGTAGTTTACTTACCCATCTTTAAGGATGTTGTGAATAGCTTGCTTCGCTTGAGCATCCTCCCCATTTATGACCTCTTTGCTTTGATACATGCTCCTCAGAGTTATCTCCTTTAAATAGCGAGTTAGGAGAGTAAGAAAACAGACACAAAACAAAGAGAGAATTTAATACTTCACAATTGCTGGTACTTACAGGTTTTTTAGCTAAAGCTGGATGGGTGTCCTTGGCAACAAATTTCCCTGGCAACTTAAAGCTCGGCTTGGGGGGCTCAAGTGTTGTCACCTTGGAAACAGATGCAGGGCTGCTTCCCAGGCTTCTGCTCGCTGGGGTAGATGACGCCAACAAATCGGAGGAGGTAGACAGAGGAGCAGCGTAGGGATTCAGAATGGAGAGCTAGGTGAGGGAACATCATGCTCAACATCTTTTCTAGCATCAAGACTTCTCGACCGCCTGCGTTCGTCAAACCTGAGCCGCTGCCTCGCCCCAGAGCGGCCTCTCGTCTGCGGGGTGCTGCCTGGCGTCCCACTGTTGAACTTACTGATGAGCTTGTTGATGGGGGCCAGGGAGTTGGTGTCAATTGCAGGGATGGGCTCCTCATTATTTGATGCTGGAGGTTCTGGAAACGACTCCGAGGGGGAAAATACACTCTGTTTTTTCCCACTATATCTCCCCAAAGAGCCAGTGTAACCAGAGGCAGTTTGCTCGACCCCTCTGGGTCCCACACTGTTTAATTTCACTGGTTTCAGCCCTGCCTCATTATACTCGCTATTACTAGTCCTATCTCTGTTTTTCTCTGTCTCACTTGTTGCTTTGAGTTGGAGTTCAGCTTTTGGCCTCTCACCCTTTCTGCCAGCTTCCATCTTCCTCCTCCCCTTGTGTTCCTGCTTGACCGTCCCCTGGAGGTCTTTTATGAGGGCTCCCAAAAATCTCCCTTACCTCATCCTCTGCTGGAGAAACAGGGGAGTGTGCTGTATTTACAGCAGGGCTATAAGAGTTGGCTAATTCTGCTGGTTCTTTATTCGTTTTGTGGAGACTGTTGCACGGTGAAGGAGGCCCTGAGCTGGGGGTGGGAGTGTTAAGCTGAACTCCGTACGAGTCACCTTTCTCGCCATCTTTCAGGACCACATAAGGATGTCCAGAGATTCCCTGAACGTGCACTGCCACCCCATACTTATTGGAAGGAAGGGTTGCACTGTTGTTTCCTCTGGATTTATCGGGATAACCTCCGCCTGTGTCATGGAGGTCCTTGATGAAGCGGATCTGAACGCCGTAATCCACAGGAGGCTTCCTGTCAGTGGACAGAGTGCTCATGCTGACTTCCTGGTTTCTGTGCAAGCAGCCTGGGCAAACACAGAGGGGAAAACAACAAAAATGCAAATCAGGTGAATCAGTGGACAGGTTACAAAAGGGAGAACACTGAAAATGAAAGTCTCAAGCTAGACCCCATTTTTTTCCTCTATTCTACAAAGTAGACCTGCAGATGATTACATTCTCAGAGCCTTTGTTTCAGCTGTTAAACTCTTAAGATGCAATTTAGTTCTTTTGATTTTTGCTGTTACCAGGCTTTACAAAGGGTTATTACACCCTAACTCAGATGCCTCCTTTTTATCTGCATGTGCCACTCCTTCTTCCCAACTGACTGAATGAATATGCAGCCAAAAAAAATATACATTTACTGACCACTGTTCTGAATTGCAACCATCATGGTACAATTCAAAGAGTTAGGCAAATTATTTGCACAAATGAACAGTTGTACTCTTTGCCTTAAAAGTGAGCAGAAGACAGCCTAATGTTACTCAGGAAATTTAACATGAAGCTCAATTACAACCACTAATATACAATGGCAGAATTGGCTAAAATATAAATTACCTAAGAAACATTAACTTCTCAGCTTAAAGACTTAGAATTTATAGAAGAAAGTCTGCATTAGGAAGCTTGGAGTGTGAAAGATGTGAGTATTTACCAGACAAGGAGGGTCAGAAATATTATGCTATTTGTTACATGATAGGTAGTCTCGCTTTGCCAGACCTTCCTCCACAGCCCTGCAAAGGAGGGTCTGGCGAGTCCACACAGCATTCCGGGATTGGAGAAAAACGGGCTTTGGTTTATTCACATTTCTTTAAACCAATCACAATTGTCTTGGGAGGTGCTAAACTCTGCATGGAGCCTCTGGAAAAAATAGCTATTGGATGATTTTTCCCAGCCTTTTCATGATGAGAAATGTAAGCACCGGGTTTTTTGGAGCTTGATCTGTTGCTTTGATTATGATCATTCTTTTTTTTATTTATTTTTTTATGTTTGTCTCTTGTGAGTCCTCAAACTATATGGAAGTAAAATAGCCAATCAATATCTAACCAAAGAGATATTGAATATAGTATACATAACAAAGAAAACCATATATCATCACATTTGAGAAGCTGTATCGAGTATAGTTTGCTTAAAATATATGATTGAAACCATTAATCAGAACATTTGTAGTTAATAGGCTAAAACTCTGTCAGATACAATGTTAGTAATCTAACCTATGCATGTCTACCTTATATGCTCTGAAAAAGGGCTTGGTGATGAACACTATGAGAAGGTGAATACTCCTTCTATTGTCCCGGCTCTGTGGAGCATTAAACACTGGGGGCTATGTCAGGAATGGCCTCCCCGCTCTCGGTTTCTGCCTATGCCAAAGTCTCCACAGTCACCAGACTTCACATAGACTCACTCAGGCATAGACTGTTTACTTTGAGCAGTGCCTGCACACACGCCGGCTCAAGTGTGTGCACATACACACATACACAACTTGAAAGGGCACGCACAGACATATGCACGAACCTGCTGTGCATTCCCCATCTGATAGCAGGTAGTGGATCTAATAAGCATCACTGTTTTCGGTGGCAAGAAATTAATGTGCAAATAATGTGGAATGATGTTAAAACATGTTATTGCTGTCACATTAAAAAGGTTTTTTTCTTTTGAACACATTCATTTTTGTATTAAAGCGCTGCTAAAGTTGCTTTTTGCTTCACAGAGCTCACCACTGTACTCCAACGTGGGTCTGTTTCCTTTGTCCAGCACCTACAGATGTGACTCTCACAAGAATTAAAATGTAACAGACTCTAACTGACCACTGGTTATAGTGTAACACACCTTGACTGGCATTGAGGTTAGATTGGTGAATCAAAGTCAGCCTTTGTCTTTCCTAAAAACATTCTTAGGATTCCAGACGGTCCCTTAACACTCTGCATCACGCGTGGTTTGCATTTGTAAAAATAAAGACAGATTAGAAGAAAACTGAGAAGTAGGTCAGCGCTCACTGTAAAGCCTATACATGCGGAAAACAGTCCACATAGGCAGTAAATAAAAAAGTAAATAGACTCCAAACTTAAAAGATGACAAACTGGAGACTAAACATACAGCGCAAAACAAATTAATTCTGTCATTCAAATATAACACAGACCATGTTGCACACTGGACAGCAAAACAAAGACTTTAAGGTTAAAACTATTTCTGTTGGGAAATCAAAAAAAAAGAAACAGTAAGATATAAATGTCTATTGTTAAGGTGCTCAGCCCTCAGCTGCGGATCACTGGTCACACGGAAAGCTCCCAGGTGTAAATATGTTCCTTGGGTAAATACAGATTTCAAGGATCAGGTTTTGTTCAGCAGCTAGTATCTGAGCACTCCTTGGTGACAACAGGTTCCCCTCCTCTGGTGCTCTCTTGTGTCACAAGGAAGGGCTGTGTCAACAGAGACAGGAATGTCACCAAACGGGCCTATCTGCCATCACTCTTCCTTTTCTCCTCACCCAGCCCATTTTCCCCTGGCCATGTTCCTGCACCCTCCTCTGCCTCCTACAACACATTTGATCTACAACTTTTTCCCACAGTGTCTCCTGTGCTTGGGTATCTGACCAAGACAACAAGCTACTTTTATACTAGGGCTGGGCGATGTGGTTGAAATCACTGTCATTAAGGCCTATTCTATGAGATTAGTTATGAGATTAATCAAACAGAGAGGTAATTGGGAACAATTCTGACAATTGATATAAGTCATTTTTCAGGCAAAAACTCAAAACGCTAACTGGTTTTAGCTCCTTAAAAAGGATTTCCTGCTTTTCTATGTTTTAAATTCATGTAAATTGAATTTCTGTACGTTTTAGACTGGTGGTTGGACAAAACAAACCCTCAGCTCTGGGAAATTGTAATGGGCATTTTCACTTTTTTTGACATTTTATAGCCTATGAATGTTGCTGAAATCTGTTTAAATTTAAAAGTATAAATGTATTAGTACAAGCATAAATGTGAATATATGCACAATCATATAAAATAATAAAATTGATGTTCAAGGCAATTAACTGTGTTTATGCTGCATTACATCATGTAACTTCACACATCCAAAACACAAACTTATTTCACTAACCTTTAGTTTTTAAGTATATTGCATTTGCTTGGAACACATAATTCAGATAGCAGGATTTTGTAAATCAATCACACTATATAAACATATCACCATTAGATTCTAATCAAATTCAATAAATGATAATAATGAATTATTCCCCAGCTTTATTTGACACCAATAACAGAGGATTTAAATAGGCTAGAGTTTGTTTTGGGGTTAAAAAGAAAAGCCATACTGTCAACTATTCCAGTTACCAGTATTTTGGTCTGTGTGGGAGAAGTTTGTGCAGGTTATCTTGTGTAAATCCTCAACAACATGGTAAAACTAGTCCCTCATTAATAGGTACATGTTTACATAAACACCTTAAAGTGAGTTGTGCCCCAAGCACAAATTTGAGGTCAGGACTATTTCTACTACACCTCCCAACTGCTAGTGAGTTATGAACTATGTTGGTAAGGATATGACGGACTATCATGAGGCGTATCGTTTTATCCTGGACTTTAATAAAGCCACATACATCTGACCAATACAAAGCCTGCATTGTATTTTATTGGAAGGTGTTCCGATTATTTACACATCTTGACTGACAATTAAAACAATATCACTTTCAAATATGAAAAATACCCATATGTAAAGTACTTTATTCCGGGAGAAACCATAAGAGCAGAGTAAACCCCAGAGCACCTGTCTGCTCCTGGATTAATTGCGTCATACTTACCTACTCGGTCAGTCAGTATCGGTGCGCGTAGAAACCACCGGGTTGTTTACTCGTGCCAATGGGACCACGAGCAGAGACAACAACCGAGGCACCTGCCTCCTAACGCATCCTATTTCAAGCCTTTACCTGCTATAATAGCATCTCATATCCTCTTTACGCGGCGCAGTCAGATCCAATTATAGACGGAGTACACACACAAAGCTGCAACCAAACCTTTGACAACACGCCTGAAAGCAACAACAGAAGCCCGATGTGTGTTCTCGGTCATTTTCGTGAGCAGGAAAAGCTGGGCACAGGAAGTCGACTGTCAATTCTAATTTTCTTCTTCAAAGCCACAGGTGTCCATGTCTGCTCATCCAATTGTTATTAAATGCCCGCTCAGCAAAACGTGTCTTACAGTGTTGCACTTTCCCCACCTGATCCCACAAAAGTAAATGTACAGTAAAAAAAAAAAGAAAAAAAGAAAAGCAGCAGCTGTGTGAATACTTATTCTACTGCACCTGCTAAGATGATCCAAATCGCGAAATGTTGCTCCCTCCTCAGCCAGAGCTCCTGTACCAGTCTTTACCGCAGCAGCAGCTTTGTACAGTGTTGGTGGGATGAGAAGATGCTACTCAATGAACTGAGGACATCGGGAAATTTCTCCCCCGCTACCAGTGCGACCTGTTGCCAGCGCATCGGATAATCATCGTCCCGCCTCAGGACCGACTTCATTGGTGGGCGGCTCCCCGAAGAGGCGGTGCCTGCTGTGGGCTCAGTTTCATCTCTGAACACATGCACAACACGGGTTAATTATTACAGGGAAACAGCTAGTGGGACTCGTTTCTTCAGACGTGTTGTGGAAAATAATTTCTCAATCAATTTTGAAAATGTTCGCATGGCAGTATTGGCCTATGCTTATATCTAATACCATTGCAGATCACGATAAATGCTGATCACTCCTGAGGCTAAACTAATTAACAGGAGCGAGTGACGGGCTACTGTTAGTTAACATGGTACAAGTGCAGCTCGGACGGCTATTAAACTGCATTTGTAATTAAAATAAGGAATAATTTAACTGACTTTAAAAACTCCGTGGAAAATATTATCTATACTGCAAATTTTGACTCTGTTTTTTCTTTTTTTTGTAGAGTAACATATGATAAATTATCTTCACTTATACTGTACATCAATAGGCTGTGATGTGTCTATGTGAACGAACAATATTTGTAAAGACCTTCACACATTTAATTAAATATCCAAATAATCTCCTAATCATTGACATTTTCTGAAAAGAACTATAATTTGGTACCAAGTATAGGCAAAAGAGACTGATGCATTTCTTTGAAAGAACTCCATTTAAACCCAAGTAAATAATGATTTATCATTTAATCTTAATTCATTGTCAAATTGTTTGCTTCCCTCAAGGCAAATTGCCTATTTTTGAAAATGCAACTGACCAGCTGTGCCCTGACTAAAATTGTCTTTGTTTTGCTATTTTTGCATTTCATTGGTATCAATTTCAAGTGTACCACTTGAATGTTCTCTATTTTACATTTTTCTAGGAAATTTCTTAGGAAATTGTTCAATTGTTTTTTTAAATGAATTTCACAATGAACTGAGAAGGAAACCTTAAAGCAATTTCTTGACCAAGGAAAAGTTATACTGTAAACAGTTAATAAAAAGGTATCTAGCTGTAACTCTGAGCATTATGGCAAAGAAATTACATTATCAGTTTCATACCGGTTTTACAACCCTCATTTTAATACAACAATTAGCAAACAAATAAAAAAAGTGAATAAAAACAGACATGGACAAGTACAAAAAAACAACAATCTGTTTTTACTTCAGAGTTCAGTACCTTTCCCTTCCCCACCTGGTGTGGGACTCATTGGTTCCTCCAGGTCCCACCAGGAGGCGCCAGAGCAGAGCAAGAGCACAGCAAAAATATCAGTACAAAACAAAAAGGAACAGCTGAGAGAGCAAGAAAAGAAAGGCAACTTGGACATAGAATAAAGAAAAATAAGGACAGAGAAAATTAAGAATAGTTTTAAACACCTTATACCGTGACAGAAATGTGGGTTTTGTTATTTGGTCTACTTCAAGGCCTCTTGCAGGACAGAGGCCAGAATATAAACATAAACAGATCAGACAGTTACTGCATTGGTTCACATGCACTTTTTTTTTTTTTTTTTTTTTTTAAAGTACAATGAACATCTGATATGACATGATGTCACTACTTGCTATGCCAACACCATCCAAAAGCACTGATTTCACAATCCATGTGTACTGCAGAGATAAACGAAATTGTTGACTCGAATGTACTGTATAAAAACGTCATACTGTATACAACAAAGACAAAGCAGTTCAACTCATTATTTGTTCATTGGTCAACTTGGTGGCATGTTCACAACTGATGGGAGTTCTGGACAAATGTTTTTTCCTCATATTTACAACTATTTTGTGGTAGAATCCTCTATGTGAAGTGTGGATGAAATCTCGGCTGGGGTCACCTTTGGATTAATCAGCATTGGGTACAAAACGACAGATACAAGTAGTACAAGTCTGTGTATGTATGCATGTGTGCGGGAACTACCAAAATTAACATTTTGTCTTTTTTTCCAATAATGGGTAAACACTTGATTTTAGACATTTTACGCTGCAATATACTGATATAATTTTCCATCTGTGTTCACTTGCTTGCAGTAAAAAGGCTAAACATGTGATAGGGCAGTGCTAGGATAAAGCATTTCAATGGCAAAAAAAGCTGTGATTTAATCCAATAATGAAACCCAAGTCCCATTAAGAATTTCAGGCAGTCTTTCAATGACTTTTTTCAATTTTAAAGATTTGATATTATTATGTCTGTTGTACTTTGAAGCTGCAAAAATCAGAGAATAACGCTGATGCTTGGAGTCATTGTGTTAATACACAGTAGGGGAATATTTCCACATTACTTTCTCCGCCTAACGGCCGTTTCTGTCTTTTGAAGGTCATCATACCCATGTGGTGGATGAGTGCGTCAAGTCAATTACAGTCAGTCAGTGCGGGAGCGTCCGTGCCAGTCAATCACAAAGTTTGTGAGGTAGTGTGTTGGTGTCAGTGCTTTGCTGGTTGGCAGGCTAGATGTCTGAAGGATTGTGTAGTTTAACATTCATCATGATCTGACTCCTTTTTTTTGGGGGGGGGATATAATTTACCACTATAGAAGGTGTTTCTCTGTGTAGTGAACAAGTAAAGGGCTAGTCAAGAGAAAGTTGGACAAGTAGCTGACATGACACACAGGTCATCATTTAGATAGAAGCAAAGAATGTTTCTGTGTGTTCTTATATGATGCACCTCCACACCACTTCCTTCTCAGCCACTTCTCAACTCTCATTAGCTGCCACCAGTTGGCCTAATCCCTGACGCACAAACACAGCTTGGATGTCCTTGGTCTTAATGCAGAAGTCACAGGCCCAAACAGCAGCGCTCTCTCGAGTCAGCAGCCCGTATGCAGGCTCTGTCAGGCCTGTGCAGTCACGGTGGAACCAGCGTTGGCATGACGCCTCGCACAGGATGGCGTCCTGGTCGTCATGCACTTCTGCCGTACAAAGGCCACAAGGGAAGACCATCCCGGGGCCACAGAGTTTTCCAGGCCCAGTTGATGGGGCAGCAGGGCCAGAGGGCAGGGGAGACTGGGTGTTTGGGGTTGAAGTGGAGTTAGAGGGGGGATTGGGGTTGCTGCCAGGAGTGTTGCTTCCGTTGTTGTTGGTCATGCTGTTCTGACCTGAATTGGGGGCCGCATTTGGCATGGGACCACCAGCACCAGGAGTGTTGTTCTGCTGGTTGTACGGGGTGGAACCAGGGGCAGAGTTAGGTGGGGTGGATTGTTGCTGCTGCTGCTGGGTAGAGTTGTTAGAGTTGGGGGTGTTTGCATTGCTGGGGGGTTGTAGCTGATTGGGTGGTGGATGCTGAGGCTGGCCTGATCCATTCAGGGGACCAGTAGGAGAAGAGTTGGGGTTAGGCTGTGGCGGTGCTGAGGGAGGCTGACCAGGTGTATTGGCATTGGACTGCTGGACATCAGGGTGGCCAGGGAAGCCCCCTCCTGGCTGTGGTGGGCCAGAGTTAGGAGGACCAGGTGTGGTATTATTAGGAGGGGGGCCGTTGGGATTTAGGTTAAGCTGCTGCTGCTGAGGCCCAGATGGAGCCCCTCCTCCACCAAAGTTTTTTCCATCCTCGTTACCTGGCCCTGGCGGACTGGGGCCAGGGTAGGGGCCATCCTGTGAGGGAGGGAACTGTCCTTGAGGGGGCATTCCTGGTAACCCTCCCACCATGTTGCCTCCAGGGCCTCCACCCATGCCACCCATCATGTTCATCCCAGGACCCATGCCTCCTCCCATGGGAGGCAGGGGGCCATGTGGGGGCCCTCTGGGGCCTCCACCACCAGGTAACGGTGGGCTGTTGAACGGGTGTCCACCCTGTCCGTGCTGCTGCTGTGGAGGCATGCCAAACCGAGGGTGGGGTGGCCCCCCTTCCCCGGGACCTCCCATAGCCCCTGGAGACAACATGGGATTGAATCCTGGCCCGGTGTGCATGGGTGGACTGAAGTTTGGTGGCATATTGAACTGAGAAGGGCCACCAGGGGGAAATCCTCCCCCTCCTCCTCCTCCCCCACTGCCGCCCCCACCACCTCCTCCAAAGCCAGGCATTCCTCCAAAGCCGAGCTGGTGGTGAGGTCCAGCGTTGGTTGGAGGGCCAAACGGTGGCCTCCGTCCAGGTTGGCCGGCACCTGGTCCTCCCATGAAGTTCATGCCTCCACTCATTCTTCCTCCACCTCCATACCCACCCCCTCCGCCTGGGCTGGGTAGAAATGGAGCACCACCTGGTCCACCTGTCCCACTTGGTCGGGATGGAGGGCCAAAGTCATCGTCGAAGGGGTTGGAAGCGACCAGGTGGTCCACCATGGGGGTAGGTGGGGGTGCAAACTCAGTGAGGTGGGAGAACCCTGCCGCCTAAGAAAAAAAAAACAGATTTTTTTTTTTTAACATTCACTTGTCACATACTGAGATAATGTTTCTTTAATGTTGCAAAGTAATCAGATTTGAAAAAACAACTATTACCTGGTTGGTGGATTTCCTCGCCTTCTTCTTCTCTGGGCTCTTCATCTGTGAAGCTGAAATAGTGAAATATGGAGGGAAGGGGTGGAAAGGGGGAAATATAATATTAGCCACAACAAAAATAGGCCTTCGTGTCTCATGTTATTGGTCCACCACTAATCAAGCGCACTATCACATTTGGATTGGCCAATACCCCTTAGTGACAGAGTAGAGCAGCTTTAGACCTAGGTCCTCTTTTTCAAGTCCAACAGTTGAGATGGATTCAATGATGGGACATAGACTGGCATGAGTACAAGATGCTGAACATCCAGGCGCTATCATCACCAAGGTTATGAAGCCTTGAATCGCAAATGACCCAGGCAGACCAAATGACCCAGGCAAGAGGGAGAGAGGCCGCAAACAGAGGCAGAAGAGGTAAGGTCAATGAGGGAGACAGGAAAAGACGAAGACATGAGAACGAGGAAACGGAGTTGAAGGTACATTTACAGCAAGATAGACATGAACCCCGTTCACAGATCCACTCTGTGAGAAACAGCCACCACCGGAGACAGTCGTGAAGTTTACATATGGGGGAGGCGAGAAGGGATTTGCTAACAGCACCAGTGCAGCCCATTGCAGCGCAGTAATGGATGATTCCGATCTGATTGGGAGATGGGTGAAATAAATTCCTACCTTTGCTTCGTTTTCCTTGTCCCGCCAGTAGTCTCCCCGATTCGGCAGCCATTAGCTAATATGACTGTCGGTGAAGTGGCATTTCACCGTTCATATGCAAGAAAAAAAAAGTTAAAAATGACGACGTCTTGAAGGCTATGAGCCGAGTAGGTGGAAAATCTGCCTTCAGGTCATGTCAATAACGTGTTAATGGTTATCGTCACAGCAGTAGCTAACACGTATATTATGTTATAACGCCGGCCCAGGTCTGCAAACACCTTTACAGCTGCAAATCTTTCGCCACGGTGTCTGTCACGCCGGGATTTGGTCACCAAAGAAAACGTCAGGTAAAACTGAGCTGGTTCACGTTATTTAGCACAAGTTCGTCTTGTTGCAAACCAGTTCCAACTAACTGAAACTGATTGCTTGCTACCTGGCTTGACTGCCAGTACAAGCAAGTTACAGAGCACCCCTCCCTATATAAATGATCACTTACAGATGTGCAGCAAAGAAGTCGACCAGCTAGCTAACGCAAGCTAGTTACTACCTTGGCTAACTAGCTAGCCACGTTACTCAATGTGGTTAGCTAGCAGCGTTCAGATTTCACCCAGTAGCGGCAACACTGGAACATTAATTCGAAACTGTGACTTATCTTTCTACAATCACTTGTGAAAGTGTGCACTTAATTCCATTTATCACAACATTAATCAGATATAGAAATCGATCATGTTTTGAAAATTGTTGTGTACTATGATAACATTAGCTTGCTAGCTAACGTTAGCATGCCACTGAAGATAGCTAGCCATCTTGCAGACTGTCTTGGAAGCAAACTGTACCCTTTCTCCGTTGCTTGCTGTGCTGTCCTTTAAATTGAAACTCTCTGGTGTGTCATTGCCAGCAAACCGGTCCTCGCACGGTGTATGCTTGTTGATCCACCATTCAACTATAATTCATTCAAAAACGCAAATCTTGCCATAATTATCATGGCCTTCTATCGCCACCGGACAAAGAGGGACAAGCAGGAGTATCGCGCACGATGGAAGGTTACATCTCATGGCAAATATGGGGGTGTCGTAAAGTATACTTCATGAATATAAAAACATTTTAAATAAAATGATTAAAATCCAGAGTGTATTGTATAATATATACAATTATAAAATTATGTTTTGAAGAACTATCCGTATCACCGTCGTCCACAGTATTTGTTTTAATTTATAATATTAGTGTCATCCCTTTCGCTGGTATCTGTGGAGCAGCTCAGAACAGACCATTAACTGTCTATGACGATACTCTGTACAACTAAAGGAGGGACATTGATTAGACGGCCAATTAAACCCATTATTAAGTGGAATTTTGATACATCTTGTATTAACAAGCATCATCAAAATATTAACATAACTGTCAAGTTCAATTTAAGACGTTATCTGAAAAATCTTTAGCAGGAATGGAGGTAAGATATGTGCACAGTGCCTGTAATTCATACTTCAGAGCATAATCAAAATTGATAGAAAGGCCAGCGTTTAAGGTCTATATACTGTTTTATTTTCTCAATATCCATTTGGCTTCACATCTCATTTATCATATTGTATATTGCAGTTAAAACACAGGCTACATTAATTATAAGGCAAAAATAATAGGCTAATAAAGGTGTCAAAATCCTTAGTGGGTTACCTTGGCATAGCTCAGTCTAACGTAGATTATTAAACTCCCCAAATGCTTATTCTACATTGGTGTTTAAAATTAAAAGTTTTCACCGCCCACCCGGTCCTGCCTCCCCCTCTTAACTTCATACAGCCTCCCCCCTCCCCTATATACTCCAGCCACAGTCAATAGCCTCATTGCGACAGTGGAAGTTGTGAAAGACCAGTCAAGGGAATGGGACCACAAATCAGAAGCAAGAAGAATTTTGCCTTCTTTAGAGTCATCACACACCAAAGACATCTTTTCGTCCAAAGGGAATAAACTTTTCCTCTGAGCAGAAGAAGGAACAGGTGCATCACAAATGGGATAAAGTAGTGGTATTGTTTTTTTTCTTTCTTTTTTTAATAGGTTTTTCTAAAATCGTTTGTAAAGTTGGAAGTTGAAGATAGAGCCATTGACTTTTATGACATGATTTAAACTGAGGTGTGGAGATTATGTAGGCTAGTCTACACATGCTTTATACTAGAATAAAGCAACGGAAGTCTTTTGTTAGAAAGACTGATTTCTAAAGGTGCGTCTCCGGGGCCCTGTGGTGCATGGCGTTAAAAGGTGTCGAAGCAGGCAGAGAGGTTTATTGGTTTCAGTCTGAGTAGGCCTAATAATGGCAAAGTGGTTCAAGGAGTTCCCCATCAATCTGAAGCATGGTACCGACAGGATCCGCTCAGCCTCCGAATCAGGCTCACAGCCAAGAGTAAATAAAGCGGGGCTGGTGGCCGGCATTGGTACCAAAACAACAGGCTCCAAAACGGGCCATCGCAAAAACTCCTCTGGTGACAACACAGGCGGAGGAGGTGGAGGAGTTGGGTCTCTCCTGTCCGGAAGAAATCGAAAGAACTCAGAGTTGAGTAAAAACAGTGTAAGCTCCCCGACAGATGGAAAAGTTTGGGACAACCTCCTGTCAGGGAAAAGTCGCAAGAACTCCAAAGCGGAGCCGGTGTTTGAAGAGCAGCACAGACCTCTGAAAAGCTCTCCATCTGCCAACGCTTACATCAACCGGCTGATCCGAGTGGACAAACTGGACAAAAGCCCCAACTTCAACAGCGGCACCATCACCAGTCAAGTGGTACCCGAAGCAGAGAAACCAGTCCAGTGCAAAACAGAAACGGTGAGTAGGCCTAACCAATGCAATCTCAGCCCGATGAGATCAATTTGTAATCATTTTGGTGAACATTTTTCAGTTTTCAGTTCATTTTTAGTTTTTTTAAGTGATGTAACAAGGGACGTTCTAAATAAATGATGCGGGGTGAACTAACAGCTGTTGGGTGATTTAGGTTATTTGTTTTCCTAGAAAGTAAACAAGGCTATTTTCTCAGGTAGCCTACTTCACTTGACAATATTGAGTATTTTCATGTTGTGCTACTAGATTAGATTAAAGATGTAACAAGGACATCCTAGTTTATAAAACGATAATGTTAAGAATAACTCTACCAAATAGAAGCATAGTTAAAATGAGCCTCTTACATGTTAATACATCAGCAAACATCACTGGTGAAATATAAGTACTTATACTACAAAATAACATGTGTCATCAATACTGTTGACAATGAGGATGGATCCAGTCCAAGCTCTGAAAATTGATATTATTGTTTCAGTTTCTCCCTCTCCTTTGTCTCTGTGATACCCATTGTGTCCACACCTCAGTCTTTCTATCTCTCCTTCTCTTCCTCTCCACCCCTCGCCTTTACACCCACCTTCTTTGCCTTGAATACAAAGCTGTGATCAGACATGAGGCTATATTTTCTCTCCTGTATGTAATCTGGCTCAGTAACCCTGTTCTCTCCCACCCCCCTTCCCCTTCCTTTGCCTCACCCCTCTCTTTCACTAGATCCAGGCCTCATGGTGAAGAAGGCTATCATGTTATAAAAAACATTGTGTTATTTGACACTTAGGCGCTAACCCAAGTCCCCTCCAGCTTGGCTTTGGAAAAAAAGGGAGAAAGATAGTGAAGTCAGGGATAGTGATAGCGGAGGGATGGTGAGAAAAAAGACCCATAAAAGAGAGCAAGAATAAAATGTGAGTTTTATATTTCAGAAAGAAAGTAAATCACATTTCTTGATCTCAAAGTTCATGAAGAACTTTACGTCATTTCCACAGGAGGTGAACGTGTGACATACTGTCAGATTTGAATAAGGAAAAATGTATCTGTGTTGTAGTCTGCATCTAAACCGCTTTAAACTAAACATGTTAACAACTCACTGAAACTCAGCCTGTCAAGTATCTGCCGACAATTCATTTTATGGCCTGCCATTGTCTCTTGGACAGTGGCTTGCTTGTAAAACAAACAAGAAATGATATGGCACTGATAAGATGACAAGACATGACTGGTGTAGCCGAAAAGAGGGGGTGAACAGAGAGATGTAAATGTGAAGAGAGACAGTGGGCTCTTAAAACAAGATGAGGGGTCAGGTATTCTTAGCTGAAGCCTTCTCGTAGTTTACTGCAACCATAGACTGTATATAAAGAGGTTACAACATGTTTTAATACCAGCCAGTGTTTCTTTTCTGCAGGTGGTAAAAGCTGTTTCCTGTGCAGTCAACCTGTCGTAGCTGGTAGCACAATCACAAGTACCCCTTGTTGAGGAATCCATGTTTCTTTTTAGCCCTATTATTTGGTGCCAATCTGACAACTAGTATTGTTGTCTTTTTCAGTTTTAAGTATCTTATTATGCATGAAAAGAAATCCTCTGTTTTGCAATTTAGGTCATCCTTGAGGATTACGCAGATCCCTTTGATGCTCAAAAGACCAGAGAGCAAAGGGAGGCAGAGAGGGTCGGGGAGAACGATGGTTACATGGAGCCTTACGATGCCCAGCAGATGATTACTGGTGAGACTTTCATCAATATGCTTAGACTGCCTTCTCTTGTAGCTCTCAGCTGGTAGGATAGCTGTGATTTTTCATTCAGTCCCTGGATCATTGAATCTACACAGCTGTGTTATCCCCCTGGTGAATGACAGGATTCACATGTTCAGTCTCTGCAGGCCGAGCAGTGAGAACATGAACTTGCTCCCCTAGTGCTCTCTGCACCCAATGAGGTTGCTATGGCAACTGTGCTGCGTTCAGACAATGGGTGCAGTTTCCTGCCCCTGCTTCCTCTTTCCTGTCTCTGCTTCCTGGTACTATTATCTAAAAAGGAAGTTGTCCCTCAGTGCCCACTGCCTCCTCTCGGACGCAGCTCTGTGCAACCCCCTATTTGGACCTGTCTGACCATTTATCAAAACTTCCCAGCATCTAGGAAGACGGGTGGTCCGTCGTCCAATCACATGCTCTTCTGACCTTTCTTTCCATCACTCCATTGTTTTAACTAAAAGGGTTACACAATAGCCTGCTGTGAATGTTAAAATGTTGTATTGCAGTGTGCTCTAGTAGATTTAACTTCCTTCAGTGCGTGCATGTGCTACTTCCAGGACTCCTTAGAGAAGTCTACAGAGGATGTGATGTGACAGAGTCAATTTATGAGGCCTGAATCATATTAAGGAAGTATGCAAGAATCTGATGTCACTGTGACTCAATAAGCAAGGCTATGAGAGTTGGGCAGCGCTATTATTAACACTCTATGTGCCAGCTGACATCAGTTACTCAGCAGATTCACCTGTTATAAAGGCTTTAAAAGGTCTAACTAATGGCTTTAATAATAGTTTATAGATCATTACTCTGTGTTATTGATCAGTTAATCTATAAGTAATCTTAATCTATTTATTTATAACTTTAGAATTCATTAATGGATTACCAACATTCATAACAGCATTATTGCCACAAAAAAAGGAAAAACACCAGCAAATGGGTTTGTCATAACCTGGCAACCCAAACCAAGAAACTAATCTATTGAGCATTAGCAAATTATTTATTAACCATTATTAAAGCAATTAGATACAATGTATAAACCCTTTATAAGGAGTGGCTCATTAGAAGTGTATACTGATGAATTTGACACCTTCCCAGTCTATAATGTGGCTGGTTTTGGTCTGGTGTTCAGACAACTGATTCCAGGATCCTTGCCATTTACATACTGAATGTAATGTATCCAACAGCTGTTGAAGTTGATGTCATACATCACTTCTTTACCGGATGGTGGTTCTATGCTTAGTTCTCAGAAGAGATTTTGATCTTGAATCCCTTGTTTTCTACCTGCAAGAGATTAGACGTCGGGGGTCCAAGGACCTGCTGAAGGTGTGTGTGCTGATGGAGGCGAGCGAGGGAACGGGGGAGGAAGGTCAGCCTGTGCCTTTACAGATATATGACGTTCCATATGAGGGAAGTGGTGAGGGGGACAAGACGGCGGTCACACGTCCCGAGCTGGATCCTCGTCCCTCCACTGAGTACGAGCTGCCCTGGGAGTGGAAGAAGGAGCATATTGTTAGAACTCTCTCAGGTACATCAGACGTTTGTCACACCGCATATCTGAAAACAAGCTGAGCATTAAGGAAATGTTTGCTTCTGTGCACACCTGGTTTACCTGCACTTTTAATTTGTTAATATTTTCCTAATCATTATACCTCAAAAAGCAATGCTTTTTTAAAGAATACATCACTGACTACAGTGTACAACAGTGCTGAATTCATACACCCCCTGCCTCTTCTCTGCCTTTGATTAATATGAAGTGTATCTGTGAAAAAAACAAACTCAGGCCTGTTCTCACATTAATATTTTATATGCTGCACAGACCAACAGCATATTGAATAACATCTTGCATGAATCATCAAACTGCTGTCTTATTCTATATTTACAGGAGGCTTCAGCACCCAGTTCAAGATCTGTTTCTTTACATAACTTCATATCTTCTCTTGTTTCTCTTCTTCCCTCAGCACAGTTTGACAGCTCTGAACGCCAAACCAAAGATGAGACGCCTCACCCCACACTCACCAGGCAGCCTCAACATCCGCCAGCCCACTTACAACAACAACAACAACAGCATCAGCACCATCAGCATCTGAGGCAGAAAAGCTGGACCCAGAAGATCTTGCGATCCTCTCCTCCGACCCTGTCGCCATCCACCACCTCTGGCAGCAACCCTGAAACAGAGGCCCGCTGTGTTGACCCGTCCCTGCCCCTGGAAAAACAGAGGTGAGGAGGGGGAGTGGTGGAAAATCATTCATCATTATACCTCAATGTTGGGGTTTCCCTGTAGATGCATGCTACTTTAATACTATAATATTCAAACCATTTTATATTCAAATTAATTCAAATGTATGTCATGATGTGTGTTCATTTGTTTTTTATTCGTGCAATAGGTGGGATGTATGAAATGAGGTTCTAGACTTGATCAATAGCAGATGAAATGTGATCTCTCTCTTTCCCACCCGCTGTCTCAGCTGGTACCATGGCTGTGTGACCCGTCAGGAGGCGGAGTTTCAGTTGCAGTCCTGCAAAGAGGCCAGCTTTCTGGTCAGGAACAGTGAGTCGGACAACAGCAAGTACTCCATCGCCCTCAAGTGAGTGCAACCTGAAAGAGCATCTCTGTGGCTGAAATGTTACATACTGACCACATAATGTAAACTATCAAAGGATTAAACTGTATTTAATCCAGTTGTAGACAGCATTAAAACATAGTTTCTTCCAATGTTAATTATTAATTATTTTTAGCATAACTTTGTAATGGATCAGGCTATTAATATTCAATATTTGTCTTATTATCTATAAATGTCTTTAAAAGACCAGAACCAACAAAACATTTCACACACCACTAAGCCACACTTATACGCTGGCTAACCTTTTACAATAAATCATTACAATTAATGTGTAGTGTATTTTGAGTAAATCCCAGAAACATTGTCTTGCTGTGCAAGAGCACAAATGTGTAATCTGCAGCTAAAAATAGTCCCTAGCAAATTTACTCCTAAACTACAGGCGTGAGCTTTTTTAGGAAAGCCTTTATAAAGCCTTTATTTAAGCCTTTTATAAAAATGAAAATATATATTCATGAGCACGGCAGACCAACTAACAAGTTGTTGATTTTGGTCTTTTTAAGACAAAGATAGAATAATAATGCTAGCTTTATTGTTTAATTTTTGGCTGTAGACTAATGAATATAATGCATACCAGTAAGTGAAATTAAACTTCAGATTCATAGTTAATGTTTAAGTTTTTAAAGTGCTGTTTCGCCTTTCCTCTCCTCTGTGTGACTCAGGACGAGCCAAGGCTGCGTTCATATCATTGTTGCCCAGACCAAAGAAAGCGGCTACACCCTGGACCAGAGCAGCTGTGTGTTCCCCAGCATCCCAGAGGTGGTGCACCACTACTGCACTCAGCGTCTGCCGTTTAATGGCGCCGAGCACATGACTTTGCTGCACCCAGTGCCTCGCATCCACTGACTCTACCCCAGCACTGCTTAGGTGGACAAAACAAGCACACCTCTGGGCCCGCATGGACAAAATGTTTCCAACAATCAGTCAAGACCTCACCTCTGATCATTGTGTACCTCTACTACTCTCATATTATTTTATAACTTGGCTGTATGACCCCACTTTTATGTTTTATCATTTTTATTTCATAATCAGACAACATTTGTGGCTCAGTCTGTGTCTTTCTGGATACATTATTCTGTCTGTATTTTACTTTAATGTGCAGCTGATGCAAAACATCAGGCTGCTGTTTTGCATGTGAACAGGGTAGAAGCCCAGCGTCGACGACGAGGCACTTTTAATGATGAAATGTGATGTGACTCATGCACAGATGTGATGTTTTAATTATCTGATGTGGCTCTATTAGAAGCTACTTGTGATATGTGTGTTATTGTTACTAAGTTAAATTCACCATGAAGCAGAAAGGAGTTTTGACATGGAGGGAAACTAGGTCGTTTGTGGCTCTCTTTCCCCCTCTGGTGGATGTGCCGGTACAATGCACCAACATGCCAACACAAAGAATTCTCTTCTTTCCTCAAAATGAATAGTTGGTAAAAATCCATGCATATCATATCGTTACACTTGCAACAACAAAGACTAGCTATTTTAATATTTGAGCATATTTCTAGTTTATACTGGTATACTTGTTAGTTGTCTGTAACCACTGCCCCTTGAGGATTTCCTCTGTTTAACTGTGAATGCTTGAGTTGTTTCCATTGTTTTATCTGCACTGTGAAGAGTGATTCACCCTGTTGCAATGTGCTTAAAGGACCATGGCTTTTCATGACAGGAAATTACACTACATTTCATCTTTGGTTTTCAGCTTAACATGCCTGACAAATTATTTTTGATTTGTAGTAAGAAAACATAATATAAAGGGGTTTTGTCATACTTCTTTGGGTCTACACATTGGGATCATTTATAGCTACAAGTGCAAGAAATTAATGACACATATTTCAATAAAGTAAAAACAAGATTTTTCTTTTAAACTGTTCAAAAAATAAGCCCTGGTTCATTCAGACCTCTGTTGCTACAACGTAATGCTGTCCTCTCTCAGTGTTCCCCTGGTGCTAAGAGGCATAACACCAAATTGAAAAGTGGTAACTATATTATATTCCCAAGTCTTATTTTTTGTGTATTTTTAATGTAACTCAAATATTTGACATGATATGTGTTCTCTTGATTTAGAGATATGCTGAATATTATTTGGACAACTCTGATCTGCCAGGATGACAATACAATATGGTTCAATTTTGTCTTATGTTATTTTTTTGTCTGCCATTTTTATGTTTCGTAAAAGAGTAAAGGGAGGTCAGTTTGTAGTTTTTGGCAGAGCAGTGATGCTGAGGTTATACAAGGACACACCTGCTATACCTTTGTCATTGTCCTTGTCTTTTAATATGTGATAAACTTATTCTAAAATTGTAAAACAGATTAGATTAGAAGGTCCTTAATCTTGATGCTGGAGTTCCTCTGGGAGCATTTCTCTGATCCCAATAAACAACAACATGAACAGCAAAATGTGAGGGTGTTTGTGTCAGCGATGTTTGCTCTGAAAGGGAGTGATCAAAGCATCAAACTGCCTTATCGTCCCTGAGGAACCGGCCTCTTCACAGACGCTGGAAATGACTGAATCAGGGCGCTTCTGAGCATAATTAATCTTTTAACTGCAAGAGCTTCATTGTGGTTTCAGTGGTTTGGTAATTTGTCTGAAGGTTTAGTGCTACATTTAGCTTGTGGGGGATGGATTATTATGCCAGGTTAGAGTGAAAAGGTGAGGGGGGAAAGGTCTAGTGGGGAGATCAGGTTTAGCTGAGAGTCATGTGGAGGACAGACATCTCACGTACCTGCAAGCAGCAGGCCGGCTGTGTGTAGATCCAAGGTAAATGCTACACTAAAATAGACAAAGAGTAAGAGCAGTATCATTACACCTGTGCCAAGGATGCTTGATGTGAAGGAAAAAAAAGAGCAATCGACACCAACACTCTGTCCTTCCCTCCTTTTCTTACGTATCGTTCGCCCCTCTCCCTTACCTCACTCTGTCGGTGTTATTCGAGGCTGACATCTGTCTGTAACCTTGGGTCTCGGGGAGGACACTGTCACTGTTTGCTTCTATTTGGCACAGAGAGTTTGAGTTTTAATTTATGAAGGCAAGCAGTGACCTATAGGCTTCATTACTATAAATTCAGAGATGACATTTTTACCCGCTTAGCTAGAAGAAATAAGTCTTTGATCAGTGGTGGAAGAAGTTGTAAGAGCATTTACTCAAGCCAAAGTACCAATACAACAATGTGAATGTGTCAGCAAACGTATCAAAAGTTCTGCATACAAATAGTTTTTTTGGAGTGATACATTATTATATAAGACATTATTAGATCGTTAGCACTGATGCATCTAGTAAATTGCAGTTTACTGTTGCACCAGGCCTACTTTAATTAGTTTAATCCAGTGGTTTCCACCTGGGGTCATGAGACCATGAGATCGTTTTGTTTTCTTCTTTTTTGTGTGTGGCTTTTCTCAAATCGTTGTTTTTTTGGAAAACAATGTTGGATCATTTGAACAATGTTTTCAATTTCTTTTGTTTTTTTAAAGAACCCCATGAGAAAAGTTAATGGAAAATACATCTTTACTGGAAGTGCTAACAACTCAGACATCTGAAATGTGGCCCCCAACTACACACACAGGCCAAAGAGATAAAAGACCACTGGTTTAATCTTTTCACAATGTGGTGTATTCCATAAGATTGTTATGTGTTTGTTTTTTTTAAATGTAAGTTATTGATATAAAAAGTAACTTCCTTCTGAAATGTTGAAGAGTAGACGTATGAAGTAACATAAAATATTCAATATATGACAACCTTAATTGTGTAGTCAGTTACTTTCCACAACTGCCTGTTTTATTAACTAATATTCCTTATGAATATGGAGCCAGGTCCTTGTAATTTAATTGTGTCCTGACTCCTCTCTGGCAGTGTACTGCAGTCATAAGGTCTCCCTGCGGTCTTCTATCAAGATGGATTTCATGACCCTGAGGAAAGCAGGCCTTCTCAAATTCTACCAAAGAGAGAGTGAGCTACACCTGCAAAGGAATATATCCTCACATGATATAGACCTGAAGCTATGCTACTGTATACTATGAAATTCATTTTGTTCTCATATGTACCCTACTCTCATGCAATCGCCGCTCCCTCTCTCAGGCTTGCATGACATCTTGACGTGATCCCTGTCTGATGAATGTGGTGGCTTGACATCTGGGTGTCGCTTGACCTGCTGTGTTGGTAACCGAAGTTTCCCTGCCTTCCTTATCAGATGCTTCAGGCTTGGTGCCAGTGACATGGCTTGGCTTTGTGTTGCTCATCTCCTTTCCTCACATAGGCCAGCAGCACCTGCCATGTGTGATCCATCAGCAGAGACTCTTGCCTTTAAACTGGCTCACCTTGTAAGGTCAGGTGTGTTTTAGATACTGTTGCAGGATGCCCTCAAGCCATTGTTTGTGCAAGTGTGTTTGGAGAGGCCATGTGACTTAGAATTAAGTAACTGCCCCAGAGCATAACTCACTCACCATGGCTGACAACTGATGCACCTTAGTTACAAGCCCCAAAGTCATTAAACAGACCTC